>JAEIGF010000254.1:182500-541003 GCA_018903485.1 Drosophila littoralis | reverse complement strand
AAGTCCATTAGAGCAAAACCATTGACGTTTGACCAAAAGTCGTCGAATTCTCTATCCAAGGCGTTTGGTTAATACATTTTGGACATGCTCTTAAGTACATATATAGGTATGTATGTAGATTATACTTGAACTATGTTTGTTTAAACTTTGAGTATCGTTCAAAATATGATTTCAACTGATTTCTGTCCAAACAGCAAAAAACAGTAAGAGCACTTGATTGGTTTTCGAAAATAATCAAATTTATAGGATAGTTTATAAATTATAGAAATTGTGGACAAGACTAGTTTATGCATTTCGGAAGAACAATAAATAAATATATGCTATAAACCAGGCTAGTTGGTGAGATATAAAATATTATTTAAAGATCAAATCAATATTTTTATTGATGTATTCAGCACCTTCCCACTCACTCATTCCGGACTGCGAAACGCAGCTACAGATCCCCCCTCTAAAAAAATCTGCATACGATTGGATCTTTGTAACAATTGGATTTGTAAAATTTTCATAAATTATTTAATGTTGTATTTGGCGGCCTTTGCATTGTATAATTGTTTGTTTGGCTGGCCCGAGATCCGAAGTTTTTTTTGTTTTTTATTAAAAACAAAATGAAACACAATTTTGTTTGAAATATATTTCGGTTTCACTTTGGCAACCGCCCTGAAGACGGCACTAACACAAAAAACAATTAACATTCGAATACATTAAATAAAATTAAAACAATTACTTAAACAATTAAAACAAGAGTTTCTAGTCGGGAGCTCCCGACTAGGGAAGACCCTGAACCCTCTTTGAGGTGGTAGCGGGGAGGTGGCGTTAGGTCTAAAATGAAAAATACTTAACACATATATAATATTCTAGAAGCAACATATCATGTTTGGTGACTCTATCTCTAATTATTTACCCAATTTGCTCAAAAAACAGGATGTCGATATCGATTTTTATCGATTGCTTGGAGTAAGTTATCGATTATCGGAAACCAACTCGATCTGCGCAGGCACTAGGAGCACCTACATCTAAAATTTGAGCTCTCTAGCTCTTATAGGTTCTGAGATCCTTGCGTTCATAATTACGGACAGACGGACGGACGGACGGACGGACAGACAGACAGACAGACAGACAGGCGGACATGGCTAGATCGACTCGGCTATTGATGCTGATCAAGAATATATATACTTTATGGGGTCGGAGATGCTTCCTTCTGCCTGTTACATACATTTGCATTTTGCACAAATACAATATACCCCTTTTACCCATTTTTAATGGGTTCAGGGTATAAAAACATACACTGTTTTACACGTCTGCACTCTGTGACGTGGAGGTTGAAAATATTTGACAATTCAATAGATGTCTGTATAGCTTGGATTTTGTTGTGCCAATGTACACGCTGTTGTAATTATTGTTATTATCCCCGCCACATGGTATTTTGCCTTAGTATTATTAAAGAATTTTTGTAACGTATTTGTGGGCTTGTGGGCTACTATTATTTCTTGTCTGTTATAGCAGTCTGAGTTTATGAGCCGTTCCAATAATCTTGGTACATATGTTAGAGATTTGTATATTTTTGGATATTCTGTTGGCTTTTGTGTTCTGATCTGTTGTCTTTTTAATAATGTTCTAATTATATTCTTCGGGTAGTCATTTATGGTCAATAGTTTTTTAATTTCGTGTTCAATTTCTTTATGGTATATTGCGTCCGATATGATGGTCATTCAAATTTTTTTTGATTTTAGAACAATTTCAAAATTTTAACTTTTATAAGCCTCCGCCATTTAGACGTCCTTATTGTATGCATGAATATTTCCAGACTTTATAAGTATAGCGAATATAAGGAAGAGACCGTAGATGGACATAGAGAATATGCCAACCTAGCGTCGTTATTAAAATTAAAATCCGAAATCAATTGGTACCAAGTCCTAGAATCAACGAGATATACGCATTCTCTCATAAGTCAATTGTATGCTAGTGTTTATTATTACATTGAGATAGGCGGTACCAATGGTTGCTGCGTAAGCCATTTTCTCATATCCCTGCCCACGAGCTGACTCAGAGAGGTGGCAATGGGAAGTATAGTCGCGCTCATGAAATCGGCCAGAACTTTATATATGCTACTAATCATATTCATTATCAAAGATATTTCAGTCGCACACTGGAATGTCATCAACATTGATTCAATTTAATTCATTAACATATAAATCCAGGGATACGGCGGCGGACACCGAGTACTTGAGTGAATCATCACAAAGATGGCCAGGGGCACCGTTATCACCAGGGAGTAGAGGCCGTACATGAGAGCCCCTGGTATATTGTAATACCAGAGCTTCGAGTTGTCTCTAAACAGCATAGCCTGGCTCATTATAAGGGTGATCGTAATTGAGCAGCTTGTTCGTAATCGACCAATGGTATATAGATCGAACATATCAGCCTAACTGGGGCCACGGCGATGTAGAAGACGCGTGTCAATATCCCTGCCTGGCGCCAATCAGCTAAAGAAATCGGATTGAGTGCAACGAAGAATTCTTTAAAGAGATTGTGATTCTTGTTACGGATCTGGGTGCGGCTGTGGATTTTTAATCGATTGGCTGGTATATCAACGGCTTGGTGCCTCACAGACCGCCTGGTCATATAAGTGAACGTACGGCCCTTTTCCAGGGGCCTCCATGTCGATCGACGCTGTAGTATTTCCACGCGATCATCCTCAGTCAGTGAGTCATATCTGCTTTGTACTAGCTTACGCTTGATAACAATCTCATCTGTATCATCCAAATCTTCGATTTTCGCAATTTCTTCCAGGTACCTAATTTGACACAGATTTGAACTATGAATAGCAACAGCTGGATACAAACGCTACTCACATTTCAGGGTAATGCGTACCAAATATACATCGATCACGCATACCGTCAAGTATGTGACATACACAGCTGTTAACAGGATGCACCCAATGAATTTAACCCCTTTGTCCGTGCAGAGCATGTAATCCAGTAGTACCAAGCCAAAGATGAACATGACCACAAACAAAGAATTAGCGAGGCTATTGGCTAAAACGAGAGCGTCATCGTTCAATGCCGTTAAACTGCAAAACAGATCTGTCGTATTGCCAAATGCCAATATTATCACCCCAGCCAGATGTTCGCTCGTGTGATGCATTCGGGAAACGGCTTTCAATGCTGGACTGTAATAATAATGCACCACATAGCCGAGGCATAGCAGTAGCTCGAAGTATACAATCGAGAAAAACGCCACAAAGACGTGCTCCTCGAACTGGTTTTTGCATTCTAAATCACATGCCAATAAGTGCACATACGCCACGATGTTCGTACCGTTTAGGCAGTAATGGCCTTTCACAAATTTTCAAAAATCTCACTAAATGGAAAGGTCGTCACAGCATAACAATTTGCCGTTGCTGAAAAGTCGGCAAATTCTGTGTCCAACAAATTTGGCGTGTATTTTTTGGCCATTTTTTTTAAATTTATTATGTGTACAAAGATTCAAATTTATAAAAAAAATTCTTTTCGTCTCTTATGTACGTGTTTTAACCGAAATTTTGGTTTAAGCTGATTGTTTGGCACACAAAAAATGTCCTTGCATTTTCCAATCTAGCGCTCCGTTAGAAAATGGTATCTTTGCTAAACTTACGGGAAATGGATAAATAACAGATTTTTTTGTGATCATGACAGCTCTCTTACTTTTAAAATGAATAGCAATGTGAACTAGTTACATATTAATCCCCGCCAGCATAACCATAGCTCATTTCTAATATGTCATATTAGTGAATAATTTCTTTCTTTATAAGTAAAGCAAATAAAAGAAACAGACGGTAGACGGCCATGGAGAAAATCCCAACCGAGTGTCGTGCATTAAAATTCAACACAGATGTCCACAGCAACGTTGATTAGAAGTCCCTGAATCAACATAACGCATTTTCACCATAAACTCAAATCATTTCTATGTCGGGAGTAGCGTCACATAAAATCTTTCCAGCAATTGCACTGGCGGAGAAAAATGGACTCGCAATGACAGCTGCATATGACATTTTTTGATAGCCTTGTAATGTCATGGAAACTGTGGTTACCAGATCAGCCAGGCCATTGGCAATTGCAATTATAGTGGCACCCATGAAATCGGATGAAACTTTCATTAGGTTACCAATCACTTCCATTATCAAAGATATTTCAGCAATATCAGAAATATGGAGCCAGTAAGATTCATAATTATAAACATCCGATGATATGACGGCGGGACACTGGTTTTTGAGTGGAAAAATACAACTGTGGCTATGGGCACTGTTACCGGCAGGGAGTAAAGGTTATAATACCAGAGCTTCGATTTATCTCTGAATACCATGGCCTTGCCCATTGTGATTGTAATCGCCGGATTGAGGAAAAGTTGTATGCAATTGAGCAGCTTACTCCAGCCATCCTTTTCCAGTTCGTAATCGACTAGGGGTATATAAATGGCACACAGCACCGCAACCCGAACACCGAGCCCGAGCAATGTAGAAGGCGCGAATGAAAACACTGGACTTGCGCCAATCTTCGTTGTTAAAAGGACTGAGTGCAAAAAAGGATTCCCTAAAGATGTGCGCTTGACCATCAAATCAATCCTTGAATGTGAACTCGCGCGTCTAGTCATATAAGTGAAAGTCAAGTCGTTGGATAATTTCCGAGTTTAGCGGATGATCTAGCAGTCGATCGGCGATGCAGCAATTCAACTCGATCATCTCTGGCAAGGAAGTTATATTTTTTTCTTAGCGATGCACGCTTGTCTTCCACGTCTGGTGTCTCATCATGAAGCTTGTCTATTTCTCGCTTTATCGCTGTGATAAGGGCAACATATCAGTTAACTCAATACACTATACAATCGCTACTTACAGTGCATAGATCAAATAGAACAGGTAGATAACAACAAGCGGAACGCACTCAGTCACCGTAACCTTTTTATCATTTATAAATATATACTCCAGCAGCGTCAAGCCAAGTATGAAGAAGAGTAGATCCCGTACGGTATTGTATGGTTTCATTTCGCATGGACTGATATAGCAGATCAATCCCCCAACAAACATGACAACAAATAATGCCACTGAAATGGAATTGGCAAATACGTATACGTTTTTATCCTTGATGGCCAACAAATTCGAAAATATATAGATCCGGCAATGCTTTGCCAATGGCCAATATCGTCAGGCTAGCCAGATGCTCGTTCATGTGAAGCATTCGGCAAACAACCTTCAACGCCGGAGTGTAATAATAATGCGCCACGTTGCCCAGGCAGATTAGAATCTCAAATGAAAGAAACATGAAGAGTGTCACATAGACCATCTCTTCAAACTGGTTCTTACATTTGAAATCGCATGCCAATAAATGCATATACGGCACACAAACTCGCATCTTTGGTCAAACGGAAAATCCATTACAACATAACAGTTGATACTGTTCCAAAATTCATGAAACTCTGTGTCCAAAGAGTTTGGGGTATATGGTATGGCCAAGATCTTTTACTTGGTTTTTTATAAACGATGTTTGCTTGTTTTCTTTTTTTTTTTCTTGGATTTGTGTTGAACAATTTTTGTATGTGACTTATCTCAAATGGAATACGTTGATTTGAAAATCCAATCCAATCAAATTAGTAATTACCCGGGCATTAAAAAAATAATATACTCATTATATGGTCGCCATTACTTACCCAATAACAGACTGAAATAGACGGAAGTTTTGCTGCAGTATTGCTTATAACCAAAATTCTTATAGAATATACAGAAGACGTGCGGTGCCCAGCATACGATGAAGATTAAGGCGGAAGCAATCAGCATATTGGCCAGATGACGACGCGATCGCAGTGTGGACGTCTGAGGCAGAGGTATGCCAGGCGTAGCCGGACCGCGGCCTGCACGAAAAATTCGCTGCCGTTGTGAGTGAGCACGAATCTCCCGCATAGCCCTGAAAGATAGCATTGTCATGATTAATTCGTTTACATTTGATTGGGCTTATCGGCTTACCTGGGCGAAATGGGATTGCTGGAGCGATAGGAGCCCGGCTCAAGTGCCGCACTGGAGCCCGGCCGACATGGCTGTAAGTTATGCAATTGTATATCTCCCGGATTGATGGCAATTTGGCCGCCTCCATTGCCATTTCCATTGGACGTGTCATCGGCTGTGGTCGCTCCACCGCATCCTGCCTGCTGAGCATTCGCGCAACCCGTAACTATAACCATGTGGGTCTGGCGTCGCAATATCGGCATGGGCAACGGCAGTTCGCCATGCGCCGCTCGGGCGGTCAGCGACAATGCACAGAGCTTGCGACGTACACCATAGTGATTGAGTAGGACACCCACGCCGGGCAGCACAAACACCGCAATCGTATGAAAGATGATGAACGACATGAACATGGCATTGGCTCCCAACTCTGAAGTGCAGCTAATGCTAACTGGGTTTGGCGTTGTGCCCGTCCCGGCGCCCTTGATGATCACCGACTTGGCTATTATCTTATAGGCAAACAAGAATGGCGTGCTGATCGCTGCCGAGGCAATCCACGAGAGGATGGCCAGCGAGACGTGCAGATAGCGGCGTTGCCGCAACTGAGCCAAGCGCGGATGTTTGACGGTGGCATAACGATCCAGCGAGAGCATGAAGAAGGAAATTGTGCTGGCTGCCACTGGCATGACCTGTGGATTTCATAAAAATTAGAACAAAATAAACCATTTACAAAAAAAAAAATAAATTTGGTTTTGCGCCAATATCAGTTGTAGTGCTGGGCTTTTAACATTTTGCTGTTAAGCTCAACTGGTGCTGTTAAAAGAACAATATTTCTAATACTGTCAATCGATTTATTTTTAGTAACAACGGGGCCTAAGAAGTTCGCGAAAGTGATCACAATAAGTTGTTAATAAAAAGTAAAGTTTTTACAATAATTAATGATTTTTAACATTGTTTGTGCTTACCTGAACATAGTGTATTAGTTTGCATAGTAAAAGTGGTAAAGATCTAGTGCCCCGATTCATGGCCAGATTCAGCAGCGTAACTGGCGCTGAAATGCCCGTAACCAGAAGATCGGCAATGCATACGGCCAGCAGCAGCGGATTTCGCAAACGCACCGATGAAGCCGAGCACAGGGTGAGTACCAAAGTTGAATTGCCAACAACGCCTCCAAATACAACCAGACCATAGCTAATGGCCAGCAGTAGAATAGTCAATGATGGAATCGCATGCTCAGTATCCGCGCCAGTTTCAATATCATAGGGATTGGTCAGCGTAAAGTTGCCATAGCTATCGTAGTCAAAGCTGCTGGCCAATTGACCGCCAAAATTGCCACCAATGCCGCCGCTGTCCCCGCCAAAGTTGTTGTGCTCGAGAAGCGCATAGTGCAGCTGCTCAGTGGTATCGCTATCGTTATCGTTATCGATATTGCTATCGACAGTCGGTTGCTGCTGGTGCTGTCGTCGGTATGAGTTTTCCCACCATTGCTGCAGGTTGTTGCTATTCATCCTTTAATCAAACTCGTTTATTACTAATACTTGGCGCTGCCGATCGTTGTCGATGCGTTTGTCTGGCTGCCTCATTGCATACTAAAGGTGCTTGGTGCTGGTGCTGCTTCGAGGAAACAAAAAAAAAAATAGGTAGCAAGTAACAAAATGCCATCATCATCAGTCTTTTATACCCACTACTTGTTGAGTGCATAGAGTAGATACTATTATTGATAAATTGGTAATTGGTAATTGGGAGCACAACGCTTTAAGCTAATTTGTTGCTTTTGCATTTATAAACAACATATTTCTGAGACTGAAATTGAAATGTACGAGCCCCAATAAGTATACTACATTTTTTTTGTGACGACAAACACGACGTATGTGTGATAAAAGATTAAATTGCATTCCTATAAACAAGGCCAAAAAAGAAGTAAGTGGCAAAGGGCAAATAAAAACAGAATTAAAAATAATTGCTAAAAGTCGACACCTTTGCTATATTATCAATCATTTCTTAACTGTTATTTACGAGGTGTAAGCAAGTCGAGCAAATGGTGTTGCATTCATTCTTGTTTTGTTTCAACAAGGACACACAAAGTGACAGCTACATGCGCACCCATGCACATTCACACACATAGACGCACACACACACACACACATAAACTCTTGTACAAGAGCCTTTGCCTGACACTGACACTTATGCAATGCGAACAGGGCGCACTCAGAGATTAGTGCTGTGCTTCCTTCCGCCGTGCCCCATTTTGCCAAGCCAAAATGAATGGCAACCTTGCACTTTGCGCCCACGACAAACAACCGCAAGGATTGGCGTCACCTTCAAGCCCATGCCGGCTGCTGTGCGGGCGTTTTAGCGCCAGTCCATCGAGAAAATGTGCGGGTCGGGGGGGTACTGGAGGCTTAATTGCGCAAGAGAAAAGACGCAAGGCGCAAATTTAAATGATGCTGCATGTGCAGGAGCAATAAATGCAAGCTGAGCTATTAAAAACTTTAATTGAAATTGTTATCACAAGCAGGCGAACGACCAAGCGAAGCTCATTAAGCGCGGGAACAAAACAACAGGCGCCAGGGTGACTCAAGATTTGATCACAATGCGCAACACTTGCCATAAAGCAATTGTTTGCTCACGTGGCATGAGTCACCCTAATGTTTTGTTCTAGCAATGATTAAAAGGCACCCACACACAAACGTGTGAGCGTGTGTGCACAAAAGCTCTGCCAGACAGCGCGCTTTGTTGTCTACGTACGTGCGTGTATATGTGTATGTGTATGTGTGTGTGTGGCGTCAGTCTGTGTGGTTTGGTCTGCCGCTAGTGTATATCAATTGTTGTTGTTGGTGGCATTTCAGCCGCCGCCATTGTTCAGCGCAATTTGTGCATGTGTGCACGTGTGCCTGTGTGTGTGAGTTTTTGTCAACGTCAACGCTTTTGCTTTCTGCCCTTTGCGCGGCTGCTGTGGATGATGTGACTGACGTTCGCTTAATCTGCTTAATTTGCGTTAATTTAATCGTGGACTGGCACAAACACTGCGACTGCGAGTGTGTGTGTGTGCCCACATGTTGTCGGTTTCCTTAAGCCAAAAGTCATGTGTAATGTAATGCGTGTACATTGCTATGCGTGTATTAGTGTGTCTGTGTATTTCTACCCTGCAGCATAATAAAAATAACCTGTTGGACTAACTTTTGTCACTTTGTTGCAATTTTTTCAAATCTATTAATCTCTATGCAAAGGCGTTCAAAATATCTATTCTATATATCATGAAATTAAGAATCAATCATTTATGGAAAGTAGCTTGAATATATAAAAAAAAAAAAAAATCCTTTAAAAATCCAAGGAACTTTGGCTAAAAGTCAAATATGTTAAAAATTCAAAATAAAATGGGCACCCAGATAAGAGATTAGCCTGCAAATAAGAAAAGCAACTTTGTAACGCAGGCGTTTGATTTGCTTATTGGAAATTTAAATGTGAATCTATATTAATTTACGTCACTCAAACGTCGGCAGCAGGCACAAAAGGTGACAAAAAGCCGTTGCAACCCGCCTGCTTCCTGCTGGCTGAATGGACAAAAGTGAAGCCAATAAGATAAAATCCAGGTTCCGGGCCGTATACGTAATGCTTGGGATGGAATGGGCATGGCTTCGATTGTTGTTATTGCACCCTAATATGAAAACTGTCAGCCACAGGTGATTTAATAACAAGGCGCCTACGCATACACACACAAGAAAGAAAGCGGCCAGGATACACACGCACAAGATACACACAGCACACGCACCTACACACACAGACACACACACACACACACACACACACACACAGATATACACAGCGCTCAAGAGAAGCAACTTGATGGCGTTTGCTCGCCCGCTGCTTTTGTCTGTTCTTATTGATTTGACAGCTAACAATTTGTGTATGTGTGTATGTGTGTGTGTGTGTGTGTGTGTGTGTGTGTGTGTGTGTGTGTGTGTGTGTGTGTGTGTGTGTGTGTGTGCGTGCTGGTGAATGTCCGTCTTTTAGCTTCTTCGTGCCTGCCACAATACGAAATGGCAAACAAACAAGTTAGCCTGGCTCTGTGTGCGTGCGTGTGTGTATGTGTGTGAGAGCGTTTACCGTTGACTTTGCCCTTCTTCACTTGAAAGCCAAAAAAAAAAATAAATACTTTTTCGGGAATGGCAACTTGTGTAAAGTTTAGCGGCGAACAATGGAAAGTGCGTGGGCAGGGCAAAGGCAAAGACAGCACACATACATCTACACAAAAAGAGAGAGAGAGAGCGAGCGAGCGAGCGAGACAAAAACTCCTATTGGCCGTGTAAAAAACGACGCTATAATTACTAGCCATAAAAATGCGTGGCGTGGCCAAAGAAGCTGAATAACAATTAGTGTGGAATCAGTAGACGGCAACGCCAAACCACCTAAACACTCCCATACACACACACACACACACACATATATATATATATACACACAACATATATACATGCACGCGCGTTGAGTATACGTAATAACTTACAGTTTTGTTGTTGCGCGCTTCATGTAAAATGAAAAAAGCTAACGGATTTATTTGCTGTTGTTTTGTGTAGCGACTGTTGTTGTTTACTTTATCGAAGGCACTGTAATTTACAGTTAGTACTATTTTTGTTTTTTTTTTATATGTATATTTAAATATCGTTATTGCAGCGGGGCGCGTCTGAGTCGTTGTTGTATTTTTGTTTTGTTTTTATATATCAAATACACTTTTAGCAAATATTTTTCTTACATTTTTTTTTTGTTTGTTATTTTGTTTTTGTTGTTTGGTTTTTAATGTAGATTTTGTTTATAAAATTGTTTTAAAAAATTCTTGGATGCGTGTGCGTGCTTGAGTATGTGTGCGTGTATGTGTGCGCGCGTGTGTGTGAGTGTGAGTGTGTGTGTGTTGGGAAAAAAACTAAAACAAAACTCAATGGGCGGTGTGCAGAAATTGTTCCTCAATGGCGCACATTACACGAAAGGACTACGGCGGAAGACTGTCCTCTGTGACAGTGAAAATTTTGCTGAAGCCAAACAATCAGCCAACCAGCCAGGCAGCCAGCCAGCCAGAGAGCAGAGTTCGGAGTTAAAAGTCGCGAGAGACGCCGACACCGACAGGCGCCGAAATCGGGAAGCTTTTTTGGGTCAGGGAGAAAGCTTTTTGCTTTCTCAAATGCTTAACTTTCGCTTTCATTTAGTCGCCCTAACCCTGCTCTGATTAGGGCTAATACGAGTTTTAGATATACGTATTAGAGATAAAAAAAAAACAGGATAGAAGATTAATACTATTATAACAGAATACAATGGACACGCTCGGAAATTAAAATCGAAATTTTTGATTAACTAGATAAAATTCTCATATTTAAAACAAAAAAAATGTATTAATTCCTCTACTAGTCCGCTGTTCATTAAAATTATAATACCCTCAGGCAGGGTATCAAATATATATTATAGAATAACTTTTCGAATCGAAACTCTCTTGTTGGCAACATAGTTTTCGTAATAAAATTAAGGCTGCCAGTAAAAGTTGTTAAATTATATGGATTTTTATTACTAAAATTGAATAATTCTAATAAAACGTGTTCACCCAATCGGTATAAACAAATAAATAAATTTCAGTTTAAATACTAACATGTTTTTTTTCTCTTTATTTAAATATGTTTGTATATGATTAAAATGCATGATGTACTTTAATAGTTGCAACTTGTATTGGATTTCCTTCCGTTGTATACTTAGATTTTGTTTTTTGTATATATATTTATATATGTAACTTATGCGCTTAATTATACATTGTAGTTGTGTTTATTTGTTTTGTTCTTGTTGTTCTTGTTATTATTGTTATTGTTGTTGTTCATGATGCAGTCGTAAATGGACAATGCAATACTGTAAATGAAGTAGTCTTATATAACTAAGCAGCATATTTCATAAATTATATATATAAATATTAAAATGTATTTTTGTTTGATTGGAATCGAGGTTTTGGACAAATTTTAAGCCTAATCATGGGCGGCAATAAATTAAAGACAGCGAATTATACAAATTAGATCATAAATAGAAAATAAATTACGAAAACTAATTACCAAATTATGAATCGTAATCGTAAAGCTGATAAATACACAAACGATATTTGAGATATAAGTTTTGGGTGGTTGTTAAGTTCGGAGTAGTAAAATACATTAAACTTATGGTATAAAATGTTGATGAGTTAATTGCTTTTGTTTTTTTTTTTTTTTTTTGTTTTGTTTTCTTTCTTTCAGTAAGTAGCAGCAGAGTTTCGTTGATCAGTTCAAGTTTTTATGTATATAGAGCAGTATTGTTGTTGGCAGCGGTATACTTAATGTTTTTTTTTTTTTTTTTTATTTTTTAAATACATTTCTTTCTTTTTTTGCTTGTTGTTGCTTGTGGGGGAGATGGATGGATGCACCCATTTCTCTAATCTTCAATAGTATATTCGGGCATCTTTTCATACTTCTGCTTGGTAGCCTCGTGTGTGGTGTCCACAAGCAAAGCTGTATGGGAATAGCCCATGGTAACCTGAGGTATTTTAATGTTGTCCATTTTGGGCACCTCTTTGGGCACCGTTGACGACTTTTGAAACTCGCCAATGCCCAGCTCACCAAAGGTTGGCGATGCGCCCCAGGCAATAAGCGTATCATCAGCCGATATCATGATTGAGGTATTGGCACAGCCAATTGCTGTTATGTTCCAGCCTGTATATGGGATAGAGAGATGGGGGGCTTTAGTAAGGTTTAGTATGGATGCTTGGGTCAACTTGCCTGCTAAATCTTGCACTGGCTTGGGATACATGTTGGCCTCGCCCGTTTTCTTGTTTTGCCCAAAGAGATAGAGCAGGCCCAGCTCGTTGATAATCAAACTGAATGTTGAGCCGCAGTAGACACTGCGTCCGCCACGACCCTGGGTATCAAAGAACTTCATAAGACGCGGCACCATCTCATCCTTGGGCTCGGCGTGGCCCAGACGCCCAAAGCCGCCAAAGCCCCAGCTGTATACGCGCTTTTTGGAGTCGATTGCCACCTGTTTGTTAATTAAGACATAAACGTTTAGTGTGCCGCATCTTTATAAAAATCCTGGCACATACCGTGTGATTGTTGCCACATGCAAAGTCCACAATCTGTACACCATCCACGGGTGTCACATGCCCCTCCTTGCTCTTTTCAATGTAGAGTACAACCCTTTTCGGTGATGTCTCAAAATGGAATGACAGCTTGTTGGCATTCACAAAATACTTGGCATCCGTATTGTGACCCAATTGGCCATATTCCGGCAAACCAAATGTATGCAAATTGCCCTTGATATCGAGAATAACTGAGAATTCGGCCCCGCAGCCAATGCGTATTATGGGCGGACCACGATAATTGATCGGAGTGGGCGTAAAGATATTGGGATGTGCATTGCCCACGCCGCACTGACCGGACTTGTTCTCGCCGCAGGCATACACTGTGCCCGTGTCGGTAAGGAAAAGCGTATGATGACGCCCAGCGGCCGCTTGTACAATGTTCAGCTGTTCCAGTGCAGGAATAATTGTTGGCTTCTCCACCAGCTTGATGTCCTGACTCAAGCCCAACTGACCGCTGGGATTGCGGCCAAAGCCAAGTGCTTTGCGATCCATATTGATGAGTATTGTGTGCGCCGCAGTGGGACCGCTGGCCACAGAGCGGTACTGCAGGTTGGCATAGGAGGAGAATATGAGTTTAATTTCATTTCAATGCACACTTCCAGCAGAACTTACCTTCTCATCCGTGAAGCGATGAAAGCTATAAAGATTGGGACGCACTTTTGTGACATTTTTGCGATCCCGTTTGCCGGTTAGATCCCAGGTAACCATACCGGCCACAAGCAACTGTCCCGGCGTCTTTTCCAGCGTGGCCAGTAGATCCTCTGGCAGCTTACTGGGTGGATCCAGATTATCATGTGGTATTAGCACCTCCATTTGGCCGGCCGCCTGCTGTTGCTGTTGGGCCAAATCATCGTCGGACTCATCGCTGAACTCATCCTCGTAGTCCGATTCCTTCTTCTTTGGGTGACGCTTGTTGGGACCGGCCCCGTTACCACCTGCCTTGCGCTTAGCCGACATCTTTCAATTAGCAGTAATGCGTCTCTATCTCTCTCTCTCGCTCTCTCTCTATCTTTGTCTCTCTGCGGCTGTAAAGAGAAGAGCAAGCGTTGAGAACCAGAACCAGAATTTGTACGCAGCAGAGCGTAGCGGTTGCCGTTAGTGCTGCGTGCGTGACAAGACGCGTATGTGTATGTAATTGATTTATTATTACAATTAACTATTTAGGCATTGAAACTTTTAAAATTTTAGCCGCGCTTCTATTTTAGTTTAACTAAGAAGTACCTTACTTTGCGCCCCAAAAACTTTAAAGTTTTAATTAAATATAATTTAGTCTTGCAAAATTACGGCCCGTGTCGTGTTGCGAATATTGTGAAACGCGCATCTCTAATCGTAGCTCTCACGCGTTGTTTGTTCTATGTGTGCGTGCATCGTATGTGTGTGTGTGTGTGTGTGTGTGGTGGTTTTGCAAGCATGGAAAAACAAAATGAACGCCAACAAAGTAAGCCCGATGCGCTGCTAACGCCGACTGCGGTACTTTTGCAATTTTGTTGAAAAACCGCACAAATTCGCATTAAATTAAAACATCTGTTTATCCATCTGTCAGTTAATAAGGCGGTACCTAACGTCCGCTAACTCAAACAAATGATTTAATTGAACGGCGGCTCAAAATCAAATTTGAAATGTTGGCGTCACTTTTACAAAACACACAGCGTATACAAAGACAGCGCGACAAGGAGCTAATCAAGCATTGCTTGAAAGACCCGATGGTTAGCCACACCGACACTAAAAGGATCACTTAATTTAGGTCTACATTACGCGCTAATAACTTACATTTCAAGCTTTACAACTAATAACTTTTCGTATACCGTTCCTGTTCCGTACGCAGCAAAAACAACAAAACGCAAAGCAGCAGTAGGATGAAGTGTGTGCACAGTTCGCAACACAAAAATAACTAAAATAAAAAAAATACCGCATGAAGTGAGCTCTATACTTTTTCTTATCGATTTATAAAAATACATCTATCGATATTATTTATGTGTCGCCAACGATAGTAGTCTGCAGCCCTAGTAGTAGTCGCGGCCCAACAACAAAAGAACATTGTTATTTTTGGAGCGCAAAAAAGTGTTTGGCTTTCAGGCCAGGATATGGACAAAATGGACAACGACGAGACTGAAACCACACATTATTACTTGGAATGCGAGGTCGGCGCAGAGGAATGGCACTGGAATCTCAAGAGCACCAAGCTGCTGGTCGAACTCTATTCGGAGCGGCGTCACAGATTTCGCGATCCCAAAACCCGCAAACGTGCCCTCTGGACGGAGATTGTGGATGGCATGGAGCGTGCCGGCTTCAAGGGCATCAATGAGGATATCTGTGATCGCAAATGGCGCAACATGAAGAAAACGTATCGCACGTGCCGCGAAACGCTCAGAAAAACCGGACGCAAACGCGTTGGCTGGGAATATTATGACACGTTCGATGAAATGTTTCAAAATGAAAATGCGCCCGCCACCATAAAGCTAGAAGAGGATTCATTGCCAGCGGATCAGCACACAGCACTGGCCGATATGTGCAGCGCCACAGCTGAGCCACAACCCGCGGGCACAGACAATGCCAATGCCAGCGATCTGTCCGTGAGCCAGGAGCAGCAGCGACAGCTGCTAATCCTGGAGCGCAATCGCATCGCCGCCATACGAGAGCTAAGCAAACGGATCGAAGAGTCCAATGCGATACAGCGTGAACGCAACGATCTGCTGCGCGAGTATCTCGCCCAGTTATAGCCATAGCATAAATTCTTAATCTAATTCGATTGAATAGTTGATAGGTCTTTTCTTGTATATTTAAATATTATGGAAATCGAACATAAATATAATTATAAAGGTAAATTTTTCGTTTAGCACATGAATTGTATATATGTATATTTAAAAATTTAGGCCCAATGCATGATGCTCAATTGCATACCCTAGAATTGTATTAGCGGCTGTTTTCGGCGCTCCCGATACGCTAGAATGTCGGGCATGACAACTTGTCGAAATCGTTCGTGACTCCGCTTGAAATCCTCAACAGCTTTGGCCACGCGACGCTGTTGCTCCAAGCGATCCATGGGCTTGCCATTAGCGTTGTGGTTGTTGTTGTTGTTGTTGATGTTATTGTAGCTGGCTAATACTGTGGATCTGGCCGTGGCTACGGGCAGATCATTGTAGAAGATGCTCGGCGATGCACCTGCTGTTGCCTGACGTCGTTGTGCCCGGGGCGTAGACTGTGGACTCCCGTTGCCGTTGCCGTTGCCATTATCTGGAATACGCAACAGTTTATAGCCTTTCTTTGGGAATATGCAGCAGATTTTTGTAATAAGCTCGCAAAACGGCATTTCGAACGAAAATGCAAAAGTAACTGAGATAAGCTCTGGCTCTGGCACAACAATTACTTCAAGTACGGTTCTTGCTGGCTGCAACGGTAATGACAAACTGATTGCTTATCTCTGCTCTTAACTCGGCCACACAGGGTATACCGATTTTGTGTCCACATTTGTAACCCGCCGAGCGGGGCATCAAAGTGCGCCTGGCTGCCTATTTGAGGGTTTTTGCTGCCGAGTCGGATCAAATGATATATGATTCCCATTTGAGTGGGAACAATTTGTTAAGAATTTAGCTGTACTTTGCACAGATTTGTTATTTTTCAAAAAATATATATTCTACATAGCCTAGCTTCGTCTATACCTACATCTTGTTGTTCCAAAAGCAAAAGCAATAAATAAATAAGTAAATTTTCTTTGGCAGAACAGAAGCTTCTCAGCATGGAACTAGTTAGATAATCGGAATAATAATAGCAGCAATGCAAGCAGTTTGCCACAAATTCTTTCTTTGTTAGGGTATCTAATCTTCGGCAGTGCGAAGATAACGCGCTCTTTGCTTATTTTCACTTTCGTTCGCGGCGTGTAACGGCGAGCCTAGGGCCAAAACCTTCGGTAAACAGCTGACGAGTGACTCGCCGGATGACGTCATGCGGCTTGGCTTACCTAGAAACTGGAGCTCCTGCTGCGCTTTGGCATTGCTCGAGCCAAAGTAGCCGGGTATAAAAGGCATAGGCGACATGACCACACCGCCGCGCAGGCCCGCCGCCGACGCATCGGCAGGTGGCAGCGGCGGCGGTGGAGCTGGACGATTGAATGGATTTTGGCGTCTGGGCGGCGGCTTGGGCTTGCCCGGCGCCTCCGTCACAGCCTGGGAGGGATCGTGGCGGTCGGTGTGCATTTCTGCAGCAGCAAAAAGGAGTATTATTAAAGTCAGCATATTTGTCAGTGTCCGCGCTGCGCTTACTGTTCCGCGACTCTTCGATTTCCTGCAGCTGCCTCTGCAGCTCGGCGACAATAATCCGCTTGTATTCGTAGCCGGCGCAGGTTAGGGCCTTCATCCAGGCCTCCATGCTCTCCTGTGTGTCGGCAGCCAGTATGTAGGTGCGATTGCCATTGAACGCTATCTCAAAGCAATAGTTATCCATATCCGATTCCTGGGATAGTTCTATGGTGCAGCCCTCGACTATGATGAGGCCCAGCGGCTCCTTGTCCAGGCGCGTTTCGAAGTAGAACAGCAGATTGCCTTTTAGCACAAAATAGCGTCTTTGAAATGCCTTGTTTATTTCGCCTCGCTTGTTAAGAAAACCTGTGCGAATGATTAATAACAGCCCTCATATGTACAGATGTATTTATATATGTATATTTTTCGTTAATTAACTAACCTTCCATGTCAAACGGCGGCGATCTGGCAAACACACAGAGGTTCTTTTCGTTGATTTTCATTTTGATGCGTTCGGCTCATTAACTAAGTATGTTTGGGCCGTAAAAACATTTAAAATGCGCCTTGTTTGCTTTAATTTGGTAATGAGCACAAATGTATTTACATATCTATGTGCATAAATGCCTACATCAATGCATAAGCGTAGGCAAAACATATGTTTCTGACATCGACCAATGTAGCCACACCAAATTTAGATAAATAAACAATTTTTGTGCCTTGACTATCGAGAGTTACTCATCGCTAGTAGACGTCTTCTTCTTAGGCATAAATATTAACTTGAAAACTTCGCTAACATGTCTTATTTACTTACGGAAATTGCCCTCGAAATGCTGGGCTACAAGTTTTACGATACGAATGGCGTTTTTCATTTGATCAACTTTCAACAATCGATGACAGCAGCGCAATCCGATTTGCAGGCGCACCCCGAGGAGCCCTCGTTAATGGACTATATTGAACAGCAATCGGACCCTGAGACCGACAAGAACGGACATGATCAGCCGCAGCCACCAACTGTTCCCTCAACTATTAGTCTGCGCGGCACACCTGTCCGTGCGCTGGCCAAAATGATGGAGTACGAGAGCGACAAAATGCAGAATGGACACGAACATCAGCAGAAGCAGAAGCAGCAGCAGCTGCAGCTGCACACAAACCGTTTAAATAGTCCAGCTGAACCAGAAGCATCAATTGTGCTACCAAAAACGTCAAACAGTTTACGCCGTACGCCCGCCAAGGCACTGACTAAAATCATGGACTATGAGAACTTTAATATACGCAGTCAAATAATACGGCGTATGGAAAAAGTGCTCAAAAAGGAAGCGCCCATTCCAAATGAAGTGGCGCTACAGGATTGCCTCAATGCAGAGTTGACGAAAATTGTCAAGGATGCGGATGATATGCATGAGTTTCGGCAATTTTTGGAGGAGCGCCTTAGACGCATTGACTCGCGTCCTTATGAGACTTACATGCGAACGTTTGGTGTAGAATAGGTTCAGATTCGATCAGTAAAGTTAGTTAATGTTAAGGGTTTTATCATTAAAACGTAAAAATAGAGTGTATAGTCCAATTCAAGAAAGTCCTCTGCTCCCTGTTTACGAATTGCAATTTAGGGCAACATCATTTTGAAATACCAGGTGCGAGTGTTGTTCGTTTTCAGTGTTACCCCCCGTCCGAAGATGTCGATACATTTCGATGTTATTTTTGGTTTTAAGAGTGGCCACATATTTAATTATATGACTATCGATAGACCGAGCCCCCACAGAAGCATCGATAGCAGTCGGTCACACTACTCGCAGAACACCTGAGTAAAGGTCGGTCCACTGAACTTGTCACAAAAATATATATACAACTTTTTCTCAAAATTCTTTTTGTAAAACGTGCCTAAACACATACATTTTTTATATTTTATCCTGCCCTGTTGCCTCGGCGATTAACAGGCAGTCCAGTGTCGCGACCCGATTGCGAAACAACGAGAGAGAGAGAGAGAGAGCGCAATATTAATATCATTTCGCACTCACGAACGACGCTTGCATAATGAAAATCTGGACGTCCGAGCATGTCTTCAACCATCCGTGGGAGACGGTCACACAGGCGGCATGGCGCAAATATCCGAACCCCATGACACCCTCAATCATTGGCACCGATGTGGTTGAGCGCAGAGTAGTTAACGGTGTGCTGCACACACATCGATTGGTCCAATCCAAATGGTATTTTCCGAAGTGGACGCACGCGTTAATTGGCACCGCCAAGACGTGCTTTGCCAGCGAACGCTCCACGGTGGATCCTCAGCGCAAGCAGATGGTCCTAAAGACAAACAATTTAACATTTTGCCGCAACATAAGTGTCGACGAGGTGCTCTACTATGAGCCGCATCCCTCTGATGCCAGCAAGACCCTGCTCAAGCAGGAGGCGACAGTAACTGTCTATGGTGTCCCACTATCGCACTATATGGAAGACTTACTGACCTCCACAATCAGTTCGAATGCCGGCAAGGGCCGTCAAGGTCTCGAATGGGTGATCGGGCTCATAAATACGGAAGTGAAGAGCATCGCCGATTCGGCTGCACGCGGCACAGACGAACTAATACACAGTACGCGGCGTTCCATCGACGAGGTCACAGAGACTGCGCGAAAGAGTATGGACGAGATTGGCGCTCAGGCGGCCAAGGCGGCGAAAGCAATGCACATAACATAGATAGATGTATATGAAAGGCGGTTAGCTCCATGCGGATGTGGGGTGTGTTGGGCGTAGTGAATAGGAATTTACCGTAATAGGCGCAACGTCGGGTACGCTGCTTTGTAGTGCAACAACAACAACAACAACAACATACAAATAAACGGTACATAGATACAACAATAACAACAACAACAAGGCAGCACGAACCATCAGAATAACCAATTACAATATTTTCACCTTGCAAATGGCAAGCGAAATGTTTGATTCGTCTGCTTTAATATATATATTTTTGTAAAGCAAATTAAAACAAATTGAAAAAATCCAACAAAAAAAATATATATATATATATATGTATAAAGAAAATATATGAAAACTTTCCCATGGTTATCAGTCAAGTGCGCTTTGCTCTGTGGCGCGATAAGGCAGGCAGCCAGGCAATGACAACAACAACAACAACAACAACACAAACACCAGCATAGTAGCAAATTTATTTATTTAAAAATAAATATATATATATACATATACATACATAGTTTGTAATATGCAAAAGTTTTAAAAAACCAAAACACAAAATCGAAAAAAACCACATAAAACGAGCACTAAATAAATGTCAACAAAACGCTCAAGAAAAATATTCAAGTACAAACGCTTTTCATTATTTTAATATAAATATGTAATATGTATGTATGTATGTACACATATGCTTGCATACATTGCTTATTTGGCTGCCAACTATCATTGTTGATGACCGCTAAATTGATCGAAATACATGCGCACACATACAATTAAAAATAAAAGCAAGATAAGTCAAACATGCAGCTGTGTGTGTGTGTGTGTGTGTGTGAGTGCACACGTTTTGATAGCGTCTGTATTTGCTTGCTTTTTTGTTGCGGAAAGCTTTTTGTGATGTTGCTGCATGTGATTCGTAGCAGTTGCCATACGAGTCGGACGGCATACGTCACAAACAACAACACAAATGCAGGGCCGAAAGCTCTTCTCTTGTTGCTTTGCACCCTTCACAGTGATGAGCGTGCGACACACACACAAACATAAGCAGTTTGTTTAATAATATATTTGTATACAAACATGTGTATATTATATACATATGCATATCTGCCAAATGATTACAAAGTGTAAAAGGCATTTAATTGCCAAAATAAAATCAACTAATCATGGCATTAAATACTATAAAAAATAAATTATCGCTGCTTCATGATTCAAACTAATGCCTAGCTTTTAAGTTCAGTTCGTCAACCAGGTTTTAACATTCGTTGAATGAGGTTCCAGTTCCAATTTTATATAAAGTCAAATTTAAATCAAAACAGTTTTGCTGATTATTTCAAATATTTGTACACAGCTTATGTGCCTGCTATACTAATAATAATAACAGCTAAAAATAATATATTTTGTGTTTATTTTGATATATGATGTTCTCACTGAAGCAATTTGAAATTCAGTATTAAAAATGCGGGCTTTTTTGAAAGGTGGCTTAAAAGCGGAAAATAACATATTTCTTAAAATGTTATATAAACCCTTTGATCATGTATACCCTTCATGCAATTACTACTTAAGCACGGGGTAACCAAAAGCTTTGAACAGCTGTTGTGAACTTCTCATCCCCAGTTGCCAATTTGACGCTAATAAAACGTGCGCATCGTGCTTAGGCTATCTCCCTCTTTCTCGCTCTCTTTGCGTCTCAGTGTTCTTTGCGCTGTTCATCTGCACGTGCACGTGCGCGTCGCTTATTGTATTCCAATTTGGGTTAGTTCATTTATAATTTAATAGCATTTGTATTTTATTAGCAAAAACTAGTCGTGTTTGTGCTGGCAAAAAAATATGTTTACGCTTTTGCTGTTTATCAGCGCGTTCCAGTAATAATAACAAAAACAAGAAGCAAATTGTGACGCCAGTGCAACGACTGCAATTGCAATTGGGCGTCTGCTGTAACTCGAAGCGCTGATCTGTGGTTGATAACCCCCTGCCAGGGTGCTCGTAGGCAGCTACCGCTCCAGTTGTCAACGGCTTTGACAGCTTCGCCAGATTCCGGTCCCCGAGCCAGAGCTCAGTCTGGCCGAGAAGCGTCTAAGGAACGCACGTACCAAATTTGACTTGACAAAAACAACAAAAAAGTAAGAATTTTGTCAATTGCAATTGGCATTTGGCATGAAAACAGCTGTAACACGAGTGGGCAAGAGGCTTTAGTTGCGAAAATGGGCGTGCCAGCAATATTTCTTGTCAAAACGTTTATTGCAAAACAGTATATTTAAAACTGTGACGGTGCCTTCAAAACTGTGCTATTTATTATTGTGTGCGTATGTATTTCGATTTCTTGTGACCTACGGACGCAGTCTTTGCAAGCGTTGCTCAGGCGAAAGTTACATACATACATATGTGTATGTAGATTTTTATCCGGTCGTCTCAATTTTAACACCCCACCAATATCAAGAGGTGGAGCGAGGGGAGTAAAATAAAGACAAATGTTGCTCTAGCACGGATAATCGCACTGGCAGAGCGCCTTTATCCAAAGAGTGGGCACTATGTAAGCGTGGGAGATAATGTATTTATCCGCTGCTGACACGCCATTGGTGCTAATTCTTTTGATTCCGTTACCTGCGCGCTGCATTTGCGGCCAGTGAGCAAGTATTATGTTCTGAGCGAGTGAGAGGCCACATTTATGTGACTTATCAATACAGCCGAGAGCGCTATTGTGTAAGCAAAAGGCATTGTGGATAATGTGCACAGAGAAGTATTAGTGTATTAGTGCAAACGCCGGCTTAGCATAGACGTGTGCTTTAATGAGAGGATTTAGTCTGTGCGCGCTTATCTACATGATCGGTCGTGTCCTCTGCGCGTGGGTGTAATAACGTTTTCAAATTAAGTAAATGTTATTAGCCGGCGTCTCGTTTTGTTTGTGCCGTGTGTGTTTGTTTTACTACTATAATTAGCCATCCCCTCGCTCTGAATCCGTCAAGGTATATTAGACCAATTTGAAGAATTTCATTCAATATTTGGCGTGGAGCTTTTTTCACAGTTGCTGCCTGATTAAAGAAAGAGAGAGAGAGAGAGAAAGAGAGTGTTTGTGAGTGGGACTGTGTGTGTGTGTGTTGAGAAGCTTCTATTGAAAAACAGCTGCAGTTAAAAAAACTGCAGTTTGATTTTTTTGCATGGGATCAATTTAAAGCTTATTTTTAATATTTATGTGACGTGCTTTTCCGATTGCGGAAAAGTCACGCTTTTGGTCGTGTATATATACAGTGAAAACTCTGAAAATGAACTAATCTTTAACAGGTCTATTTGATAATTCTATTTGTTTACATTTTACATAAAAACTTATCGAGATAATCTTTAATAAAACATTTTCGATTTATTTTCTAAAACGAAAGCTAAAAGTTTTCAAAAAAACATTTTTATTTATAATTAACATAAAAAGGAATAGTTTATATTTATTTGAGGTGAATTTAAAGCAGACATTTTTCTAAGTAGAATTAAAATTAAAAACTGATATATTATTTTAAATTATAAGCTTATAAACATATAATTTATATATTTCTGTACTCCTACCAGCTAATCGAAAATGGGCATTCTGCGATTTTACGATGTGGCTGCCTTCGATGGTGCCGAGGAGGAGGAGCGCGTACTGCAGCGCCTGCAGTCACTCGACCCGGAGCTGATCTCGGTGCGCATGGAGCGCTGCTATCACCTGGAGTACGACAATGAGATGTGCAGATTTCCGCTTGCGCTGGAGCATCTGTTGCGCTGGCTGGTGAGGCAGCCGCTCCAAAGGATCTGCAGTCTGAACGAGCAGACGAAGCTGGAGTTGAATGATGCGGAGCTCGAAATGCTCGTGGAGATTGGACCGCGATTCAACTTCTCCACACCCTACTCGACCAACTGTGTGAATATATTCCAGAATTTGGGCTACACTGAGGTGCGGCGCATGGAGAGCTCGATCCGTTATCTGCTGACCTTTGCCCGGGCAGCGACTCGTGAGGTCGCCAGCTTTGTGGCGCTGCTCGGCGATCGGATGACCCATTGCCAGTACACGGCGGCGAATATGCCGCGCGAGAGTTTCGATGAGCAGCTGCCGGCACAGCTGGCTGCCTGGCATTATGTGCCAATGTTGGCGCAAGGGCGCGCCGCTCTGGAGGAGATTAACCGAGAGTTGGGCTTGGCCTTTAGCGACTACGACTTGGACTTCTATTACAAGCTATTTTCGCAGACGCTGAAACGTGATCCGACCACAGTCGAGCTGTTCGATTGTGCCCAGAGCAACAGCGAGCACTCCAGACATTGGTTCTTTCGTGGACGCATGGTGTACGAGGGCCAGGAGCTGCCCAGCTCGCTGATTCAACTAATTATGGACACGCAGCGGAATACGAATCCGAACAATACCATCAAATTCAGCGATAATAGCAGCGCCATTGTCGGCTTTGAGCATGATGCACTGCAGCCGCGTGAAATCGGTGCGCCCGGCATTGTGGAATTGCGCACTGTCCGATCGGATCTGATATTTACAGCCGAAACGCATAATATGCCCACAGCCGTGGCGCCTTTTAGTGGTGCCACCACCGGCACCGGCGGGCGTTTGCGTGATGTCCAGGGCGTGGGTCGTGGTGGCCTGCCCATAGCTGGCACCGCCGGCTACTGCGTGGGCGCCCTTCATATACCCGGCTACAGTCAGCCATATGAGCCGGTTGGCCTCAAGTATCCCGGCTCCTTTGCACCGCCGCTACAGGTGCTTATTGAGGCCAGCGATGGCGCCTCCGATTATGGCAACAAGTTCGGGGAGCCACTCATATCCGGCTTTACCATATCCTATGGCTTGTACAATGCCGGCCAGCCCAATACCAATACGCGTGAGGAGTATGTGAAGCCGATTATGTTTAGCGGCGGCTTGGGCACCATGCCCGCGGCCATGCGCCAGAAGGTGACGCCCAAACGTGGCCAGCTGCTGGCCAAGATTGGCGGTCCGGTTTATCGCATTGGCGTTGGCGGCGGCGCTGCCAGCTCCGTGGAGGTGCAGGGCTCCGGAGATGCTGAGCTCGATTTCAATGCCGTGCAACGTGGCGATCCGGAAATGGAGAATAAACTGAATCGTGTGGTGCGTGCCTGCATCGAACTCGGCGCACTTAATCCCATCTTGGCCATACACGATCAGGGCGCTGGCGGAAATGGCAATGTGCTGAAGGAACTGGTTGAGCCGGACTTTGCGGGCGCCATCATCTTCTCGGAGGAATTCAAACTGGGTGATCCGACCATTACAGCCTTGGAACTGTGGGGCGCCGAATATCAGGAGAATAATGCGATTCTTTGCAAGCCGCAGGATCGTGAATTGCTCGAAAAGATTTGTGCCCGGGAACGTTGTCCCATTAGCTTTGTGGGCGTGGTCACCGGCGATGGCCGGGTCACACTGGTGGAACATGCCGCACCCAATGACATGGAGCAGGCACTGCTGCCCGAGGCGCGTAAAAGCTACGGTGCTGCGCCATTCGATCTGGAACTATCGCATGTCCTGGGTGACATGCCCAAGCGCACCTATGAGCTGAAAGCCATAATGAATCCATGCAAACCGCTCGAACTGCCGGCCGATATACGGCTAACGGATGCACTGGAGCGTGTGCTGAGCATTGTTGCGGTGGGCAGCAAACGCTTCCTCACCAACAAGGTGGATCGCTGCGTTGGCGGTCTGATAGCCCAGCAGCAGTGTGTGGGTCCATTGCAGGCACCGCTGTCCGATTACGCGCTGACCACCGTCTCGCATTTCAGCACCGCCGGCATTGCCACCTCCATTGGCACGCAGCCCATTATGGGGCTCATCAGTCCTCAGAACATGGCGCACATGTGCGTCGCCGAGGCGCTCAGCAATCTTGTCTTTGTCAAGATCACCGAAATGGCGGACATCAAGTGCTCCGGCAATTGGATGTGGGCAGCCAAATTGCCCGGCGAGGGTTACAAAATGTACCAGGCTTGTTTGTCGCTCAGCAAGGTGCTTCAGGAGCTGCGCATTGGTATCGATGGCGGCAAGGACTCCCTCTCCATGGCCGCCAAAGTGGATGGTGCAGTCATCAAATCACCCGGCACACTCGTCCTCTCCACCTATGCACCCTGTCCGGATGTGCGCGTACGCGTAACGCCCGATCTCAAGGGTCCGGCGAGTGGTAAAGCCAGCGCCTTGCTCTGGATTAACATTGAGCGCAGTGCACGGCTGGGCGGCTCAGCGCTGGCGCAAGCCTACGCCCAGCAGGGCGAAACCACGCCCAACATGCAACAGACCCAAGTGCTGACCCAGGCGTTTGAGCTCACGCAAAGCCTGCTGGGCGAGGGACTGCTACTAGCCGGGCACGATGTCAGCGATGGCGGCTTAATTGTCTGCCTGCTGGAAATGGCCATTGGTGGTCTGAGTGGCCTCCAGCTGGACATCCAGGAGGCAACGGCTGGCATTACCGATTACGATGCTGTCAGCGGCACAATTGGCGTGAACATGTGCCTGTTATTTAGCGAGGAGTGCGGCTGGGTGCTGGAGGTAGATGCCGACCAGCTGGAGTCAGTGCGTGCTCGCTTCCAGGCTGCGAATGTGCCCAATTACTATTTGGGCCAGACACATGGCTTTGGCTTGGACACGGCACAGGTGCTGGTTAAAAATGGCGACAATACTCTGCTCTCCGAACCGCTGCGTCAGCTCTACAAGCAATGGGAGCGCACCAGCTACGAGCTGGAGAAACTGCAAGCGAATGTGGAGTGCGCACAATCCGAATACGATAGCCTTGACTATCGCCAGGCGCCGCAATATAAGGCGCCCGCCCAATTACAATCAGAGCTCACCCTCAAGCGCTGCGTCCAGCCCGTGCGTGTTGCTGTGCTACGCGAGGAGGGCGTCAACAGCGAGCGGGAGATGATGGCCAGTCTGCTGCGTGCCAATTTCGAGGTGCACGATGTGACCATGTCCGATCTGCTGGCAGGTGAGCACCCAAAAATCAGTTGTCCAATATTCAAATATTTAAACTGAATACGTTTCCCTTTGCGCAGGCACCACAAATCTGTCGCAGTATCGTGGCCTGGTCTTTCCGGGCGGCTTTAGCTATGCGGATACCCTGGGCTCTGCCAAGGGCTGGGCGGCAAACATATTGCACAATGCGCTGCTCAAGCCGCAGTTTGAGGCATTTAAAGTGCGCGAGGACAGCTTCTCGCTGGGCATCTGCAACGGCTGCCAGCTGATGACATTGATTGGCTACGTGGGCAGCATAAAGTCCACGGATAAGACGCCCGTTCTGCCCGCATTGGCGCTGCTTCATAATCGCTCGAAGCGTTTCGAATGCCGCTGGTCAACGGTCCGTATACCGCCGAGTCGCGCGATAATGCTGAGCAACATGCACGATCTGGTTCTCGGCTGTTGGGTGGCCCATGGCGAGGGGCGTTTCGCCTTCCAGCGTGAGGAGCTGTTGGACCAGCTGCACGACGAGCAGCTTGTAACGCTGCAGTATGTCGATGATGCGGGTTCGCCCACTGAATTGTATCCCATGAATCCCAATGGCAGCCCCAAGGGCATTGCTGGCATCTGTTCGCCCGATGGCCGCCATTTGGCGCTGATGCCGCATCCGGAACGCTGCAGCGCCATGTATCAGTGGCCATATGTGCCGCCCGGCTTTGATGTGCCCGCCACGCAAGTGGAGAGTCCCTGGCAGCTCATGTTCAACAATGCCTACAAATGGTGTGCAGCGCAGCAGTAATAGCATTTGACAAATGTCTTTTCATTCCAATTAAACATTTACTCTCAGTACCAGTTGCCACATATATTCCACGCGATTTCAAATACAAAATATTAATTAGGAATTCTATTCCTATGATTCGCATTAATTATAATTACATAATTTACCTTTCGCTTATATTCCACGCGATTTAAAACAAAATATAAGAATTCAATTAGGATTTGAATTCCTACGGCATTTGCATTCCCTAAATTGCAATTCCTATTTTTTACTTATGAATTGTATTCTACGCGATTTTAAACAAATATATGATCTGTCTTAATTTGAGCGTTTATTAAGCTAAAATTATTGTCACATCTATAATTCAACATCTGTTCGCATTAATTGTTTCACTTTTCACTCAAATTTCATAAAATTTGGAATATTACAATTAATTTTGCACTCATACATTCACACTTTTTAAGACTCGTCGCTATTTTAATTTCCACTTATATTTCACTTTGTACAAAATATATAAAAACTTCTCTTAAATCGCAAACTATGCTTCAAAATCAAGCTTTATATGACTAGTAATCGATAAAGATAAATATATACACAAGTCATTTGCTAATTACGACAAAAACAACAAAAAACAACATCATAAGCTAACTAATTTAAACGTAAGCCCTAATTGAATTGAACTTGTTTTAACAATAATTAATCTAGCGTGAAATTTGCAGCAGGCATTTCAAATAGTTTGCCTTGGCGCCCGGCGCCAACATGTACTTGGAGTTCCAGTCGTGTTCGTTAATATGCAACACCTTGTAGCCCATCATTTCCAGATGCTTGATCTTCAGCGATTCGGGGCCACGCAACGCAGTCAGATCGTTCTCACAGAACGAGTCCAGCTTGAGCAGCAGAATGGCCACCCTGGTAAGAAATTAAATATTTCATATTAGTTCTACTTAGATATAGAAATCTTAACGGATATGCATGAGAAAAGTGTGGAATAGGTCTATCTTAAAACTTAATTTGAACCCCAAATGTTAGGCTTCAAATCATTGACACCTCACTCTACGGATGGATTTCCCGACAAGTGCGAAACGCCTCTCAAAAGTATTTGATATTTGAAGAGCTGTACACAAGATTTTTCATTGAGTTTTCCACACTTGCGGAAAGTAAACCCCGCCTTTGCGTGCATCTTCTTCCTATAATATAACTAGAACTTCCTAGCTCCTATGCTTTGGGCTGTACTTTGACTAGCAATCCGTCAGTCAGTCAGTCTATAGTTATATACTTTTATATAGACATATACTTGGTTATGCGATCCAACATGGTGGCCTCCATTGGCGGCGCTGGCATAAGCTTCTTATCCTTGTCGAAATGTATCACAAAATCAATTTGATAGCCATAGGGCGTTGTGTGATTGCAGCGAAAATAGTTCTCATCCTTGAGCAAGTCCTGCAGCAGATGCTTGACATCCGCACTAAAGGCGCTGGGCACAAGCGGCTCTGAAAGCGAGGCTTCGGTTAGCTTGGACAACTAGGATTTTCTAAATACACACTCTTGCTGAGCTGCGCCTCCACGTAGTTTTGCTGAAACCAGGGCACATTTGTCTCGGGCAGATCCAGGCAAACGGTGCGATTCAGTTGCATCACGCGATTGAGCACCAGCCCCGGATAGGTCGCCTTGGAGTAACAGATTTGTATCTCATCCTCTATGCGCTGTATAAACTTGACGCAGAACACGCGATTGACCAGCTGCTCCGGAATGGTCTTATAGAAGCACAACGCCAGGCACGACTGCACCAAGGACAAACCGCTCATGTGATCAAAATCGCTGCGAAATTGAAAAGAGAGCGAGAGAAGGATTATTAGCCTGGATATTCGCTCGACTATAAGAAGGGAGAGCACATCGAGACGCACCGTAGTAGCACCAAAGCAGCATAGTCCAAGGCCTCCAGCGAGGCAGGTGTGTAGCCCAGATTGTAGGCACAGGTGAGCACCTTCTCGACGGTGTCGCCCGTGATGTGCTCATGCTGCTGGGCGATATAGTCGAACATGGATTCCAACAGGCCGGGCACAAAAAAGTGCGACGCATTAAAATTATATGCCATTTCGCGCACCACACGCGAATTGAGATCGTTGCACTGCAGGGTTTTATAATGCGACAGCGCCTGGTTATACACCTGGGTGTTCTTTAGCGCTGCAAAGGATTAAGCTAAGATTAGGAGCAGGCGTTGTCAAGCTGGCGGATGGACTCACTTTTGCGATGACTTAGTGTGCGCACTAGAACGCTCAGATCGCTGGCATTTAACGGCTGCTGTTCGCTGTTGCTCAAATGCCGCTCGGCACAGGCAATCAGAATGCTGTCCATGGTGGACAGCTGCATGGCCAGCAGATGTGGCACGTGCTGGCGGAAGCGCAGCTCGCAGGCGATCTGCATGCCGCGACCGAGTAGAAAACAATCCTGTATATCAAATTGTGGCGCCATGGCGAGCATTTTGCTCAGCAGCAGATTGGGAAACTTCTTCCAGCCAAACGGCGTCTGGCCATAGGCCAAGACAAAGGAAGCCAGCCGTGCGAATTTCGCTGGCAATCTGCCCGCCACATCCCGCTCAATGGCATCGAGGCACATGCGACTGAGCGTGCGCTCCACGCCCTGATGGCGATACGTGCCGCCAAGATTGTTGTTGAAGTTCATGTAGCGCTGACAATGGCGCAAAAAACGCAAATGCCGCTGCTCCTGGGGATCATTTGTCAGCTCACCAACCACCGCCGACCAGTACGCATCACAGATCCGGACATCGGCAATCTTCAGGGCACGCAGCACACTGAAGAAATGCCCGCTTGCATTGGGCAGCTGCCAGGCGGCTTTGGAGTGCAGCAGTTGGCGGAACTGTTGAATGTAGGCGTCGCGTTGCTGCAGTGAGGCAAAAGGCACCGCACAGGAAAGGACGTCTGGTGTGGGCTCCTGCTGCAGCAGTCGCTCTGTGGCCATTTTCAGGGGCTGCATCAGTGCCACCGGCTCCTGATGATGCAGAAAGGTGCGACAAACGCTCTTCAGATCGCTGGGCTCCAGCGTTGGCAGGCAGCTGCGCAACTCCAGCAATATCTGGCGTATCAAAGCCGTATTTAGATGCGACCACCTGGGCATATTGAGCATGTGCAGCAGCTTGAGCAACGCCTTGGGCGTGTCACTGCTCAACGTGCCGCACTGCAGCAGCTCCTGGACGCGCTGCTTAAATGCCGCCAGCAGCTCGGCATCAATTAGCGGATGCAGCTGGAACAGGCAGGTGGATAACAGACGCACATCCTGCTCGCTGTGGCAGTCGGCCACATGCTGCTCCAGATGTGGCATAAAATTGCGACAGACCAGCGGCGTAAAGAAGTCACGATCCAGGTTGATGGCCACCAGCAGCCGGGAAAGTGCGGGCAGCGGCACCAGCCTCAGCTGACCCTCAGCTGCTAGCTCAATGATATTAAGGGCACGCAGCAGAATCCTTTCCAGCGTGTCATCACTGTTGGGCACATGCATTTTGCGCAGATACAAATAGCAGCAGCTCAGGTCGTTCACATCCATGGCGGCTACTATCTGGGGCGTCAGAGTCTGCGGCACATTTTGCTGCAGTTGGGCTGTCAGCGTCTCCTTCTCGGTGGCCGCCAGACGCTGAAAGTGTGACCAAAGCAGCGACATGCACTGCACCTGATGCGTAGACGGCAGCTGGCCTTGCGCGAACAAATCCAAGAGCTCCTGTGGACTACGCGTTGCGCTCAAGCGCAAACTGAGTGCATCCTTCTGCAGGCTAATTGATTCGCAACCATCCTCCAGCTCCTCCAAGCTGCTGAGTACCTGTTGCTGTTCCACTGTGCCTTGGATATCGGTGCTAGACGCACATCGCCTGCTGTAATTGTGAGAAATTGGAAGCGGCAGCAGCAGCTGCCCAGTTGCCAACCTTGGCTCGCACAGCCTGGAGGCGTCTCGAATGGGCGGCTTGGCGCCATTGTTTACATGCCGGCGCAACAGTTGCAGTTGCCGCATTTGCAGCAAATATTGCAGACACTTGCATGGCGCACGCGGCAGGTAGTTTAAATACATTGCAAAAATTGCAATTTTTATACAGAAAAAATGTGTTAAATAATAAACAAATTGCGACTTGTGAAATATGAGCGCGGCGACCAACAGCCGTTCTGGGTGCTGCCAACCTGTGCGGCAAGCAGCTGTATGTTAATGTGCTGCAGCCCTGTTAATGCACAACAGCTGTTTGTGCCAAAATGAGTAAATACTGTTCATTGGTGCAAAAAAAAAGAACTAAAATATCAAATTCAAATGAGCGTAACGTAAGCCAATAAATACAATGAACACAAAATTCGCAATGTTCAGTGGCTCGGTTTACAAAGCAGCTGTATTTTTTTCAGTTAAGGACAGCAAAAAAGACACTTAACACTAAAATGTAAATGTAATGCTAACTCACTGTAAAGTCTTTAACTTAAACATATTTAAGTATTATGTGCAAATAAGGTGTATGAAATCATGACGTATGAGCGAGATGTGCAGAAAAAGAACTATTAGCAAGGAACTTGTTCACTGGCCCAGTTCAGTGAGCAGCTCATTTATGCTCACTCATGAGTAATTTGTTAGTTTTTTTTTTAAAACTTGCTTTTCGGGTACCCCTAATGCTTGAAATCAAAACAAATAACAACTCGATTGGCAGCATTTAATGAAAATCAATTGTAATAATGTCGCAAAATCAGGTGATTGTGCTGCAGGCAGGCTACTCATACAAGGATGCAAACGAGGCGAATGCAATGCGCGCCAACTGCAGCTGCACGCTGATACGCTGTCGCGATGGCACCAACATAATTGTGGACACCCTAACCGCCTGGGATGGCGACCAGTTGAAATCCCTGCTGGCTGCACAGGGCTTGCAGCCGGCCGACATAAATGTGGTCGTCTGCACACATGGGCACTCGGATCATATTGGCTGCAATTATCTGTTCCAGGCGGCGCGTCTGCATATGGTCGGCTCTTGTGCATCCAATCGTGATCTGTACTTTGAGCATGCCGGCGCACTGGATGCACATGGCGAGGTGCTGGTAGAGGAGACGCCTGGACACACGCTGAGCTGTGTCTCGGTCATCGTGCACAATACACAGCTGAACGGCACGGTGGGCGTTTGTGGGGATCTGTTCGAGCGGCGCGAGGACATAGACGATGCACAGATTTGGAAGGATGCGGGCAGCGAGGACGAGAAGCGACAGGCTCAAGAGCGGCATCGTCTGGCGGAATTGTGTGAACACATTGTGCCCGGACACGGGCCAACGTTTGCCCTTAATGCCGAACTGCGTAGAAAACTGAGAAATTGTGTAGAAACAACGTAGCACATGGCAGCTGCTGAAGGCTCCTAGGGAAGGCAAGGGGTTTAGCAAGCTGTGATATTAACATTATATAAGGACTGATTTTTTTTTTTTTTTTTTTGTATTTTATAGGCGCTTGTATGTTTAATTCAAATTTCGTCTTGCACTCGTTTCGTTACAAGTTTTTTTTGGTCTCAAATTTTTACCGTTTAAGCGAAGCTATGTTTCATAAATCAATAAAGATATTGCCTATTTAAATGCGATACTGTTAGAAAAAGGTTTGGCTACTGCTTCAAAATTTCTCGTCAATTGCAGCAACAAGAGTTGGCTGCATAAAAACCGAAAACAAAGGTATCTTATCGGAGACATAGCACCAGACGCCTACAGCTCGAGATAGGAAGATCAATTAACGAAGCAAGCCCATCCTATTGGCAGCCGGTTTCACTTTCACATTCGCATTTAAAAAAAAACAAAAATCAATCAACCAAACAAAACAACAGCAACAACAACAACATTATGAGCCAGGCGTCGTCGAGTGCATTCAATACACACCGTAATCGTTATTATAACCCTGTCTCCAGGATACAGTCCTTGATACAAAATCTCGATGCGGAATTGATAACCCTATGCAAACAATGTTCGCTGCCAAAGAACGGCGTCAGCAACAGTCAATACGGTCTCATATCGCAGCAATCGGGCAGCCAGCATCAACAGACGAGCGTTAACAATATATTGGCCCAGGCGCGCTCCACGACCCAATCGACGGCAACGGCCGGCTTGGCGCCGGATGCGCATAAGCGTCAATTGCGTAATACCTATCGAACGCGTGTTATCGATGCCTATCGCAATCGCCGCATATTTACCGTTTATGGCAACTATCATACGGTTAGGCGAGCGCTAGTCCGCCGCGGCTGGCTGGAGAAATTACCGTCTACGCGCCATGCCAAGCTGCAGGCCATGTCGGAGGATTCACTGCTGGAGCATGCGCGACGTGGCAATGACTATGAAGCAGTTGTCATATCCAAAATGATCAACAATTTTCCATCGTTCTTCATTTGGCAGAGTAAGGCACAGCGAGATTTATTCCCAGAGGTGAAGCCATATCGTAATCGAGTGAGACGCAGTCAATTGCTTGACTTCTCCACCAAGGTGGGTCTGGTCGGTTGCGCCGAACAGGAGCGCTGGTTTCGCGAGGACGGCGTGTGCGGCATGAGCTATCCACGTTTCTATCGATTGGGCGCCAATAGCATGGAGGAGCGTGCGGCGTTCATTGAGGATTTCCATCAGACACAGGCGCGCTCTTTGCTACGCTACCTTAAGGAGCACCGTCCTGCCGATATGGTAGACCCTGAACATGGCGCCGTGCTGAGCATTACGATTGACTTTGCCCTGAATAAGGTGAAGAACATGATCAGACAGAAGGAGCATTATTCTTTAGATGATGCGCGCATTAAATTGCCAACGCCCACTGAAATGATCGAGAACCAATCGTTCATGGTTCAGTCGACCAAGGTGCTCCACGCGCATGCCAAGTTCAAGGTCAACGAGAAGGTGATGGCGGAGTATGCGCGCCTCGCTGCTCAATATCTCGATCAGATCGAGTCGCTCCGTCAGGATTATTGCTGGGATGGCTGTCGCAATTTGTGGATACTGAAGCCAGGCTATCAATCGCGTGGCATTGGGATCGTCATACGTAGCTCCCTGGATGAGATTTTGCAATGGACATCCAACAATCAGAACCGCAAATACATTGTACAAAAGTATATTGGTGAGTTTTATGGAATTTTTGCAATTTAACTGTAAAGGATTCCGAGTTTTTAATGCTCTCAGGTCATAATATTTCTCTCTTTAAAATGAAATGTATTGCAAGTTTTGGTAGAAGATTGTCTCGCTTGATCTAAGCTTAGGCACAACAAAATTTTTCAAATTTCGCGTAAAGTTTTTTTATATATATTATATACAATGTGCATTTTTTAATATATAATACAAAATATATATTGTAAAATGATATTTATATATTATTTTATTATATTATATATATTATTATTTGTATAGTATTTGATTATATTATATATATTATTATATTATAATATATATATTTTTATATTATATATACTTATTATATATTATAGGTTCAAGCTTCGCTTCATGCACAGAAATTTTCCCAATTGGATTTAAATCTAGAATCCTTTCTGTTAAATTTTTATTGAAATTTCATTGAAGATTTTTGTATTGGAATTTTCCAAATAAGTAACTTTTTCATAATTTTATAAATTTTTGATTTCATATATGAAATTTTTCATTTTAGATTTTTATATTTTTGGAATTTTCCAAATATTATATTTTAAATATATTTATATTTTAAATAGCTAAAAAATAAAAAATCGATTCAAACTAAAAATGATAAATTAGATACAATTATATATTATGTAAGAATATGGTTCGTGGTAGATAAAATATAAGAATGACGATGTCAAACCGAATCGTTTAACAAACCTTTTTAATTTTTGTTGTTGCCATTTCTTAGTTTTTTTTACGAGAGACTATATTCTTTCCATCAAAACAATACAAAAAATATTCTTCGAGCGAAAATATATATTTTTTTAAAAATTGTATGCATTATCTTTATTGACAGTAAAATTAATAATTAATTATTTTCCTCTTTTTTTTGTCAGAACGTCCATATCTCATTTATCGCACCAAGTTCGACATTCGTCAATATATGCTGCTCACCATAAGCGACTCCCAGGTGACAATTTGGACATATCGCGATTGTTATTTGCGGTTTAGCTCCCAGGAGTTCACGATGGATGATCTGCGGGAATCGATACACTTAACCAACAATTCGGTGCAGAAGCGCTACAAGAACAAAGTAAATCGCGATTCGCGTTTACCGAAAAATAATATGTGGTCATTGGATCAATTTAAATGCCATTTACGTCATGTGGGCGCACCGGAGGGGACATGGAGCAAAGTTTACAATGGGATCAAACAGAATCTGGTGGCTGTTGTTTTGGCTAGCCTGGACGAGACGGAGTTGGTGCCAAATGCATTCGAACTATATGGCTGCGATTTTATGTTGGACGAGCATTATAATCCCATACTGATTGAGATCAATTCGACGCCAGATCTATCGGCCTCCACAGAGATAACAGCGAGAATATGCCCATTGGCGCTAAAGGACTGCATACGTGTGGTATTGGATGTGCCCAGGAATCCCTTGGCCGCGACAGGTCTGTTCGAGCGCGCCTTTCAAGTTAATTACAATGTCAACAATGAGGTCGACGGTACCAGACCTCTAGAGCTAAACGGTACACAAATGAAACTATTCGAATCGATGCCGAAGCTACGGAATAATCCACGGACGCGCCTGCTCCGCAAAATACTGAACAATGTCAGAACAACGTCCAGTCGTAAGTTTGGCAAGGATAAAGTTAAAACTTCATCAACATTGCCGACCAAGGTGATTGTCGGAAAGCTGGCAATGAAGGTGAGACTCTATAGTCCAATTATTAAATATTATGTAATATATAAATATATATATCCATTTTGATTTCCCCCTAGAAAATGTCCAAAGCGAGCTCGAGGGTTATTCACGTGGGCAACAAAACACCGTTGAATTCAAAAGCGCGCGAGCATCTAGCATTACAGTATACGGCACCCAAATGACAACATCTGGTAAGCAATTGCTAATGCAATTTGACTTTTATTTAGTTTTAGCTACTAATATGACCTTATCCTATCCTCCAATAGCATCAGGCAATTTGTACATAGCCCCAAGCTTTGCAACCATCTAAACTGCTAAAAATCGACTAATAACTCACTTGTTATTCCATTCAATGAACAGCTTTTCACAGCTATCGATCGTTAAAGTCGCCAGCAAATTAGGAAATTAGTACATTTTCAATCAGACTCTCAAACAATAAGAAAGCGATTTATTTCAGAAAAAAATATATCAATGTTTTGTCAAATGCTATAGAATAAAAAACCAAACAAAACATATTACCCGAACTTCGCACTATTAACAAATTGACTCAAAATTTAAATAATTATTTTGTTTATTTCCACGCTCTTTTAAAATTCCATCTAAATTTGTTCACGCAATTACTAAAAATATTCATTTTATTTTATAAGAAAATTGTGAAGAGAATTCTTTAAAAAAATATTAATTTTGCCGACGAGTTAACTCAAATAAGAGCTAAAACCATAATACAAACGTCTTATTTGTTAACTGCCGGTTCAAACTAAAATTTTCAAACTATTTAATACTTTGAAATGACTTAAAAATGAAATATAAAGTTAACACATATTTAGGTAGAGGCAAATTTTGGGTAGGAATACAAATTTGTATATTAAAATATGTAAACTTGATTCATGGATGTGCAAAACCGGATTTACGAATGGAAACAAAATTTTGAGAGTTCGAACCGTAAACCAAACCACTGACAATTGGGTAAAATTTTGTATATGAACATGTGTAATTTAGATCACGGGTTGCGAAAAACCAGGATCGCGAAATGAACTTAATTCGAGGAGTTGGTTTAAACCGTGAACCGAACTTGGAACTAAATTTCTTTTATCATTAAACGGAATCCAGAATGAATTACCCCAAAACTTCACCCTGAACATCCATTCAAGTCAAGTAGGGGCATTTACCATGAACATGAGCTTGATACTGAAAAGTCTAGTCGATAATAAAGAATCCTAATATATGCTGGCAGTTGGAAAATTTGAAAGTTAATTTAGCTTCAGCTGTTAAATACTGTTCATAAGTTTTGGAACTCTTTTCCTATTTGAAAAATTTAAATATTATTTTGAGAGAATTTTCAAATATAGAGATTCCTTTTACTTGCATATTATTTCGCTTGAGAAAGGTTTTGGCTGCTGCATTAAAATTTTCTGTTGGAAAATTTAGAAATAAATGTTTGGTGGATTTAGCGTCTAATAAATTTAAAACATTTCTGATTTCCGGATATTGTTTTGTTCGAAAAAAATATGTACGTACTTTTGGAATCGAAAATATGTAAAATTTAAATCATTTTGGGTTGAAATCGAGATTTTGTTTAAGTTTGGATGGTAGAATCAAAATATGCTAACTTTGGAGGATTTCGAGTTCTTATATATTTGAAATAGAAATAAATAATACGAATATTATTATGTTCGAAAATTGTTTTTGTTGTTGAATCAAAATGTATTCACTCTTAAGATTTGGAGTTACAAAATATTTGCAAAATTTGGAAATCGTTTTTTGAGTGGATTCTTTTATATCGTTTGAATTCTGAAATATTTGAAAATTTTTGGAATTTAATTTAAAGATACGGGATCTTAAACTAAGAGTTTGTATTTATGCGAATATTATTCCGTTTGAATACTTGAAATTCTCTCATATACGGATAAACATTTTCTCCATACAAAATGGCAGTGGGTGGTTAAATGGGTGCTGTGGCTGGAGTGGGTGGTTGTGGGTGGTTCAACAAGTGGGAGGTGGCACGGTCAGCAATGTGTTAACGGTTAATTTGTTGTTGCTGGCCAGTGCTGCGGTGCGTGGACTAATTGGTGGCGTCTGCGAGAGCTGCAGCTCGCTGGAGGCCTGCTTCATGGCGGACACAATGGGCTCGCCACGATGCAGCGCCTGCACCGAGATGCTAATGGGCAGCCGGGGTCCATACGATCTGCGCCCAAAGGTGCGTCCAATGGCATGCAAGCTGGCCGAGCTCTCGATTTCGGATTTGGTGCGCGCAAAACGTTGTGAGCATTTGATGCCGTCTAACAGTGCACCACGGGATCTCGAGCAGCTGTTGGCATTGTTGCTGCTGCTGCTGTTGTTGTTGTTGTTGTTGTTGTTGTTGGTTATGCTGCGCAGGCTGCGCCACTTGCGCTCGCTGTTAGCTGGCGCCGTGGCCGGCGCACTGGGCGCCTCCTGTTTCTCGAGCAGATTATCTGAAGCATTGCAGGCATAATTTTTGATAAGTATCTTGAACTTTTTCTCCGTGCCCTCCGTCTGTTGCTGGACAAAGCGTGGACCGCAGCTGCGCTGCCGCTTCGGTGGCAGCGCATTTGTGGCAGCTGGCTCTGGAGCGCCTGTGGTGTTTCGCTTGTGCGTGACGCTCAGCAATTGGGTTATGGAGCGACCCGCCTGCTTCAACAGGTACGGACAGGGCGTTGTTGATGTTCCTGCTGCTGCTCCTGCTCCTGCTGACACGGACGTCGGTTTGAGCGTGGCCACAGCTGTTGCTGGCTGTGTGCTGCTGCAAATGCTGCTGCGACTGCTGCTCAATGGCTCCACCATATATTTCTCCATGTATTCGGTGGCATTAAAGGTGGGCATGGCGCGATGTATGCGCGACATATTGGCTGGCGGTGGCACAATCGCGGCACGTTGACGGAATACACTGCTCGTGGCCAGGCTGCGCTCCTTGCGCTGCTGCTGCTGATAGTAGTAATGGCCATGGCCATGGTTGAGCTTGTGCAACAGCTGTTTGCCTTTCACAAACAGATTGAGGCCCATGTAGGCGGGCGTGGGCGGCACCACCTGACGATAGGCCAGCTCAAAGTTGCCCATATCCGATTTGGGATCCAAGCGGCGATCAATTACGACTGGAACAAATTTGTTAATATTTGTTGTTAGGCTTAAGTCTTGTCGAGACGACCTAGTCCAGTCTGTTCGTCTGTCTGTCTGTCAATCTTTGGTGAAAAGGAGTCTCCACTTTTGGCTGGCAGTGAATTAGTGAAAGGAGGCTCGATCGGACCACAAAATAATAAAGAGATCTGATCCGATCTCACCTGTGAAAACAATCTCTTTGAACTATCATAACATAAAGGACCTATGGAAACAATCGTGGTGCATTGAGCCTATAAAACGTATCTAACATACAGCTGTAAGGGTATTCGATCTTCGACAAGACGAAGCTGCTTTTGTACTCACCCTTGACCACATCCTCCAGGCACTTGGGACACATGCGCGCCGTCACGCTTGTCGTGGCGCCCAGATCTGGACTTGAATTGATTTCAATTAACCATGGATAGAAGTTCTCGCATATCATGAAATCGGCGCCAAACAGCTCAAAGGTATTCGGCCTTCGATCCATATTCTCCTGGGATGCCAGCATGGTGCCCACTATGGCCTTACGCATGCCCGGATATATGCGCTCCAGCCACATGTTCGACTTTCCAATTTGCCGCAGATAGGCCTGAAACGAATAGCAGTCCCACATATTCTCGCTGGGCAGCCTCTTGTCCCGCTTGCCATTCGTATACTTCTTCTGTATCGCATAGTTTGTGAGATGCACCGATTCGTGATGGTTGCTCAGGCTGTACTCCTGCGAGCTGAAGCGCAAATAGCTCTCGCGATAGAACCAAACCACCAGCGGCTGTGTGTTGGTTATGAGAAACCATTGGCGTATATCGAACTTGGTTTGGAAGACTATTAAGGGTCGTTCTGGAAGAGAGTTTTGGAGAGAAATTAAATAAATCTAAGCGATAATTGCTAAGCTTAGGCGGATAGGTTTGAATGAAGAGCTTCATTTGGTAGATTCTACGGACTGGGAGAGTGTAGAGTGTAGGCTTTTTAACTGTCAGAAATCAAATATAATATATATAAAAACGTCTTACTTTTCTTCTATACGCATATATTGAAATGGAACATTGAGTATTTAAAGTATTTAAAAATTTGTAGAAATTCTTATCATTATGTAGGTTTCATATTTGAAAAGTCGTGCTAACTTCAAGTACCTTGGATCAACCATTATTTTGTTGCTTGTTAAGAATATCATTAAGCGTTTAATTTAATTATAAACTTTTTATTATTGGAGCCTCTTGTGCAAAAGCTTAGTCTTCAACACTTAGACTCTTTGGTTTCAGTCTCACTTTTTGGCTATTCGACTAAAAATGTTATGTGAGAATGATATAAAGGTCGTGTCAGGATTTTAGTCATGAGACTGGAGATCGCTTGAGTATATGCCTTTTCCTATGTCTCTGAGGTCTTTAGTCTATATTTTCTTCTCGCCAAGCTTCAATTACTCTCAATACTCTCGTTTCTCTAAGTTATACTCTGGGTTTTTATCGCGATTCTCTAGCGACTTATCTTTGGTGTTAAGTCTCTACTCTTGGGTCTTTTGTGTCTTAGTCTGCAGCCTGTACTTTTTGTTCTCTGTTCTCTCTGCTTGCATATCTCCGAGTCCTTTTTTTCTACTATCATCTCCCTTTTCCATTCTCGTCAGTCTTTTATCTCGTCCAACTAATAGACCCTAAATTTTCAATTTTTGTTTATCTATAGAAAGTCCATCCCATCGTGTTTATTTATAGAATACAACTTTTATAAAATTATTATTACTTTATTAGTTTGTTTGTCAATAATCTCTAGTCTTAATGCTTTAGATTTCGATAGCTTCTCACCTTTATTCCACACTGTCTACTAGAAGCTCTCGATTCTATTTTCTAATTTCCAGTTTATGGCCTGTTGCCGCTGTTAACCTGTTGCATGAACTACTTCTTTTATTGACAACAATAACCCATAAAACAAATTCGAAATTGTACCCAGAATCAACAACAGCCACAACTACGAGTAGCTGCGCTTTTCAGCCGAGTTTGTATGCATTCTAGCTTAGCATTTGCATACATATATGCATATTTTTTGTATAGGTATCTCTGTACACGGGTAGGAGGTGGCTAGGTTGGTTTGGTAGGTTTACGCCCAACTGCCAGGGCATCAAAAGGAAAAACAACAACAACATCAACATCAACAACAATGTCAGCGGCCTGATTTTTGACCCACTTTTGCTGTGTTTGTTTATATCGTTTTATTCCAGAGCTGGAATATATTTAGTAGCATACGTATTTTTGGTGAATTTTAAATAAATCATATGGAGAGAGCTCCCGCATTAAAGTTGTGCTAATAAATGGCAATCAATAGGGTATCACAGAAACATCATAGTTTTGAAGATGTTTTAAAATTTTGTAATAGGCACTATTATATTTATTCTTTTATCAGATTCTAAATAAAGTTCCTTAATACTGAAGACTCACTGCCATATATGTAGCTCTTTTTTTTATTTTCCCAGGGTATCTAAGAACGAGCTAACCATTAGAAAGCATACTGTTATATGCGTAGCTTTTCTATAGTCTATGTAGCGAATTTTAGTTAATATTCCAGGGTATCTCGAGGCATAGCAGTCTATATGGGCACACTTCTAGCTGTTTATAGGGTATTTCCTAGTGTGGAACACCCATTTTACAACATGGCTCAGCCATGATAGTTTAAATGGGTCAAGACCTAAATCAGTTAAATTCTTTTATAAGGCACATTTAAACTGTTTACAGGGTAGCTTCTTTATCTTTATCCGTGGTATCGTCAGGTCCAGCATTCTATTTTCAGATCTTCATCTAGAGCGTTTTATGGTCGAACGTTCTTTACAAGCAAATGAATTTGTTTTGGATCTAATACTTTTATAAGCGAGCCCTTCAAACTGTTTACAGGGTATCTACTAGTTGGCTATACTACTTAATTATTTTATATTGAACATTCTACTGAGTTCCTTTGAATCAGTTGCTTATCTACAGCTTGCTGACTTGGAATACATCCCTTACAGGGTATCTCAGTGGTTTAATATTTGGAAAATAAAATCAGAGATTCTTCTCTTTTTTCTTTCTTACATACCTATATACTTTTGCACTACATAGCGACTCTTGGAGGCTATTGATGGATTCACCACGCCCAAGATTTTCTTGAGGTTATCCATTAGTAATATGCCACGCCCACGACATTTATTTGCCGGCTTGACAATCCACAAATTCTGATAGCCATCCAGGCTGTACTGTGGCCAATGCACCTTTATTTTCTCCACCAGCGTAACACAGCTCTTGACCATGGGGTCGAGCGTCCGTTGGCCGTCGTGCTGGATGCGTCCATCCTCGTTGACCAGCTGCTGGTGCTGGTAGAGGAACGCATCCCAGTCGTGCTCCCATACCTTGGGCGGATCCTCGTAGTCAATGTCATTGTGCTGGCAGCTATCGATGTAATCGACCAGACGCTTGTAGGCAAAGTCTATCGAGGAATAGGGTATCTTGCCGCTGGGCGAGAAGACCGAATCGGCGCCATGTTTATGATACTTGCAGAGCATGGCCCGCAGATAGGCCACGCAGGCGGTTAGCTTGAAATTGTCCACGAATTCACCCAACTCCTCGGGACTCCAGACATTGTAGCAGCGCGGAAAATACATCTCGGCCATGCCCTCCTCGAAGAACCAGTGAAAATCCCGGAGTTGACTGCACAGACCCTCCTTGGAGGTGAAGGGCGCACGATGGAATTTATTGATGGTCATGCCGGGATTCTTGGCCTGATCAATATAATCGCACTTCTCCTTGCGATTGGTCCACAGAAAATCGACGGGCATATGCTCCAAGAATCTGGACATTATATTCCGCTCGCACTTGAGCACATACTGACGCCGTGTTTCGCCCGCCTTGCGCTTGGGCAGCCGCTGCGTCAGATCCTCATAGGTCATCTGACCCAGTGGCACAACCTTGCGATGCATGTCCAGCTTTTCCACCCAGCCCCGCGCGAGCAGCGCATTACGCACCGAATTGAAGCAGCCGCGTATGGTAAAGATTTTGTTCTGCTTGGCCGCCTCCTGGGCCTTGCGCCGCAGCTCGTTCATGCGCTCCGTGGAGATCCAGGCGCGACGTGCCACATAATTGTTGGGTGCGCCCTGCTGCCGGCTGGCACAGTTCTCCTTGTTGCTCTCCTTGTTGCTCTCCTTGTTGTTCTCCTTGTTGTTCTCCTTGTTGTTCTCCTTGTTGCTCTCCTTGTTGCTCTCCTTGCTGTTGTTGTTGTTGTCCGGTTTCTGGGCCGGCACACTCGCTGGCGTTAGCTGTATGCTGGGCACTGTTAATGCAGCTGTTGTGGGCGTCGCTGTGGGCGTGTCTGATGTCCTTGCCCCATTGCACAATGTGGCACTCGAGCATTTGTGCTGCTTAAGTGCTCCGTTGAGCTGCTCCTTGCTGTCATGTGGCTCACTGCTCGGACGCGTCTGCTTATGGAGCAACAACTCGTGCATAGCGTACCCGCTGAGCTATGCCCCACGACTAATTCGCGGCCAGATGCGTTGGCAAAGGAAATGCAGATCCCAATTGCGATTTGCCACTCCGAACGCAGCGCGAATCACTGACTGACTAACTGACAAATTGCCTGACTGGGCCACTGGGTGATTTGGGGCTAGAGATGCGCGCGGGTCGTGCCTATTTTCTTGTTTGCACGCAACAAGCACGACGTGCTCGGACCTCAAAGTTTATTTTCGTGCGAGCTTCGTGCGTGCTTGGGCCACACCGTAAAAACACGAAAAATAAAGGCACGATAAGGGCACGAACGATCGTTAAAAATAGTTTAAGGATAAGAAACACAAAAATGTATTAAAAAAACGCACTTTCAATAAAAAAAATGTCTAGTTGAGTATTTCGTATTAAACAAATTGTGAAAAATTCTTAAACATTTTTTATAAAATTACGGCCACAATTTAAGAATTTAAAAATTTAAATATTTTTTTTTGCCTCATGCATTTTTTGTATTCGTGCTTGGCCCGCGCTCATCTCTAATTGGGGTGTCTATGTGTGTGTCTGTTAATTTTGACTACGGGCGGGCCCCATATGGGGGCTGCCTGGCAACCATTTGAGCCAGTTGAGTTCATAACTTCAGTTTCGGCTCAAACGACTCTATTAATAGCAACAAAGCCAGCCAAAACTCCTACGGAGGCGCTCTCCCATCCGGAGCGGGAGCGGAAGCGGAAGCAAACGCTTTGAAGGAGCTGGAATCGCGTCATAGCCTTAAGTGCTTCTCGTTGAGAGTTAGCATTGGATTAGGTCGACTTGAGTGAAGGTTTGTTGGCCTATCTCTGGGCAGACTTGTGTGTTGTGTGACCTTAGTGACCTTGGGTAATCCGTGGAGATTATTGAAGGAATGCTTAAGAATCTGAATGAGTCCAATGCAAAGTGATGTACATATAGAAATTTAAGATGGGGGATGAGCTGACAGAGTTAGGATTGGACTACTTTTTTGTAAGAGGAAATTTTTTTTTAAAACTAGAATGATCTTTTAATATATTATAAATATAATAAACAATAAGACATCTTAATCAAAATTATTCATCAAGAAAAAATAAATTAGAAATAAAAATAAAAACAGACATTTTAAGAGAGTATTATTAGCTGAGTTTGGAAACACAAGCACTTATTCTAGTCAAAAACTAACCTTTATTATAGAATTTCAATAGCTTAAGAAAAGTGTAGGATACTTAACCACCATTCGAAAACAGGGTATGATTAGTTAAGTTTTGACAAAAACGAACTCAATCTGAATTGATCAAAGCCATCAGACAGGATTAAGTTAATTTTTATGGCACGAAAGCAAATCTAATTTGATTATATATAAAAGACTTAAGACAATAATAAATATATAATTGAAAGCTTTAAGTTAGCGTCAAAAAAAACATCTCTTAGTTGTTTCAAACTATGGAGAGCACATACTAGATAACGCTCTTTTCTTAATCTTAGGAATTTTCTGGTCTCTATTCTCAGAGGAACCATTAATGTTAAGTTAATAAAAGGGAGGAACAAGCGAATTTAAATGGTAGTTTTAGAAAGCAGAGTCTATCTTTGTACTATTGAAAAGATAAAGATAGAAAAATAATTGAATATGATAAGCTAGGGTTTTTTTTTATTCTATTATATTTTTATTTTTATTTTTTATAGTACTTTGGGCTTAAAAAATAACACTGAGGGAAGATAATACTCTGCTAGAACTTTAAACTCTTTAAGCTTAACTTCGAAATAATTTTAAAAATTGTGTACCCATGCTTTGGGAATATATACACAGTAACATTCGGCTAGAACCCACGGAAAAAAGTGAATCTCTGTCTTGTTCTGACATTAAATGCGACTTACTTGTGCTCACATCAGTTGTTGTTGTTGTTGTCGTTGTTGTTGTTGTTGTTGCCTTCTTTTGACTTCATGTTGTGGGTGTTGTTTGTCGTCACAGGTGCTGCCAGGCCAGGCCAGGCCTTGGTGATGAGCGCGGCTCATATGAATGCTCGTTCGAGCCAGAGAATTCGACCTGGCAGTGGGTGTGCGGGTGTCGTCTATTTGCGCAATTTGTGCAATGGCAGCCTTTTCAATTATTTGTAAAATAATCAAGTTAACTGTCACCGCAAAGGGTTATCAGGGGTTGCGAGGGGAGAGGGAGGGGGAGGGGGGGCAGGCCTTACGTCAGGCAATTCATTCCTGCCCATGGCTTTGTCTATTTTTATTTTTTTTTTATTTTTAATGTGGGGTATTTGGTTCAAGGACGTCTCAGCCGCAAAACTTAATTTGCGGCAAGTTTCAGCACAGGTTGCGACTTGCTATGACAGGTGGCAACTGTGGTGTTGGGTGGTTGGCTGGCTGCCGGGTGTTGGGTGTTGGGTAGTGCCAACCAAACCACACGGCAACACCTCACATACGTCAAGGCGGCGGCGGCGGCGGCGGAACTATGCCGCTTGTCGTGTCCTTGCGTGTTGTTCAAGTTTTGCGAATCTTTGGCTCAGACTATTTTGTTTATAGATTACCTGGTATTTAGCGTATAGAGCAAGATACCTTCGCTGCTTCTTCTACGTATTGTTGTTGTTGTTGTTGCAGTTGCAAGTGGAACGGTAATTAATTTCGCCTCAATCTGCTTAAAACAAGGTACATATAGTGCTCTTGCCGTCGGGAGTGCACGACTAGGGGATACCCTGAATCATTGCAAGTATTTTGCATCTTCCTTATATAAATGCGTACACAAAAACTCACAGACACGCACACACATACACGATTGCACTTCGTTTGCTGCGGCTGTGCTTCTTCTTGCCTCAGTTCCATTATTTAGGAAATGTGATCCTTAATAACTTGTGTGCTTATGATCCGAACCTTATGAAATTTTCATAGCTGAAATATAGAACCAAAATGTGTGTATATACCATAGCGAAATGTTCTACCTTTTAAAATAGGAATTTTCCAATTGGAATATACTGAGTGCTTACCATAAATGTGTATATTCTATAAGAACCGATTCTAGGATCCCTCTTTCTGCCCGTTGCATACATTTGCCCAAAAACATCAGACCCTTTTTCATACTCATTTCCAATGGGTTCGGCGTATAAATAGTTTGCGGCAGCTTTATCGCGCTGGGGTAATGTGAGGCAAAGCGCTTTATAAACTTTCGCCCAGTTAAGGCGGAGTTGTTTAAAAGTTGTCTATTGGGGTCAGGGGTGTTTACGATTAAGGGGGGAGGAAGATTGTAGAAGGAGCGATGAAAGTGATATGAACTGTGCTACAGGACAATAAATAAAAGTTAAAAACTTTTAATTGTACGAATTTTATTCCAAATAAAGTAAATCTTTACGAACATTTTTTGTTAAATTGGGTCATTTCTTTGTTATAATGTAATACGTTTATGGGATTAAAAAGTTATTAAAATTATTGTGTGAATATTCAGCACAGATAAGAAATTTGTTAAATATTAGACGACGCTTTCTCTTAAAAATAAATTGTATTTTTTCGTTAGTGGTATTGTTTATTTATTGGAATCAATGAAATCAATTAATCTAGAATTCAAATATTAATATTCTATTAAGCTGAAGAAAAAAAAACAACTTTAGTGAAAGTATTTTAGTCAATTTTCCGGGGGCTTAGCTGTAACCAACAATAATTAAACAATATATTATCATATCAAAGTAAATAAATATATTCCATTTGCTTATATTTAAATAGTTTTTTCGTTAGTTTCGAGAGTTTAAGTACAAAATCATAGAAAAATTGTGATCTTTAGCTATCTTTTACGATCTTTATAAAGTCTCAATATTATTAAAAAAAAATCATTTTGCTTTTTAATAAACATAGTTAAATTTGATTATAAGACACAATTTTTATACATGTTTGAGTTCATTACATTTTGGGGCCCAAAAACCTCTAAGCTCATATCCGCTCCTGTCTGAAATGCCAAACTCACGCACAATGCATTGAACCCAAAGCGCAAGAACTTTGCGTTAATCGAAAGCTTTTAGCTGAGCAGCAAACGCATTGAAGCTTTTCGCCACATTCAAAAGTTCTGTGAAATAATAACAGAGAGCGAGAGAGAGAAAAAGAGAGAGAGAAAGTCCAGTTGCCATGATGCTCGGCCAGGCCGAACGAAAATGGACGAGCGCCGAATATCCATGCACGAGCGCCGCACGCCGCGAGCCGAGCGCCGCACGCCGCGAGCCGAGCGCCGCATTTGCCGAGCCGCGACGATGCAACAAATATAAAATTCGAAACGCTTGGAAAATGTGAAAACATTCATAACGGAAAACTCCTGACGTTCGGACGTGTTGCGTCGTGCTTTCCATCTCTGTCCACGTCTTTCGCTGCTTGTGTTTTGTGTATTATTTCTGTGAGCGCGCGTCTTCTTCTTTTCGCGCTCACCTCGCTTCTTACTACACTTAAATACTTAACTGTAAAAAATCAAAAAAAAAAAAAAAAAAACAAAATAATCTCGGAAAAAAACAAAAAAATTCTGTTTCATCTAATATTTGCGTTATTTTGCCGCGTCTTGATTTTTGCATTGTGCACAACCTTGGAGATTTCGCGCTGGAAACAAACAACTTGTCAATTTTACAAGTGCAATAAAATTCAAGTATTTTTACAATCGCCATTTGCAATGTGACTTTTTAAGTGTGCGTGACCCGCCCGCCGATTGTACTTTGTTGTGTTGCCAAAAACAAAAATATAATAATAATAAAATCAAGAAAAAAATCTTGCTAAAATCTCGAGTCGATCAAAGCGCTGCTGCCCCATTCGAAAAATAAAGAAAAACAAATAAAAAATCTGCAAAGTGGGTTTTCAAGTCGAATTTGGATTATTGCGAGGGAAGAGCAACTGTTGCCAATACCACGAAATGGGCACTATTGGTGAGTGTACCTCTATTCAAAATTACAACAATTTATCCGTAGAATTTAAGTTATTTTTGTAGATAGTTTATTTATGTTTATATAAAAGCATGCTAAAATGTTGCGCGTAATTTGGTTATCTTTTTATTCGAATTGAGAAAAAAGGCATGCATCAAAATGAAGATCAAGAAATATTATCTCAACTTATATGAAACTCAACAGGAGATCGGGCTAGATTTGGGGATCAAGGACCAGGTCAGGCTAGAATTGGGCGTCAGGCACCGGCTGCAAGATTCCCCCAATTTTATCTGTAAAATATTTTTGTTCTTTAAAGTGGGTTGTGGTAATAAGTTTAAACCATTTATCTGAAAACTTTTGAAAATATTTTTGGGGCGAGTGCTTGGTTTAAGTAAAGCTTGTATAAAATATGTATGCCAAGGTTCTGTGTTTAATTTAGTTGTTTGATTTTCGATTAGAGAAAAAATCAATTAATACATTTGAAGATCTTGCAATGAGACAATTAATTCATAAATTTATTTGAACTATTTTTGTGTCAAAGCTTAAGTAAAGCTTATAAAAGATACCTGCTCAGGTTATGTGATTAATTTAGATATTTATTATTCAATTAAAGAAAAAGTCATTTTATAAAAATGAATATCAAAGAATTTTATATGAAATGGTTTCTACTCCAAAATATATTCTTGTATATGAGGGCTAGTTTTAGGGGTCGGGCACCAGATAACCTATTCTTTAGATCTGAACATTTTTCGTGCATTAAAAGCATTATACAAAATAAAAACAGGAAAAATTATTAATTTAGTTGGGTATAAAAATTTGGACAGTATAAAATCAGCTCTGAAACCGATGCGACTGGAAAATTTTATTTCTTCAAAATCAGTTGCAATTTCCAAATTTAATTATGGCATAGTTTAATGTGGAAAGGCTTTGAATAATTAATTACTATTGCTTTATTTAATAATAACTAAAAGATTTTTGTTTTGTTTAGTCGCGTATGATTAAAAATCTTTGCTCATTCAGTTAAATTTTTGCTGTTTTCAGAATGAATAAATCCTTCCATGTTTTATTTTCGACTTATTTGATTATTGTGAATTAAAAGTGTTGATTAACTTCAGTTGATTTCATCTAGTTATTCTAGTTTTCTTAATTAAACTAGCTTGTCGCAAAAATGAGCTGAAATGTAATCTGCTTGGATCCGGCTTGAGCACAAAACTTAATAACATTATATAAATAAACCCCATTGAAGTGGCCTAACAATATGCCGGCAAAAAAAGGGGAGCAGAGATTTTATTCTTTTTTTTTATTTTTTTCAATTGTTACATGAGGGCGTTGCCCAACAATGGGCGTTGCCATATCCTGTTTGTGGGTGGGTGGGTCTGTGTGTGTGTGTGTGTTTGCTTTTCAATTATCCTAGCTAAAAATAAACCAAGCACGCACAACAAGCAGACCCGGGCCACAACCACAGCAATAAATTGGCGCTTTTCAACACTCGCGCGACAAAATGGCAAACGACGTCATTATGATAAACATGGTCTAGGTTCCGGCCGCTAATTCTATCAAAATTCTGTTTATCCAAAAAAATAAAACCAGTGAAAAGTGAAAAAAAACCTGCCCGACCTAAGTCATAATCGAATGACGCACGCAAATGCGACGCCTCTGATTTCTATGCTATAGTTAAAAATAAACCATATAGACACTATATACATACATAAGTGTGTGTGTGTGTGTGTGTGTGTGTGTTGTGTGTGATTGTGTTTGTCCAACGAGTTATCCTTGAACAGGCAGTGTCCTTTCTGTGGCACACCTCACCGCACCTCAGCCGGCCATCTTTTGAGATACAAATGCGCTTTGATTGCCAGCCAGCCAGTCGTAGGATGGGCAGCAGACAGTGGCAACCACTTGGCTCAATGGGTTCGTTGTGCCATGGGGACACAATTGTCTGTCAGGCGGGAACGGGGGCAAGCTCGGTTTTAGAAGCGGGGTTTTTCATCTGAATGTTGCTACTTTGTATGCCATTTGTTGTGCGTGTGTCTCTGACTCTGTGTGTGGGTGTGTTCTGTGTATGCTTGCCTCTATGTATTAGACACGCTTGATATGCTGCTCAATGCTGTTTGCCTGCTTGCCTGTTTGCCAGTCCGCCGCAACCCGGTCCGGGCTGGGTATCCAAGTGATTTTCTCGTTTGCGTCACCCAAAAGTTCAGAGTTGAATGTGACCATCGATTCTACAAAAGCCATTGTCTTTACCAACACTGCGCATTACGTTTTTGCAACAAATTACATTAAGTTTTAAGTAATTGTAGATAAAAAAAATTGGTTTAATACCTGAAATTGATCTGTCTTTAGATTTCTTACAAAAATCTTAGCTGAATCGTAGCTATAGCTGAGGAATATTTATTATTAAACATTATTTTCATTCCTTCATTATATATTAATATATTTATATTTATCTATATGTATTAAAATGATGTATAAATAAATATATATTGCAAAGGAAACATGAAATGCAGTCAGTTGCCAGTAGTTGTAAAAATGTAGCAGTGTTGTACAACGGCTAGGTTTGGTCTTCTAATGCTTTTCCAACATTTATCGCAGCAATATGGGGCAATAGTTATTTTTATACCTTGAGACCATTGAAAAGGGTAATAAGTGTTTTATGGTTAATTCTCATATTGTTTTACTACAACTTTCTGTAGTGACATGTTAAAAAGCCTTTCCAGTATTGTAAAACACGTAAGATTCTGCAAAATCCTTGTTACTTTATATTTATCTTAGTGTATTCGTAAATTTCATATCATACTTTTGACAAAGCGTGGCCTCGATATATACCCTGCCTTAAAAATTGGCATAATAAATCAATCGAATAAAAAATTAACATATTAATTTAGTACCGAAATCATGTAGCTTAGTGTTATTTTGTGTAGCTGCCTGGATTTACGTATTTGCACTTGACATTTGCGTAAAGTTCATCGGTAAATTGTTGTCATTCGCAGCAACAAAATTATAAACCACAAAACGAATATATACACGCACTTCTCTCAAAGAGGAAGCCGAAAAATTGACAAACCAATGAAAGATCGCTGAAGGTCGCTGCTTAATAAACAGATTCCATTGACTCGAATATTAAGTACAACAATAATACATAGACAATTACGGGAGAACATTACGAGCTCTTAATAACAATGAATATGATGGCAGACAATGGCCACGGCTTCTGAATAAAATTCAGCTAATGGCCAAGTTAATGACTGCGTTAAGCTGTAAGCAAATATTTATAAGGACAATGAGAATGACGTTGAACATAATTACTCTTCCTTAGCCTAGAGTGTAATTTAGTGGGTATTATAATTTTGTCAGGAAATGTGTAACGCATTGAGAAAGACATCTCCGACCCCATAAAGTGTATATATTCTAGCTTAGCATCAATAGACGAGTTGATATAGCCATATCTGGCTTCTGTCAGCCAAATCCTATCCCTACAATATGATATAGCTCTATGGAAGAATCGGTCGAAAAGTAGGTTCTTAAGATCGTAAGGCAAAGCTATATGTCTAAAAGATATACGATATAGTCGCTTCTCTTGAAATTCGTTCAATTTAACCATTTCAAACTTTATTTCAGAACTCACTTGCAGCTTGGCTTAGTGTATTTTTAGACTCTGCTAACATATTTTAGATTGTCAATCTTGTCATGCATACACTTGAGCTTCACAATGGGACAGGTGGGTTTCGGCTGGAGGCATTTGCAGTATACGAAAGATTTCATTAAAAATTCATGAAAATCCTCATTGTTGCTGTCCGCATTGAGCAGCACGCGATAGTCTTCGACGCTCTCCAAACTAATTGGATCTAATTGATGCATGTAGCATTTCATTTTGAGCACAGCTGAATAGAAATAATTGAAGATATCTATGACCATTAGCTTGTGGCATTCGATGCTCCGATGATGTTTATCGCCCATTATGAAGGGCGTCTCCAGGCTGCGATCCAGTTGATTGTAGGCCTCATAGAACTTCTTACACTCCACATTGATATCTAAAATGGCGTGCTTCATGCTATTGCTGTGTGTCAAGGAGTTACATCTATATAGGATTTTATAGGATTATATAATGTTGTATAGACTTTACTTGGAGGAGCGCATCACTTCCAGTTTCTCCTCGTATTCATTGATAATCGCCTCCTCGGCGGAGAGTGTATACACCTCGGGATAACGACAGCCTGGCGCCGAGCTGATCAGTATCAGATAACGTTGGGTCAATAGCCACAATCGTTCGATAATTATTTTCTGTGTCTCGAGTTCGCATTGATAGAACTGATAATAATCACAATAACGCTTCTCCATATCGACCAGTAGACCCAAGACTTCTGCCTCCTTTTCGTAATGGTCTTTCAGTTGGGGCGTCAAATGTGCTTCCTCGTCCTTAGACATGTTTTATTTTGTGCTGGTTGTGTTTGTGTGTACAACTTTTAAACAATTAAAATTTTTTACTGAAACAGGACACAAAATGCAGAGCATATCAAACAAAGTTTAGTCTGGTAAATTTTGTAGCTTAACTTTTAATCAAAGTCCAAACGTAAATTCTCGCTATTAATTAAAATCAAGCCCATCAATTCGCATTCGACTTTGATGTTAAACTAATTTGTGGCCGTCAATAAATTAAGTTAATGAAAACGGAAGACAAGAATAAGATATTTGAATTTAATGCTATGTACCTTTAGAGAAATACGTGCCATATAATATAGAATGCTTCAAGTTAAAGAAATATATGGCATATAATATGGCTTGTTCTTCCTTGGAAAATAAAAATAATTGCTTTAAGTCTAAATGAACAGAAGATACCCTATAAAAAGGTCTGTCTTCTGGGTGAAAGTTGTGAAAAATGTGTTTAAATTTAAATAAAATAGAATATAATATTGAATATATAAAATATATAACTATACTAAGTGACTTACTGAATGACTAACTGACTGACTGATTGACTGATTGAATGATTGAATGACTGATTGAATCACTGATTGACTGACTAACTGACCGAATAACTGACTTACTGACTGACTAACTGACTGACTGATTGACTGATTGACTGATTGACTGACTGACTGACTAACTAAATGATTGACTGGCTAACTGACTTACTGATTGATTGACTAACTGACCGACTGACTAACAAGGTTTTTTAGACTAATAAAAGGTTAATAAAAAAAAGGCATATAGGTAAATATGACTATATAATTTAACGATTTTAAGTCAAGCGTTTGCCAACAGATCAAGCTCATAAAAACTCTACCTATTTTATGGTTATCCTTTATATCAATATGATACCCCTTAAGTACTTTTTTGTGTAGGGTATGCGTAATAAAAAAGTCAAGCGATGCGCAGCGTGCAATTTACATAAATCGATTTAAAATAGATTTGTCTAAAACAATTAATATATCACTAATACGTCACGTTGTACAGCTACATGTGATTGCCCTATATATATATATATATTATCTACGAATTTGTTAGCGAACCAAAAGTCAGTCGAGCAGTGAATATATCTTCTGATTGATTTCGATTAGATACAACATTTTGTGGCTTGCGAAACCAAAAGCGTAATTTGAAATTAGCCAATTTCAGTTGGCCGACCAAAATGGCCACTTTGATTGCGGCCACCCAGTTTGCACGTTTGGAATTCAATAAATACTTATATATATATATGTTTTTGAAATGCGTAAAAGTGTTGGGCAATGGCCATAGAGACAGGCAGACAGACATAGAGTGAGAGAGAGAGAGAGAGAGGGGGGAAAGAGAGAGAGGGAGAGGTGCGCATTTATGAAGTGCGAAGCCAATTGCCGCTTGCAAAATTTCAATAGTAGACACTGTATATAAATAGCTATAAACATATGGCAGCATTTAGCCAACCCCCTTCGTCCCCCTCCACCCCGCCTCTACCCACTTTTTAAGCAAACAAAAAACTAGCATTGCTCATTTTTTCGAATATTTCAAAATATTTCTTAATATTAAACAAATAAACAAATGAAATTGTTGTTTACCAGGCTTTGAATGCGTGCGTTAATTAATAAATTATAAATATGGTTAAAAGCAAAAAATCAAATCAAATGCGAGCTAATTATGCGAATTAATTATATGCTCTATAATTATTCATATTTAACAATTAGCAACTTTTAATATTTTTCACAATTAACGACAGATTTCTTTATAATAATGCTGTAAAATATATTAATTGGTTTAGTATAAGCTTTGATGAGCTTAAAGATTAATATATACTGAATGAAATTTTGTGAAGGTTTATAGGACTTCTTAAATGCCACGTCTTGCAGATGCTTAAACCATTTGTAGGACTCCTTTTGCCCAAGCCATTTTCCATTTTCTGTCACTAAAAGTGCCAAAAGTGAAAGTCATGAAAAACAGCCGAATAAACTAACATCAGACTTATCTTCAGGTTCGAACAACTAAACAAAATATTACTATATTTAATCAACAGGAAAATCATAATTGAAATCTTAAAATTACAAAGGACTTAAATATTTGAAATTTGGAAAAGCTTATGGAATTCGTTGTTCTACTTCATATTTGATCAATTATATATTTAAACAAACATTTTATTTTATATATTGAAATTTGAAAATATATTTCAGCACTTGTCTTTGCCAGAGGCTGGCACTTATTAATGTAATAATATTTAATTATAATTTAATCTATATTTGTATTATATTATAACTTTATTCTAAATTCTGTTAACACTCGACTGCGTTCTTACATAAAATTGACGCGTTTAAGAATTTATTTAAAACTTTGCTCCAGTTCAGCTTATTAACAATCCCTCATATCAGGTTAATAACAGATCAAAATCAAATCAAAATCAAATCAAAATCGATGTAATCTTCTCGGAAACTTCTGCAGTTCTTGTTGCTTTGACTTTTGTCAGCTTTAGCTGCGATCTCTTGCAGTTCTCTACATAGCTTTGAATTAGCTTCAGGCTTTACTCATATCTGAAAAAATTAAATTCTCTTTCATTGCAAGCTACTTTGCATAGTCTTTATGACCCATGAGATAGAGCAACAAAAAAAAAAAAAGCGAAGTGAAATGTTAAGTAATGAAAATGAAATGGCAAAGCGGCGCACATTTTGCACACATTTCAATTTGATTTTGTTTATAAATTTTAATTGGCTTTGCTTTGGGTACCACGCAGCGTATGCGCGATGTCTTCGAAGCACTAAAGCAGTTCCTTCTCTATGTGTGTGTGTGTGTGCGTGTGCCCAAGCTGTTTTTTATCATCAGCGCCAGCTAATGGACCTCTCTGACTGTCCGACTGTCCAACCGTCCGTCCGTCGTCTGTCTGTCCGCCCATCTGTCATTCGATTCGTGTAAGTTGCCTTTTGATTGCGCGCCTTTCAGCGCGTCTTTTATGCAATTAATTTACCGAGTTTTCTTGCCGCCCGAGTTATGGATGCGGTCTTTCAGCCATTGAGTGCAACGAACCAATTCAGTTGTTTAATTGTTCGCCTTTATCAGTAGTTCTCTTCTCTCTGGGCCAGGCTAAAAGCCCTTAATTGACGTCTTGATTTATGCAGAAACTTGACGTCGTTTGCAATTTGCGTGGACTCAAATTGAAAAGCGATTGATGTATATATATATATATATTTAATATGAATGTGATTTCTGCTCGACTTCATTTACATTTTTTTCTGCGGAATTTTCAAGAATTGTATTTGCAGGGTTTTTCTTGGAAAATGGAAAATTTTACAACTGAAAGGTTTCGAGATTTTTCCATTTACTTAGTGCTCAGCAACCAGGGCTTGACGAAGGTTAATGTTATAAAATAAATAAAACCGTCGGATTATTTAATAATAATTTCAGAAATTGCAGAGAAAGTTGATTGCAATTTGAAAATAAATGAAATAAATAAAAAAAATAAAATAAAACAATAATAATTATATATAATTAATAAAAATTTAAGAAAAATATAAAAATGTGAAAGAACTTTGATAATTTAATTCCAGAAGAACCTTTTTTGCTTCTTTGCTCTACTTCATATTTGCTTAAAAAAATGCAATTAAATTTAAAGAATATATTTATAGCGCTTGTCTTTCTTTAGGTTCGAAATAGGGCTCGAAATTTTTGAACGTTGAGTCTTGGGGAAGATTTGACCAGCCTTTGTTCCTTGATATTCATTTAAACACAATAAAAGCATGGTCAAAATCTTTGAATTTCATCTCATCCTGACTTCATTCTCAATTCTGCTCGACTGCATTTAAACTTTTTGCTTGCATAATAAAAACAATTTTACACTTTTGTTGACTTTTGATGCCCACTTAGCATATTGAGCGTACAATCCCTCAGATCCGGCAGGCACTCTCCGGCTGTTCTTTCTTTCTACATTTTTCTTCTTCTTGAACGCGAATGTCAAACACAATGTTTAGCTCTGCCGTAAAAACTTGATTTATGCTAATTTGTTTTTTAATGCGTCGAGTTAAAATAATGGATACGAGCAAACAAGCCGCACATATATTTATTTGATTTGGTTTCTATTTTGTTTTTTTTTTTTTTTTTTTTTAATGCGCTGCCATAAAAATAATGCCCGTCCAGTGCAGTCCCCCAGAGCGCAGAGTGCTTTGCAGACGTTGCGCATACGCCGCGTAGAACCGAAGCAGAAAAAAACATCCAACTTAAACTAAATAATATTGCAGCACAGCGAAAGCGAAAACAATAACAAATGTTAATATTGTTTACATGCACACACATTGAATGCATTTTCAAGTGAAAATCATTTTGACGAATGTTAGCAGTAGTTTTTCTTCATATGTCTTTTTTTTTGTATTGTTGTTATTGTTTTATTTTTTTGTTTTCTTTTGGATTTTTTCGCTTTCTACTCGTTGAGCCGTGGCACAAGGTCGCCGTCGCCTGTCGGCGCGAGAAATATTATGGCTAACCAAAAGATAAAATATATTAGCACGGGGCACAGCATTAACAACAACAAAAAGAACAACAACAAAAAGAACAACAACGAATCGTTTTGGCCAACTGTGCTGTCTGGCAGCCGCTTGTCTGTCGTTTTGTGCGTTGTGACGCGCTTTTTGCCATTGACACGCAATAAAAATATGTACTTAAAAATTGTAAAAATTAAGCATTTTTAATGTGCACATCATATCTTTATTAATTTACATATTTTTTTTGGCTCATCTACTTATAATATTATTTTTTGGGCCTACTTATTAATTGTTTGAGTGGACACGAGCCAAAAGCTGACGATCTGACAAATCAGGGACAAATCGACTGTCACAACTAGTCTTTAGCTCATCTATTACATATGTCTAAATGTTGCCATTCCTCAGGGTCGCTTAGCATATATTATTTAAATGTAATTTGTGCATTTAAATATTTGCTCAATTACTCTTATTTAATAATTCAGATGTGTAAGCAATTCATCTCTTCTTTGCAAGATTAGTTTTATAAGCTAACAATGCGACTAGTAATAAATATTTTGTGTTTATTTATGCTTGCCCAATATTATTTGACATATTTAGTCTATTGTTTCTATAAAATATATCTAGTCTTTAATTTATTGCTGTTTTGAAAAAACAATAAACTTAAAATAGGTAAATTCCAAGCAGCTTAAAATTTAGTTAATATAGGAAATCTAGTCTATGCCAATAAATTTGTTTTTAGTACTACACGCTGTCGGACTGCATGTTTGATTTTATTTTTGAAAAGTAACTAGAAAGATTTTAAAAACAAAAAAAAAAACAATAAAATAGGTAACAAAAGAATTATTTAAAAAAAATAATAAAAAAAATATATCCACAATATATAAATAAAAATAACAAACAAAATAATTTTAAAACTTAAAGCTCAAAACTAAATTTATAAAATAAAAATAATATTATATGATATAATAAAAACTATATCAATAAATTAAATTAAAATAAATTAACCATAACAAAAATGTCGGATCTAAAAATTGAATTAAAATTAATTTAAAATTAAATATAAGATTAATAAATTAAATTAAGAAAAGAAAAAACCAAATTTAAAGACTACAAAAAGATTTAAAAAAATGTTTAATATTTGAAACTTTGTAGATTTCTTCTTCTTGTTGACACATAAACAATAGTTTTTAAATATGCAAGTGAATTATTTTTGCTTTTGAAAATATAATATTGTAGGCTGTGTTTAGATATCTGAATGATGTTTTCTATTTCGCAATCCATTTATTATTTATTTATTTTTCATTGTATCTATTTTGATTTCCAAACTAGCTTATTTGCTGAAAATTCGAGATGAAACTTTTAAGCGTAATTCTCCCTTTCTTGCCTATCGATAGACTTATATCAATAACGATTGCTTAAATTGGTTTTCTTTACAACATAACATTGCACTTATTACCTACTTATTTCGCATTTAAGAGCACTTTCTTTTTCCTATATATGATATTGAGGTGCTTAATTTTCTTAGTCTCTCCGATAACTGAGTTTTCCATATCATATCTTAGCATTTCCCACCGATTTCAATGTCTCTTTAATGTTATTTTTGGTCTTCCACGAAAGTAAAAATTGCGTAGGTGTCGCCTTGTCGTTGGCGCTGTTCTGCTCTTAACCATCTCCCGTACTCCTGGCCCACCCCAGAGCCATAGCCCAGAGCGTTTATTTAATTTTGCTTTTCTTTTTTATATACTATATATATAGTATTTAATAAATTATTAATTTTCGCTCGTCAGCCTGAGGCGCACACATGACATGGCGAAGCAACAAAAGATAAAGATAGAAAACATATTATATAAAGTCAAATCGGCGGGGGTTGTGTTTGCGATTAACAGACTTCGACTATAGCCTATATCTATGGTGGTTGCCCGCACAATTTCGATTGAAAATTATTGGTCTAATTTATGTACCTGGGCCAGACCAACGCATGGCATAAAAGCAAATTCGCCTGAAATCCAAAAATATATATTTTGATTTAATTGCTTGTTGTTTGGGAAAATTACCGAGCAGCCAAATTGAATGACATAGAATAGTGGGCGCAAAGCCATAAAAGCGACTCAGACAAGAATGAAACATTAACAAACAATCGATTAATGGCAATTTGCATGATGCCCAATTGAAATGGCCCAAAGTAATCAGCCAATAATTGGGTCGAATGCCATAGAAACTGGCTTTAACCGGTGCAATAGCCGGCCAAGAACTTTGTCTCTGCGTTGTATTCTATTGGGCGTACAATTGCGTACAGATTTTCCTATACTCTAAGCACATGATGTGTTGAACCTATTGAGTATTTTGCTTTTTCACTTGAATTGTTATTGTTTTTGTCTCGCTTTTTGTATTTTGTTTTCTCGCTGTTTTTGTTTTTCTTTTGTTGTTTGTTATTCCTTTTTTTTTTTTTTTTTTTTTTTGTGTTTACTGCTAAAAAACAGAGAGCAATGTGTTTTTCTGTCTTTTATTGAATTGACAATTTTCCTGTTTATTTTTGTTTGTCGGCGGCGGCTTTTTATGGTCGCTTTTGCTTTCTTCGAATGATATTCAATGAGCTCTCAAGGCGTCAACAGTCTGATCCGCTTAGCAAGTGGCCATTATATTAACTGAAAGCATAATATATCAAGTTGCTTAAATGCCAGCATTTTTTTGTAGCTATACCTCACTGCAGACACCATCTGGAAATATTTTCTGAAATACTTTAATCTAATATCAAAATTCTGCAGTTACACATAATTCGTTTCGTCTTTAAGATTGAACTTTTATGAGGAAGAAAACTTAAAGAAAACTTTATAAAAGTAAAACAAATAATAATAATAAATTTAAATAACATATTTGCAAAATAATAAAAATAATAGTTAATACATCAATAATAATAATAATAATAATAATAATAAATAAATATATTATTAAAAATATAAATAAATATAATATGTCTCACATATATTCTAAAACACACATTGCTTTAATAAAACCTGAGCTTAACTAATGCAATTAAATGCAATTTTTTTTAACAATCTAATTAAATATATACATATTTTGTACAATTGCAATTATTTATGGCATTCTGTTTAATGAAGTCCAATTATAATTGATGTGAATATTTTTTAGGAGTTTTTTCAAAACATAAAACTCGGCTTGAAAATTATTTTTGTTTTTTAAACATATGTATTTATAAGGTCTCACTGCTTGGCGGATAATCCTATTAAATTAAGCGCAAATTTAGCTGATCGATAGCTATCGATTAGAATGTATTTATCTGCACGATTATGTATATCGGAGGAGAGTGCACAAATATGAGATTTCAATATGATTTTGATCTCACTTATTGACAGATATCCGATAAAAATTCATTGCTTACAATTGGCATCCTGTTATATCAAGTGCAATTAAAGTTGATCGATAGTTATCGATTGGTAAGCACACAAATCAAGTTTCGCGTGCTTGATCAATTTGAATAGTTCGATCATTTCCTTTTCCCGTTTAACAACTAGGAAATGATCAGCTGAAACTGAAAAACAAATTTGATGCCAGTTGACGTCAAATAGTTGCCCCCCCCCATTCGTTCGCCCAAACATTTAGTGGGAATCGCAATCATAATATTATTATTATAGGCATTACTTACAATTATTTACGAGCACCCGTTCGCAGTGATGCATTCTGAGTGTTCCGAGAAAACGAGCAGATAAAATGCTCTCAAAGATATTAACCAGTGCACACTACGAGCAATTGTTTCCAACAGCTTTTGTGTTTATTTATTGGTTTTATATTATTTATTATTTTTTTTATTTGTATGCTGTTTGCTGTTGCTCTCGATGTTGCCTTTTCTTTTTGAACTGACCCTCAAAGTGGTTGCGAGTGCCAGAAAGTGGTTCCCCACCAACGGACACAATTGTTGCTAAAAATATGCGTACAACGACTTTCCTTTGGTGGCCCTTAAACAAATAAATTATAATTAATTACGTACATTTGGCGTGTAACACATTTGTGAGCTTTTGCTACAGTTATACGGTCTTTATAATCTCCTGAATTTTGATTAATGATATTGTCGCTTGGCTCTTACGTCGGCGCTTGCCTTGACCTTACCTTGAAAACCGGCAGATACATTTTTACTTTTACAACATTTTTTTCGGCGTTATTTATTTATATTTTTTTCGCGCGTAATTAAAAATGTAGCCATTGGCGATGATGTTTACAGCGTACTATTTTTAAAAATGTAAATAACATTAAATATATCATAAAAGCGGAACTATTTAAATAAATTATGGAAAATAAAGCGCTAGCTGGCGTTGCGTGGGCGCTAACCTGTGCACGAATACGTGTACGTATACTGCCAGTGCTCAGTGTGAGTGCGAGTGTCTGTGTGTGTGTGCTCATGTACTTTTCTTCATACACTCCTGAGGCCTCATTAGCCGTGACATGGCACTTGGTGCAGGGCCGCTGTCAGGTCTTGGAAAGTGGCTTGAAGATTGGCCGGGTCTAAATCATCATCCCTCTCCCCCGCTCTCTCTCCCGTTCCCCATCCCCTCACTCTCTCTGTGGCGCTCTATTGAGCTCATCGTGTGCTAGTCATGTGCGCAGTTTCCCAGAACCTGCTGCCCGTCTGAAGTCCATGCTTGCTTCTACCCAACACACTTCGAGTGCTGTTCTATATATCAATATTATGGACATGCCCACTTTTGCTAAAAATATATACAATCCGGCGAAGCAATCCAAGAATTATACGTGTTTTATAAATACACCCCAAACAAGCAAAATATCAATTTGTTATATTTATTTTCTATATAAATAAAAAATATTTATTTTCTACAATACGCTGCATAAAAAACAAACATACATTTGTTTATCTTTATAGATATTATTAAAAATATCAATTTTGTGTTTCCATCATTGTTCATTCTATTGTATATTATTATTTTCGTATATATATAAATGTTTTTTTTTTTTTTTTAATTTCTTTTCACTTGTTTTTGTTGTGGGCGCAACGGAAATTTCGTTTTACACTCGCTTTATATATTTAATTTTATTATATTGTTGTTTTAGTGCGCAGAAGGAAGACTTTGTTGAAAAAATCAAGCTATATTATAATATCTAGTGGGCACTTAAAATGTTCAGTATTTGTGGAAATTACTCTATTCAAATAGAAAATTCTCGCTGGGCGCATAAAAGTACAACTTTTGTCGGCTGTCTGGGAATTTCTTCATCTGTTTTCCAGATTTTCCCAAAGAAAACCCTCAGCAAAGCAGGCTAAACTGTTTATCTAAATCTTACATATTATTATACATTATAATTGCATCCGTCGTCTAAATACATAAATAAATGTCTAGATAGTTTTTTGTTTGCTTTATAAAACAAATTCATAAATAAAAATTTAATTTAATAATCCACAATAAGAAGTCTTGATCTAAAAAAACGATTTTTAATTAATAATTTTATTTTTATTATTTATATATTATTATATTATTATTATTTTATTATTTATTTTATTATATTATTATTATTATTATTATTATTATTATTATTATTATTATTATTATTATTATTATTATTATTATTATATGATTACGTATTATATTGCCATTTTTATTGTTTGTATTATTATTATTATCATTATTATTATAATCATTGTAATTTCAACTGATTTCCAGGCTTTCGTTATGAAAGACCTTTTACATATTTGTAAGTACCAGCAGAACGTGTACTTCTATTAAATTGTCTACAATTAAGTTTAATTAATTAATTAATTAAACTCACCTTAACAAACATTTACATCAGGCCAACAACTCACATCATATTTGAAAAGCTCGACGCAGTTTATACACGATTTCATAGAATTTCCTCTGAAGAAAAATAGCTATAAAAATAAATAAAAATTGTAACTAATTAAGCTTAACATAAAAAAATTAGAGAGCAACTTAAGAACACATAAAATTTAAAAAAACGAGCTGCTAAAAAATCGTAATCACTTCCAAAGCAATTGCTCTCGAAATCTAAAGCAACGTTTGCCCTTAGAAAGAAACAACAAATTGCAAACAAAAATGTTTGTAAATGTAACAAAAAATCTTTTGTTGACCCAGTTTCTAAAATTGTAAACAATAGTACTTAAAAATAAAAAAAAATAACAAATGGAAACACTGAAGCAGCATTCAATATACATATATATATATATATTTAGATATATATATGTAAAGCCAATGTAATAACCAGAGATTTTATGAGAATTATGTTTAATCGATGTGCGCTTTGGCACATCAAAGCTAAGCATTCGATATATGTATAATTGATCTTGGGCAATATCAATTGTGGCAGTTTTTATGTACACATCAGACATAGGTCGCATATAAATATATATGCCTGCTCCAGCTATGGCGTATTGAGTTGAGTCTGGGGCAGCTATACAAGCGACTGGCCAATTTAATATCACAGACAGCACGGCCGACGTGCACGGACTTGGCCAATTTATCATTAAACACGCTGATTGTGGCAATAGCCGTCGGGGCCCTGCCCCCACCGATTATATAGGCATTATTTGTACAATAATAAAAACTAAAACTCTTTGCTAGACGCCCGCGCGGCTGCCTCGCATAGACGCTGCAGCACCAAAAGATACATTTAAGTATCCATGTATTTGAATCTGTGTGCATGCGTGCGTGTTCGTGTGTGTGTGTATGTTTGTGTGCGTACGTGCGTGCGTGTGTGCGTTTGTATATGTAGCACGCCGACCGACAACGACTTGCCGATTGACGTCAGCAATGCCCCCAAAGTCGCAAGCTGTGGCGGGCGGGCTGCCAGGCAGGCAAGGCGAGGACCGGACCGAAAAACGAACCGTAACACACAGCAGGAGGAAACCCGGCGTTGGCAGGGGCCCAGGGGCCAGGGGTAGACCGGCCGGGGCCGGAGCGCAGTCATTTTGGCAGTCAGTCATACAATTTGATGCTGCGCCAGGCTACCTACCCTACAGTTGCTGCCGTTTCTTATTTTGACTAACAAATTGGGTTAACACAACTATTTTATTGCGTTTGCGACACTTGAGTTTTGAGCAAATGTAAATTAGCTCAAATATATTTACATTATCAAATGAAACGAACTGTATTCAAGTGACATATACAAGGGATCCTAAGCATTATCTGATACTCTTTCAGTTTTGTTTTAATAGTATTAATTATATGTTACATAAATCGAACATGAGAATATTATCATATTATTAACTATTAAATGATTATTGTAATAAATACAGAATATAGTTCTCACACTTCGACCTAGTTTTTATACGCGGAAAAAATATTAGTTCTACAACAATTATGCGACGGAAGAGATATAAAGTATTTCTTGTAATGAATATGCATTAAGGTAAACATTTTTGTGGAAATTGGAATCTGATATTATGTTTCTCTTTTATGCAATCTGCTGTAAGTCAAGGATAATAAATGTTTTGTTTATTGATATTCTAAAAAATTCGTGTGTAGGAATTTTAGTTTATTATTATAATAAGTTTAGTTTTTGTTTAAAAGTCAAAGTTATGGATATTTCGTCTACTTGAAACATTCATTTTATAGTCTTAAAGCGTGTATTTTAAAGGTACGAAGGCATCTCTGATATCAAAAAGTTCTATAATTCAAGTTTTTGTTTTAGTCAAAAAAATATATCGATATTTTACAAATATAATAGTATATAAAAAATTATATATATATATTTTTTTTAAATTATTTTATATATATTTTTATGCTGTTTTATAAAATATAATAATATATAATATAATATATATAAATTAAAAATCTATGAAATATAGAAAAATATTATAATATATATAAAATAATAAATATTTGGCTTTGAATATTTTTATATTTAACAAATTATATTAAAATGTACAAATTTCAAACATGTAGAGTATGCAATATTCGGCATATTATTTTTTTTATTTTTTTTTCGATACATTTTTTTTTTTCTTTTGGCTGTCGCTAGAATATCTCATGCGTTGTGCAGGTCGATCTCCTGGCGTCATTGTCGCTCTTCTTCTTGCTTTATGCAATTGCATTTTACAATTGGAGCTAAATGTGTGTTCGTCCGTCCGTCCGTCTGTCCGTCCGCCTGACTGCCTGTCCGGGCATTTGTTGACCCACTGTTTGCATTGCTTTTCAGTCCATTTATAAGGAAATTCTGCGCGTTAAATTTAGCCGCACAAAATGCATTTCGCCTGTTGACCCTTTTGTCGGCATCTATTCTTGGCATGCAAAGTGTGTGTGTTTCTTTTTGGCCAAACAAATAATTGAAATTGGCATAACGAATTTATCATATAGTGTGCTGCTTAAAGGGGGGGCTGTGCATTGGAGGGGCAGGGCTTGGTAGAAACAAAAAGTGAAAGTTTGATTTATGAGCACACGCGGACCGCTGGCTTTTGTATCTTTGCTGATGGTTCTTAATGGTTTCTAATTAGTTTTGTGAGCTCTCGGGCTTTTGTTTTTTCTAATTTTAAGGGGCCCGGATTTGTTGTTGCGCCCAGCCCCGACCCGCTGGCCTCGAGCCAATCAATTCTGGAACGGAAATAGAAATTTAAATAGAAAAAAAAAACACACACCAAAATCTCACTCAATTTCGGTCCTGTGCGTGTCCCCATGCTGTGGGGGTTAATGGGCTCAATTCTGTCCAGTTTGAGCACTGTGCGTGACGCAAGTGTGTGTAGCACGTCATTATATGATTGATCTATTAGCTAATTGAGACTTTTGTTTGCTTTATTGTACTACATAAGCTGCTTTTCTTAAGAATTAAAGTTTGTCGAATCAAAACGCACAAGTTAACAAGAATTTTATGGCTTAATAAACATAAATAACATCTATTTATTATATATGTTAGGCGAGATTTGCAGAACTTTTAAAAAAAGCAAAAAGATTTTAAAAAGTTTTGACATATAGAACATTTTTGTAGATCAAAGACAGAGGGAACGGGTTTGGACTAGATTACATTAGTTTATAAAGATTTTTAACAATTTTTAGATATCTTATTAATTAATTCAAATATATTTTAGTTTATGCTTTAATTAATATGTTAGCTTTAAATATTATTATAAATATTGTTATAAAGTAATTTAAAAAATATTTAATGCAAATACAAATATTTCAAAAATAGTTGGAGATGTATTTTAGCAGAACTCTTTAATAAATTATTACAACTTTCGAGAGATTTAACTTAACTAGGAAGATTTTATTATGTTTTGTTAAAATAATTTCATAAAAAAATCTAAAAAAATAAATAATTATTGCGAATGTTGTTAAAAGTCATGAATTTAGTATAACTGAAAAAACTATAAACTCAATATATATAATTTTAACAATTATCGATTGATCTAGCCATGTCGGACTTCTGTCTATCTATCCATTTGTTCGTCTGTTTCTATGCGAACAAGTCTCTCAGCTTTAAATCGTCTCGAGGCCTTAGATAGTTACGTCAAAAAAAAAAAAAAATACTCTTTCCTATACACATTTACATCTCTATCCAATATGTAACAGCTCATAACTCATGCAGCAATATCTTCCTGTACAACTGTAATATCGTTTCCCAAGCACTTGGAATGCACAAAGCCATAAATTAAATGCCACCTCAGTCGAGCCAAGCAATGAATGTTTTTTTTTTTTTGTTGCTGCATACCTTTTGCTTTTGGCCATAATTTGTCTTATATATTTTTCTATATTTTTCTAGCCGTGTAATCAGCTTTAATTCGATGTTGGCGGCGACATAAAATGAAATTGAAACGAGCGAAAAACGATTTTTAATTCTCAAATCACATCACGCCCTATAAATGTATGAGATTTGCCTCCAGCCAGGCACGATCTGTATATATATGCATAGACATATTTATAGATCTTTCTATCTATCTAGTTGCTGTCTCATTTATAGCGAAAATCAAATGATTTTTCGCGCGGGCCATAAATTTGCAAATCAAACGCTCTTCGTTAGGCGGGGGCAACATTTGTGGATTCCAAAACTTAACCGTGACTAACAATCAGACTCTGACGTCTGTACATTTATAAATATATATATATATATATATATATATATATATATATATATATATAGCTCGATCTGATTCTTATCTGCTGCGATTTACGTAAATTTTGCACCAAGTTTTTCGCCAGATTTGTCACAGACAATTCGGCGACATCTTCGTCTCTGGACGTGGGCGTCTCTTTGAGGGCTGTAAAACAAAGCGCTTTTCTATGTTTTTTTTTTTTTATTTTTTATTTTAGCTGTGAAATTAATAATTCTCGCCAAATAAACAATAACAGCAAAAAATGTGGCACATAAAAAGCAAAAAGCAACATGTTCACATCAAAAGTCGGTTATAAATCATAAACAAAATAAATATATTATGCACAACTACAAAAATACTTTGGTAAATTATTAAAAAGAGGCCACTTTAACTGGCAAGTGGCGCCCCCCTCCCCCCTCCCTCCCTCCTCCCCTTCTCCCCTGCACAGAGGTGCGAACGCAATTGCTTTGGACACTGATTCCAGGCACCTGTGCCCGGGCAACAGGTCAAGGTTTAGCTTTGATCAATTGCAATTTGCTCTTTGTTACAAATATTTGGAATTTTTTAAATATCTTTGAGCATTTATTCATCAGCAATTTATGAAATACTGTTTTTTTTTTTTTAAATTCTTCAAATGTCTTTTTCTTATAAACAAAGCGTCTAATCGCATTTTGGAATTAAATTGGAATGCAACAAAAACACTGTTCGAAAAAATTCGATTATTCGAACTTCGTTTTCCGCCTTCAGGCTATGTGAGGATGGGATGGGAAGTACTATAGGATAAGATGATATCATATCGAATTGGAACAGATGAAACGGGTTCAGATATCAAATGGTATGAACAGGCTAGAATGGATAGATAATGTAACGGTTGGTTTAGGATAATATGGGATGTGTTGATAATAGAATGGGATAAGATAGCAAAAGGTATGATATGTTATGATAATGGTATGACACAAGAGAATTTTGTTTTTTTTTGGATAGGTTAAAATAAAGATTAAACTTAATAAATGACTATTTGTTGATATTTTTATATTGCTCGAGAATATTTCTTGCCAATTCATTTTTAAACTTGGAATTTAACATAAATAATAATTTTTTAATTTTGTATTTAAAAAAAAAAACAAATTCTTACTTTTAAATTTTTATTTGAAGATACTTTTATTAAAAATAGTCCGAGAAAAGCAGAAAAATAATCGTACTAATAAATTTGTATTAAAAGTTGCAAAGAAATAAATCATATGTTATTTTAAGATTAAATATTACTCCATAACTTATTTTGTATTGAACTTTTTTCAATAAATTAGAAAAATAGACTAACCGCACTTAATATTTAATCTTAGTGGCTCTTTAAATATTTAACTAACAATAGTTTTTCCTCAATTTCTTACAGAGAAACGCTCCTTCTCCTTCCGGCTGCGTCGGTCGTTCGGCGATGGCGGCAGCACGAACAGCCGCAACAGCAACAACAACAGCAGCACCTGCACCAATCACAACAACCACCACAACCAGAAGAGATGCAGCACACCTTTAACACCGACCAGCACGAGCACCGGCCGACTGGAGGTGCCTGGTGCCTCGGTGAGCCGCCGGAGCAGCATTTACAGGAAGCCGGACAAGAATGATGGGGGTCAAATCCATTTGATACCCGATGTGGAACTGCCATTGATGACATTCGCCGATCAGTACAATATCGAGAAGACGCTGGCCGAGGGCTGTTTTGCCAAGATTCTGCTGTGCCGGCATAGACCCACAAATACGACCGTGGTCCTGAAGGCTGTGCACGCCGAGCTGACGACCATTAAGGAGTTCCAGAAGGAGTTCCATTATAACTATGAGCTCTCGCATCATCGTCACATACTCAGCGCCTATGCGGTCGCCTTTCAGACCATGGACTACTTTGTCTTTGCCATGGAGCACGCACCCTACGGAGATCTCGCTTCGAATATTGGCCCGAATGGTCTGCACGAGACGGCCTGTAAGCTGATTGCGGAGCAGTTGAGCTCCGCTCTGGGTTTTATGCACTCCAAGAATCTGGTGCATCGTGATCTCAAGCTCGAGAATGTGCTGGTGTTCACGCCGGACTTTGCGCGCGTGAAGCTGTGCGATTTCGGTGCCACCACCAAGAAGGGTCTGCCCGTGCATAAGGTGAAGCATACGTGGACCAGCTGTGTGCCGCCCGAGCAGCTGGAGCTGATCAAGAACGAGCGTTTCCAGTGCTTGCCCATCAGCGATTCCTGGCAGTTTGGCATACTCTTGTACAACATTCTCACCGGCAATCCGCCCTGGCAGGCCGCCGATTGGGGCAAGGATCAGGCCTATGCAAATTTTATGAAATACGAACAGCGTAAAACGACCAAGGTGCCGGACAATTTCCGTCGGTTCTCACCACGTCTCATGCGCTGCTTCCGCAAGTATTTGAGTCACGATTCCGAGGATCGTTGCAAAATCACCGAAGTGAACAAATACATGAAGGATCGCTGGGTCGAGTGCCGCATCTCGGCTTCCAAGTCGGCCACTTTAATCTCACCCAATCAGCAGTATCAGGACTCGTGCATCTATCTGAATCAGCGCGAGGGACGCCTCTCCGGCGATGAGAACAAATTGCGCTTCAAGCGCATGATGTCCAGCTATGGACTGGACATACCCATAGATCAGACCATGGTGCGACGTCGTGTCTGGGATTGGCTATCCACATGTGATGCCAACTTTGATCCCGAGATCGAAAGTCTTCACGCGTTGGATATGGCGCAGTAGTTGCGCCAAGTCTAGTCTGTTCTGGGAATTTCGGAATTTTTCAGAGATCTATAAGATCAAAAAAATTTCGAGAAGTAATCTCTCATTCAAATTATATTATTAGGGTACGGAATACCCCATAATACTTATAGACGAATTTTTCTGCTATGCACATATATGTATGTAACTACATAAGTAGTTGAAATTTGTACCAAATAAACCCCAATAGGTTCTCAAAAAGAAGTATATTATGTAGATCGTAAATCCACTTAGAGCAAAACACGTAAACGGACTTAACTTTCCACTAGTGTTACCTTTCTAGTCTTCCGCTACGATGGTTTTTTATTAAATACATATATCTATCTATATATATACAATATATATATCCATCTATATGTATATGTAGTTTTATATAGTTTATATATATATATTTAAACTATTTATTGTGTGATGTACGCGTTATTTACTTTATATGTAGACGTCATATACGATACCAACTAATGCAATTATGTAGAATTTAATGTTTAGTTATACGGAAGGATATAAACTATATGTATGACCAATTATTATCTAAGTGTTGTCTTATCTATATATATATATATATATATATATATATATATGTATGTATTTTGAATAGAGTACAGAGCCCTATATCTAAGGTTTAGATACCGAGTATATATTTATGTTTATGCCGACACCTGTATATGTTAGACTTTATTTATATCTATGTGTACTTTTTTAGCCTACTCTACGAACTTGTATATAATCTTACCGTACTATACCTATACTATACCTATATCTATATATGTATAAATATATTTATATATATGATCTATGTACACTAAATGCAAACAAATATAGAAACTTCAACATGCAAAATATGTTAAAAAGTTTTTCAATTAATTAAATCTTTTTATTTTATGCATTTTGACAAACATAAAGTAAATAATATTGACTGTATATTTAATCAGTTATCTTTTTAGATTTATTTAGTTTATTTTTGTTTCTATTCAAACTATTTTTCAGTTCCTTTTCAAACTTGGTGCACAGAATTTCTATGCCTAAAACTGTTCCATTGGAAATGCAATAAAAATCATGCAAATGTAAGTCTTGCGCATATTTGATATAATCTCAAGATTCATTACGAACATATGATCAGACCTAAAGCAACAAATCAGATATCAGATCAGATTTAATATAGTAAATATTTTCAATATATAGCTAGTATATCATACGGCTATAATGGGCACTACTGCTTTAGGTTGAAACTTTTATGAGGAATAGATTTCTGCTGACATTATAGAATATGGTTACGAAAAATCAAACGAATCTTTTATATATACTAGAACTCATATACCAAACTGGTGAATCCAGGCTATTATAACTTTTCGAATTATGATTAAAAAACAACGTTTTAAGCGAAAAAAAGATAGGCCAGTTCTGCGTATGGAATAGGAAATATATATATATAAATCCAATGATTAGTCTCTAGTTTTTGTAAATTTCGAAATCCACGCGGAGTTAAGTTGACTCGAAAACTTGATCAAAAACTTATATCTCTTTATATAAAACTGTTTGTCCTGACTGACTGAATGATTTATCGACCTTCATAATATATATGTACATCAGCTGAAATCGGTAGTTCCTTAAGTCTTAAAACTCTGTAAATAGCTGCGACATGCAACAATTGCCCTGAAAGTAAAGCCTTTTAAACTAATAACAATTACAACAATATAGACAATAATTGTCTGCCTACGTATCGTATATATTTGAGCAAATATATATTATAGCATGTGTAGCTACCCACGATATTAGTCGTAAAAGCGAAATTTCTAAACATTTGCCCAACCATCATAAAAATGTGCGCAAAAACGGGCCGTTTTGTTGTTAAATGTGGCACATTGTTTAAAAACAAAAAGAAAAAAAAAGCGCGTGGAGCGGGGAACAGGAGCAAAAACTAACGATAAATATTTATTATTAAATGCATTAAAAATTTTTGCTCACATTTTTAATTATCTATTATTGTTCAGTTGTCTGCCATGGGCCATGCCATATAGCCAAAGTTTATGGATTTTTTTTTTTTTTTTGCCAATAGTTTTCAAGGTTGGGCAGCTGATGTTTTGGGTCTAATGTCAGCAGCGGTCAGGGCTGTATAGTTTTTGTGGCCAAAACAATGGCTAGACAATTTATGAATGAATTTGTTGTTGCTTTAGTTGTTGTCTCAGTTGTTGTTTTAATTGTTGCTTAAGTTATTGTTGTTCTAGTTGTTTCTCTCGGCTTTGTTGTGCGCTGCTCTGTGGACCTGTACAGGATGTGACGCTGTCGTAAATCTGTCTCTAATAAACAGAAACGAAGGTTGATTAAACAAAAGGTGAACTTGCCAGTTCGACTGATTCTTCTTCCCACTTTTATTGTTCTTCTTGCACCTGGCTTATTTTGTTTTGAAATCTTTGTTAACCTTTATTGACTTAACTTTTCCTCCTTTTGCATTTTTTTTAAATTGTACTCGTAATACAATTTTCAAGCAAATCAAATAAAGTGCTGCCAGCTGATTGATTGATTGATTGGTTGATTGCTCGCTTGTTCATTTACCTGTAATTAAATTTTGAGTTCAGTGCGCGACAAGTGCCTGCTTTTTTTTTTTTTGTTTTTGTTTGTTTATTTTGTTATGCAAATAAAAAAGTAGAGAAAAAATTGATGAATTCGCCAGCGGGTGCCACAGCAAAATACCCTATTATGTATTGCCATACATATGCATTTATTCGTATTCGTTCAGCTGCAAATAGAAACTTTACTTATTATAGCCTTGTAGCGGATATTATAATTTTGTCATGAAATGTGCAACGCATAGAAGGAAACATATCATACCCCATAGATCATAGATCATAGATCGTCTAGATCAGCATCAACAGCCGAGTTGATAGTGGCACGACTGACTTTCGTCTGGAATCTTTGCATAGGTCCGTCTATCTGTTTCAGACAGAACATATGTTTGGCTGGATCGGAAAACTATGTCATATAGAATCATTTATTATCTTTTTCAAGATATTTCGATCACACTCGAAATTTTCGAGCTTAAATTTTCACATATCTGCAAAAGGCAAACGTCTGCAAGGTCATTAAATCTTCGGCGTACCACAGATTTACTCACTTTTTCATGTTTTAATATTTTCAGCAAGTTTTTAACGACAATTAGAAATAAAATTTCCGAAAACTACAAAGTTTTTCCTCTGCGCTTAAGCCATAATTTTGAAAATTGTTGTTCAATTCTTGACCATTGAAAGCTGTGTTAAAAAAGAAACATTAATGATAGATAAAAAATGGAAATCCATATTTATTTTTTTTTTTTTCTCATATGAAAGGCTATATAAAAATGCCAACTTTCTTCTTGTCAGGGCGAAATACGGCATGTTTCCTTTTTGAGTGTAAAAAGTTCGTGCATCATTGTGTAGGATATTGAATTTTCTCCAACTGATAATACCCTAGTTTACCCATTGTTTTTATGGCTACAGGGTGTAGGCACTCAACAGTAGACATATTTTATGATTTTCTTTTGGATACTTTTCGAATTTTTATACCTCGACGCGCATGTTAACACTTAACGCAGTTTTATGTGAGAAGTCAACTGAAATAAATATTAAAATTGATGCGTTTTATATTTAAACAATTGAGCGGCACGTGCCGCCGCGTCTAGCTGAAGGTGTTGCGCCCTTTGCAGTCCAGCTGAAAGTCATTTGAGCTTTGGAATCTCGATAAATATACAAATTAGCCAATTTAATTGGTTTTTATTGGTGTAAAACTATACGAAATGCAAAAACATGTTTTGTGCCGCGCGCATAAATTAAATCAAATCGCACAAAAATAGGTTTTTACGAGTCAACTTTTATCCAACGAGTCGCGTCGCCTATGCGAAATTTTCACGAGTTTTTCACGTACGCCCATCTTCTGTTGTTGTTGTTGTTGTTCGCGCGTAATTTATGAGCCGCATTTGCCATTTCGCATTTGCTGCCTTGCGACTGGGCAGCGTCCGTCCCATTGAGCGACACTCAATTTATTGTTAATGCCAGCCCCGAAAAGTATGCAATAGGTTTGAAAGATCTTCAGATTCGAGGAAATGGAAGAACAGCTCCTCACATACTTTAAAGAAACTTGACAGCGTCTTGCTTTTACTTCTTTTTATCGACTCAGACATCTGTATATCTAATATATATTAGCTCATATTTGTGTCAGGTATACCCTGTAATATTCCAAAATATACTGAGTAAGCTGTAGGCAGCCCTGTCTATACACATATACTAATTTAAAAAAGTTTACTAAAGACGCCTATCTAAGTTATTCAGATTTTGATTTTATAAATCATTCAAAAAACTGCTCGACTGCGATATACCCTGTCAAAGAGACTAAGAAAGAGAGCTTCTAAATACATCTCTTCTATGTCACTTTTTTTGTTAATGAAAACTCTTGTCATATAAATAATAATAATGTAAAAGTTCCCTATGAAATCTGCCTAATAGAAATTATAGACTAGTAAATAGTCATTAATTAGTTGTCTTTGAAGATTCTTATGACTGCTTTATCAAGATACATGTATTAAATTTATCATTGTTTAATTATTATATTACAATTATTATAATAATTGTTATCGAGAGCTTAAATGTAATGTTTATATTTTTTTAGATGGATTGATAAAGAGGTTCAAGACTTTTTTTTAAATCCTTGTTTGATAAGCCGAAATATGCTGCTCTTGCAATTAAATTTCTATGCCCTGGGCTGATCTTTCGCTTTATCTCTAGAGAATTGCCTTTCATAGCGTGGGCCAAAGATTTTCTATTTCTGTTTCTCCAGATGCTGCCACGAATGTTGTTAAAACAAATAAACGCTTAACTTACCTTTTCAAAATATTCCATATTTTCATATATTTTTTCTATTTTTTCTTAAATCAACATTTGAATATTTTTGGAGGCGCAACCACTTTGATTTCTATAAATTGGTTTATTTTGGCATCGTAAACGGCATCTGGCATGAAAATATTTGGAATATATTTAAAACACGCTTAGCGAAAAAAATGCATTCATTAATAAATTGTTGCACACACAAAAGCTTGTTTATTGGTTGCCATTAACGCCACGTGTCTGTCTGTCTGTCCATATAAAGTCTATGGTTTGTGTCTCGGCTGATGTGGAAAACAAAAATCATTTCAAATTGCTTACTAGCTAAACAAATAGATCTGTGGGGGTGTACGAACGGGGTCGGGGCATGTGAATGTCTAAAAAGCTGTCTAAAATTTACATAAACATATATGTGTATGTAAGTGTGTATGCTCTGTATGTGTATGTATATATAAAAATGTCTATATGAAAATGTATGCGATAAATCATTAAGAATTGCATGATATGAAAAAAAGTGCAACCCTCAAAGAGCGACGTCCAAGTTGTTCAGGAAGAACCATATCCAGCCGGGTCCGCTTTATATATTTATATATATATTCGATCGCTCTCAGGCCGATTTCAGTGGTATATGTTGTTTGATTACCTATAGAGAAAGAGGCGAGAGGTAAACATTTGTATTTGCTATTTTCCTTGTTTACAATTAAATACTAATAAAGGCGAAAAAAAAAAAACAATTAAGACGCGTGTGAAATACGTCAGAGTCGAGGCTAAATTTAGGCGCCGTATTAGCCAAATGTTTTTGTTTTCAATCGATCGACGGCTATTTATAGCGGGGGCGTGAACTGATTCATCGGGTCAAAACAGCCGCAGGAAATGCGTTTTTCCGCGTAAAACAAACTCAATAAAAAGTAACACGCAAAGCCAAACAATTTGTAAAAGGGAAAACCAACAAGCAGGCCGCAATACCGAAGTTTATATACACTATCACAATTGATCGTAAAAAAAGATAACTCTATGATATGATCGTCTGATAAGTTAGGCTATGAGCATCTAATGCATCATCCAGTTTCGGACAGACACGAATTTTTATCCATAAATTTGATCTTCTTATTTCTGAAACTCTTTGCTTGTGAGATTGCTCAAGAAATCTCCTAAAACTTAAAATGTTTCTTAAAACTAAATTCCAAGCAAGAAATCGGTGGTTCCTATGGGAACCATGTGATATATCTGTGCTGGCTTTAACAAAATTTCATTCGATTCATTCGATTTCTTACTTCTGAGCAAAAATATACTCAATAGAGTTTTATAGAACCTGATGCCCTACACATTTCATTACCACATCAATATACCCAGCTGCTCTCGTGTATCAAAATCAATAAACTCGCCAATTGATGGCATTGAACTAACCTCAGAGCACATGTTTTTGTAGATCTCATCGGTGTCCCAGGGCCCACGCTCGGGCAGGGCAATGCCACGCCTACGCAACTCCTGTACACAGTCCGTCAAATCGAAAATGGGCAACGGATCGATGCTGGCCTTGGCCACCTTCGCAGCCAAATACTCTACGTAATGTGTACTGTAAAAAATAAAACAGATTAGCTTTAGATCGAATTACAAGCATAAGTGCTTTGCATCGGGTCAATCGAAACGAATACGCATAAAATTATTTCGCTCGGGCGAATGAGCTGTTCGAGTTACAAACAAAAAAAATGAGTCGATCGACTCGAGCGACTGAGCTCGTTTCGAACTCGACTCCAACATGTTGCAGACTCGGACAGTTCGAACTTGGTTTGCTCGAATGCCTTCGAATTTGTTAGTCAGTTTGCTTTCGATTGAGTATTCGAATTAGATGCAAATGAAACGATGCAGTGCAGTTATAGGAAATATCGAAGTTCTTATTACACCTACCGACACATGCCCGCATGTTTTTCGGGCACTTCGCTATTGCAGACAGTGTCGACAAGGCCCTGCGGTGTCTCCTTCTGCAGCGGTATGGGACAGCGTGCCTGGGCGCGCGCCTTGCTAGAGCTGCTTGGCTCATCCTGCAGCTCCACAGGTTCCGTGTCGAACTTAACCTTGTGCTCCTTGAGTAGGAACTGCAATTGCAAGGGTATTTTGTCGCGCAGATAGAAGAGACAATTACGTGGATGATGGGCATGCAAGCCCAGCTTGGCACAGTATGAGGAAATGTTGCACTTGGCGCCCATCATGAAGGGTCTGGCGCAGCCGTAGCAGAACTCAAATTTACACTGGGTGCAGGTGAAATGCATGCAGCCGCCCCTGAAAGCAAAATTAGAAATTAGAAATAATCCCATATAGAATAAATCCTAAAAGTAGCTGCCCACCTGGCCAATGAATAGCGAAACTTGCACTTGGGACAATCGATGCCATTTTGCGCCAAATGCTCCTGTACTCCTTGTGCCTGCAGCTCCGGATCGTTCTCCCGCTTCCATTCGAGATACGACTCACAGCTGGTGCCCTCGTGCTGGCGTTCCCAGGGCTTACGGCACTGGGCACAGGTCACCGAACCACAGTCGGGGCAAATCAAACGCTTCTGCTTGGGTCGGGCAAAGAAACCCGAGGAGCATTGTATGCACCACTTGAAATTGGGATCCTGCAACAGTGTACGATCCCGCAGTTTGCGCTGGAACAGCTCGTGCACATCGTTGTCCAAAATGCTTTTCAGAAATATGTCCAAATTGGAAAAGTATTCCAAATGCTCATCCTCATGCTGCAGTTCGTTGCTCAGCTCGGGCAGCTTACAGTACGGACAACTGCAATCGTTTATGCTGCGGTCGGTTATCTATATGGAAGAAGGAAAGCAGTTAAAGCTAAGGAAATAAATTGTAACTATATTGAGGACGCCTTAAACTGAAGGTATTCAGGAAATTACATCTTCCATCAGAAATTATTCTGTAAGTGGATTGAGGGATCCTTTAAACTGAAGACTTGACATTAAAGAAGAAACTTCTTCCATTGGCGCGAAGTAATTGACTGGTATGATAGACCAAGACCTCCAGGGTTTAGAAAGCATGGAATTTCAAAGGAAGTGAGTCGATTAAGTTAAACAAAATACTAATAACTGGAGATGTAGTAAAACTCCATTTATCGGCTCTAGAAATATAAAGTCCTAAGGCTACAACATTCTGTTTCCTGAAGGAATTGGAAAAGCGTTCACTTTAGCAAGGGACTTTTGCAAGTTGAGGTGCTAACTGCTGCCCACAAAAGACAATTTAAGACAGTTCGACAGTTTATCTCCACAAAATGCGTCTCTCCTCTAATACAAAGCTTAGGCTCTGGTTGGAGACAAACAGCCAGAACTATAAACATCCTTTTTGAATGGTCAGCCTTTACTTGGGGCGAAAGGAAGCAGCTGGTCTTTGCCAAGGTCTTTGAATGTCTCAACAGCTCGAATCAGGTCTACTTCAGCAGCCCTTCGTAGGAAGGGAAGAAGAATGACTCAATCGCAGTGCTGTCCACAAACTGTCTTAATATCATTATTATATAAGAGTACATCCGTAGAGCCGCTTGATCACCCACCTGTACGGTGAAATAGCTTTTGGCGCACTGTTTGCAACATTTGTGGGTGCACTTCAGCATGGACACAATCTGATTCATTGGATAGCTATTCATGCATAGCTCGCACTCCTGCTGCAACATGGATATGGCTTGATCCAAGTCCGAGCATTCTCTGGCAGCCCACAGAGCGACGTCCTCCTGGAACTTCATGTTCACTAGAGTGGCGGCTATTTGTGCTTCTGCAATGTTCGTCACCAGCTGCTGTTCCACATATTTGCGCGCTAGCACCTGTAAATGAGAGTAAGAAAGAACCAATTGTATCAGGCATTTACTGAGCCATTCGATTGGATGTACACACCGCTGGCTCTTCAATGACTGGTTCCTGGACACTGGGATAGGCGCGAAAGACGGGTATGCTGAGTTTACGCTGAAGCAGCTCTGCCTTGACTGGTGCCGGCAGTTGCTCCTGTTCATCCTCCTCTGTGGCCGAGGTCTCGTAGTCATCATCCGAGAAACAGGTTTCGTGGTATTTCTTTTTGGGTATCCTGGGCTGAGTGCGGGGCTTCAGAAGAGCGTTAACCGCTGCCGCTGCTCCACTTGTGCTGGGCCCATCCAGTGTGGTTTTTGTATTGAATTTATTGATGGCCTCAGTCAAGGATTTCTTATTGCTGGGGCTACTCTTGAGCGGCACACGACTTGCTGTTGTTGGACTTGATAGTGTTTGCTTCTGCAAAAACTCCTGCTGTATGCGTTTGACCGAGGAGATGCCCATGGGCGCGGAAAAGGACTTGGAACGCAACGGCAATTTCTTGTTGCTTGTGGTTTCATTTGCGAGCTTGGGTATTTTGCTAACTGGGGTCTTGGTGGCTTTGGGTGTGCTGAGTGCTTTGGTAGTTGTTGGTGTCTCTGTTTTGGCTGTCTTTTTGCTTGTTGTGGCGTGTGTGTTGTTGGGGATTACCTTTTTGGGCTCTTCCAATACTGTTTCGCTAGGTGGTTCCAATGGACGGGTTTCGGAGTCGATAATGGGTGGAGCGGGAGTTAGGGGTAAGGCAGTTGGTTCCTCAGCTGGCTGAGACACCGGCTCTAAAACAATTTCCGCAGGCAGTTCTACTGGTCGACTTTCGGTAAGAGCTATAATGGGTTCTGCTGTTGGGAAATAATTTTCCACAGTCTCTACGACTGAAGTCTCAGCTCTATTTGCAGGCTCTTCCAAAGGAGGAGCGACTACTGGCTCAGATTCAATTAATTTTATGCTTTCCTCGACTGCCCTGCCTGTGGAAGAAACAGTCTCAGTTTCCTCACTTGGCTCAGTTTCATGTTCATGATTTGTGGGCGTGACTGATGAGGTGCTCGTGACTGCTTCATGCGTGTCAGCTAACTGTTTTTGTTCTGTCTGTGCGTCTTCTTCCTCTTCAAATTCATCCTCCTCCATAATGTCCTCAATTTCGGTGCCTTCTTCGTCGTCTTCCGCCAAACCAGCAGCTGCACCACTGGAGGCCTCCTCAATGAACGAGGCGTGCTCGTTATAGGTGCCTTCTTCCTCACCCTCACTATCGTACCAGTCTTCCTCTTCGCCCTCATCGTACTCATCGGAGTAGTCTTCGGAGTAGTCCTCCTCATCGGTGGACTCGAACTCATCCATGCTTATCTCGTCGCGCATTTGCTTGATCAAACGTTGGGTGTCTTCCACAAGTTCACTTAGATTTTGCTTGCTAGGATCTCCAGATGGTATAAACTCTTTAAATACCACCGGCTCCGGCTCAGATTCACTTGAATGCGAACTGATTGTTGTATTGCTGGGAGATTGTACTACGCTCAAGCTCTCCGTTGCCTCCTCAGTGTTGAGAACGAGCAGCTCTTCATTTTCTGGCGATTTAGAAGGATGTTCCTCACTGTCCAGGCTATAGAGCTCTGTGTCGGAGGGAGATTCATCGTGTGCCTGCTGCTCCTCACTGCCGAACTCTGTGGCATCTTCAAAGACCTCCTCCGAGTCGTTGGGTGTAACTATCTCGGCAGATGTGTTCCGCTCGATTGTTGGTTCTGCTTGCGAGCTAACATCTTGAGCTTCTGGTATGCCTTCTTCCGTGCTGGATTCCTTATGCTCCTCGGAAGTCGTAGTGGTTATTTCAACCTCTGCTGTTGGCGTATGCGTACTATTTCTGCTATCGCTGCGCAGACTATTTGTGCTGAGAGTTCTTACGGGTATTTTAGAGAAACGTTTGGGACTACGTTTCTGACTGGACGCCACAGCAATAGTTGGAATTATCTCAATTGTGCTGGTTGTGGGAAGCTCTGTTTGGGCTAGGGCGCCTAAGGATGGCATTGCTTCGGCTAAAGCTGTAGCTTCAGTTGCTTGTATCTCATCTGCTTCTGAGCTAGGAATTCTCTCCTCAGCTTGAGTTATCTGGTTTTCGGCTGCAGCGAACTGTGGAACTTGTGGGGACTTTGAATTATGTTCAGAGCCCTGTGAAGCTCCTGCGACGTCCTCAACATTGACGAAAGTCTCAGATAGCTCTGAGTGGTCATTGTTTGGTGCTGTGTCAACTGCATCAATTTTTATTATTGAAGGAGGACTTCCAGCTTGTGCTTCCGTTTCAGTTTCCGCTTCCGTTTCTGGTTGTGAAAGAGCTTCGGTTTCTACATCCCCTATAGCTTCTAATGGTTGTACTTCTTCCGTTTCCACTTTTGCTTCGGCCTGTAGTTCCCACTTAGATTCTTCAGCTGTAGCTTGTACAACTGATTTAGTTTCTTCATTAGCATGTGGCTCTCCTAAAATTCCTGCTTCAGCTTTTACTTCTATTACATCTACTGCACCTCCTGCTACTGCTTTTACCTCCGCTTCAGCTAGTGCTTTTTCAGACTGTACTACTACCTCAGCTATTTTTGGCTCTATGTCTATCTGAGGCTGTTCTATCTGCTCCTTAGGCTCGCTTTGTTCCAACACTTTCGCTGCATTGTTGGGCAACCTATTTCTGTTTCCCGGCTTCTGACTTTGATCGCGCGTTCTTCCTTTTTTCGGCAACTGGGATCTTCTATTTCTTTTATTATTTTCTCTGCTTGTGCTGGGCTTGTCATCAACCTCAGTTGTTGTCTGAGCTGTAACCCTCGACTCGAGAGCAGAAGGTGCCAAATTTTCTTCTGGTGGGGTCTCTTCTGACTTCGCAGTTAGGACTAAAGAGCTGTGAGTTGATGGCTTGTCTGTCGTCCCATTAATAACTTCCTTTGGGATTATTTCTTCAGATTTTTCGGCAGATTTAGAAGGATCCGAACGAGTAGAAGACTGCGCCGCGATTGGCTCCACTAATGTAGCTGGGCTAACATCTCTATCGTTGGGTTTTCTATTAGTCTCCAGATTGGGCAAATTGTGGCTCTGCTGTTGGCTCACAGTGGGCACTGGAAGTTCTTCTTTTTTTACAGTTTCCACTTTGGGTGCCATATAGCTCTTGTAGACAATGTGCTCCGCATCCTCCAGGTCATCCAACTCGTATTCCAATTCATGCCATCTCTCCATGCCACGATCAAATTCCAGCTTGAAATTGGCTATTTCCGTGGCATAAATAAAATTCGGTGGCAATTCCTCACGCATAGCACCGTCTCTTAAATTTGGGTTGATGAACTCCTCCATGATATAAAGCCCAGGGTCAGGCGGCGGTGGTGTGGGCTCCTTTTCTGGTATTGGCTCAGGCGCAATTGTGTTTATTGCTGGCGCTACTTCTATGGGTTCCATAAGCTCTTGCTCCACCTGCTGCACTAGATTGGGCACAATATCCTGAATGTGCTGCCAGACAAAGTTTTTGACATCATCGCTGGACTTGTCCGGCAATGCGGATGGGGATCTCAGTGTGCTAATCGGACTTTTGGTAAGAATGCGCATGACTTCCGGATCCGTTTCATACTCCTGATCGGGCTTGCCTTTGAAGGTCTCCAGCATGGTCTCAATTGAACGCAGGACTTCCTGATTCTGCTTGGCCTGATTCTGTTCCATATTGCCAATGAGTATTTCGAGATTCTTGAGCGTACTATCTTCTAGCTGGTAAGGACTGGGCGTGGCATATGTAGACTTGGCAGGACTGTGTGTATCATCAGTGTACAGAGCATCGAATGGATTTGCAAGCGCTGGACTCTCACTGTTCTGCATTTGCAAACAGTCCAAAGCATGTGTGTTGAGAAACTCATGGATGTCTACATACAAAGATGAAATAGATCTATGAATAATGAATGATATATATATGGAATTTCGAACTACAAACTAACCCGACTTGTTATCTACGGCCGCACTCTCATTCTCCACGCCGTTCGGTGAGCCCCAGATGCGCATTAGAAATGGTTTGAGCTGTGTGCGATTCAGTTCCATCAATGCCTGTTCCACATTACCTTGATGCGCCGTCAACGCATTCACAATGTCCTCATTCAGAAAATTGCCCTTAGCCGCCAGCTTGCGATACTTTTGCTGTCGCTGCTGTATGCATTCGGCCACCGCCTGCCAAACGTTTCCACCCGAGCTCCGAAGCGCCTCACGCGCCTCGTTCTGTGAGATAGTTCCAATTGTATTCGACGCCCGCTCCTGACCGTACTTTGTGGATAGACTCTGCACGGTCTGGACCAGCTTGTGCCAGTTCTCGCGTAGCCATTGTATGGGATGCATATCCGGGCCGCAATATTTCAGAGCTGCTTCCAGTTCTTCCACGGTAAATTTATACAGTTCCAGTTCTTTGAGTATGATGTGCATTTCGATCTCGGGATCTCGTGCTGGCTCGTGCTTGTACCCAACCGATTCATGCGGCAAATCAAATGGTGAGGAGGTTTGCTGTTAACCGGAATAAACATAAAAATACGCTTCCTGAACCGCAAAGGCTGCCAGCTGGCAGATGGACTTACATGCTGCAGAGTTCTGAGATCGTTTATGAAATTTGGTCGTCTCGTCAGCTGCCCGCTATTATATTGAACTGCGCCGGTTTCGGGCTGCATTCTTAAATCCCGCTCGTTCTCCTGTGTCAGCTGTGAGCTGCTGCGATAATAGATCTTCCGCTCCATCTTGGTTGGTTCAGGCAGAGAAGTAGCAGCAACTGCTGCTTCCTCCAATGGCTGTACGTTAAAGGGCAGCGCATCGTAGGTCTGCAAAAGTTGCTATTTAGCCCAGAGCTTGATTAAATTGCTTGCGAATTCGTTTTACTTGTGTGGAGATGTTCTGCGGCGGTGGTGAGGTGCCCATTTCGCGCGCCTGTCGCAGCGGATCATCCAGTTTCGGGACTGCCAGCTCCCTGGGCGGGGTGCCGCCACAGCCAGTGGAGACTTTTTGTGCCTGCTTGAGTACCTGTTCCGCCTGTGCCTGTATGCTCTCATCCAGTGTATTCCAAATATTCTCAACGGATTCTGGAAGGTATGGATGAGAGCTTTTAGTGGTGCACACAATGCAAAACGACAACAAAGCAAAACAGAACAAAACTCAAGGATGTTTAGTTTGGGACTTGATTTGTATTTCGTACAGTTTCATTAAATGCGTTAATTGTAGTTCTAACAGTTACAGTTGGTTATTACAGGGTATACACAAGTTAAAGTCTTGTCTTGTTAAATGGAGAGGGTGTGTTTTTGCCGTTCAGCTCTTGGTGCCTTCGAAAAATGAGATTTTCTTGAGAATCCTACCTTTGTGTATGAAACCCTTGGAGAGTGAACTGTCCGTTTGATTGTCCGTTGCGGACTTCAGCTTGGACTTGGCAGCTGTTGCGGATTTTTTAATGCTGCCTGTGGCTTGTATCGCCTGCTTGGACTTGACTGCAGCTGGCAGCTTGGACGTGCTTTGCGTGGCCGGAACAACCTGCTCCACGGATCTTGTGGTCTTCATGGAGCTCTTGCGCACAAGCTTGACCTCAGATTGGGTTGTTGTCGTCTTGGGCTCAACTGTGGCTCTGGTCTCCATCTTACTGGTTGCATTTGGCTTGACGGGTGGCTTGCATGGTGTCTTGCAGCAGATGGCACAGATTTTAATGTTGGGCTCATTGACAAATGTGCAGAACTCGCATTCCCATTCGTGATCGGGCGTGGTGGGCGGCGGACCTAAATCATCTTCCGTCGCTTCCTCCACTGCATCTGCTGCTGCTGTTGGAACTCCCGCTTCTGCCTCACTCTCCGAGGCGGTGACTTCCTCCACAACTTCCTCGTACTCGGATTCGCTTTGCTCTGCTTTAGCTGGCGTGCTGTCCGTCAGCTTCTGCACAATTGCCGCTGCCTGCGTATTCTCATCCTTCATTTCTGGCTTCCGCTTGGACTCGGCTCGCTTGGTCTTTTGCTGCTCTGCCTCCTGCAGTTTCTGTTGGATTTTGGCTTGCACCAAAGCTCGTGCGCCTGAACCCTCCGACTCAAGATCCGAATAGATGCGATTGGTTTTCGATGGTTCCTGCGGATGACGCTTTAAAGTGCCGCCTGCATTTGAATCCCGCCGCTCGGGCAGCCACTCGCTCTGCACGGACTTGGCTACGGAGCCACGACGATCGCGCATTTTGTGCTGCCTGCCGCCATGCCGCTGCTCACCATCCAGCTCATCGTTGGCCCCGTTGTTGATCAGCTGCGAGGCGCTGGACAAGCGCCGCTGACGCTGATGATGCTGATGGGCACGCGAGGCGCTGGTCATGCCCGAGCGATTCGAGACCAGAGAACGACGATCATCCTGATCGGAGTCCTCATCGTCGGTGAGCTCATCGTCCACATAGCTGCTGCGCTTGCGTCTCGCGGACACGGACTTGCGGCTGGGCGTGGGCGAGGCGGCATAACGAGCCCGTGACGTGGCACGCGAGGCAGCTGTGGGGGGCATGCCCATGACGCCTTGAGGTGGTAAATTTACAGGGTATAAGTTAATGCGAGCACAGCTTGCGTGGTCTCTGCTCACCTGGATGCATCATGGGATAACCTGCTGCGCCCGGATACATATTAGGCATCATGCCGCGTTGGGTCATGAACACGGGCGGCGGATAGTGCGCCGGATGCTGTTGCAGCTGCTGCTGTGGCAAGTAGCCGGCGCCCAGGTTGAGCGATAGATTCGAGTGATTGAACTGCTGCTGGGAGCCAAACTGTGACCACTCATCGCCAGGCATTTGGGCATGTGCCTGCGGCGGCGGCCAGTTGGGCTGTTGATGGCTCTGGCAGCCGGCGCAGTTCAGCTGCGCCAAGGATTGGGCCTGCGAGAAGGAGAACAGGCATAAAGAAGACTCCAAAATAAGTCACAGCTAAGGACAAAAGGGAAAATGTTCACCCAGGCGGAGTGTCCACCCAATAGGTGAGCAAGGACTTACCTGCTGCATGCGCTGATTGGAAAGCCAGGCGCCGCTCGGCTGATTCTCGGCGAGAGGACGACGCGAGTTCAGGCTGTTCAAATTGAAGACGGACGTGCTCATTTGGCGACGCTGGCCGCTCGCTGCCTGTCGTTGTTGTTGTTGTTGTTGTTGTAGTCGTTGTTGTTGTTGGAGCAACAGGGAATTGTGAAAATTGTGTGAATCATCCGATAGATCAAAATGCGATGAATTCAAACCGGATGACATGCTGCCGGAACGAAAATGCGAGGGCGATGGTGAAATGTTGTTTGACCAATGCTCGAAGTTCGGCAAATGCTGCGTTTCAGTGTAAAATGCACAAAAAACGAAAAAGAGAAAGAGAGAGAGAGAGAGAGCGAGTGCGTGTGCGGGGTGAGACAAGGACAAGACATTGACGCACACGATACGAACACGATATAGATGAGGGACATTGTGGAAACTTGAATGGCGGGAGAGTCCAGGCTTACCTGCTCGCTGCCCAGAGCCGAGCTGCTCGAGTTGCCCGTCGTCTCGTGTTGCGCCCTCTGTTGGCGGTAGCGCATCTGCAGCTGGGCCATGCGATCCAGTGTGGCGTTCGCCTTGGTCTTGATCTTCTCCAGCTGTACCGAGGGCGGCCGGCTGATCGTGTCGAATACTGATTTGGGCGTGCCGGAGCGCGAGGACCCGCCGCCCTCGCTGGGCGCCGGGCATGGCGGCTCCGGCAACGGGCGATTGTTCATTTGGGGCGGTCCTGTGCCCCGCCAGACGCTGGCATTGGACTTGTGCGAGGGCGTCGGCGAGGGCGGTGGCAACATCTGCAAAAGAGTTTGGTTCGGTTTGCATTTGCATTTCGCATTTCTCTAGTTCTTGTCGTGCAGGAGGCAGGCAGCATAAAGGTTTTCTTTCATATTTTGTTGTTGTTCTTTTTTTGTTTTATTGAAGCATTCAGAAATCAATTACAAACTTGTACTAAATGGTAGCTAACTAGGCTGGCTTGGCTTGGCCTTAGGCACTTGTACTAGTACGTAGTTTGTATTTTGGTTTTATAAAATCGTGCAGTGGCGTACCTGTTCCTTGCGGCCCAGAAACGGTGTCAACAAGCCGCGCTTGCTACGTCGTGGTGGCGCCACCGGCGGTGCGGCACCTCCCGCCGCCTTCGGTGGCACGGGCGGTGTGCCCTGCTCCACAGCCTGCCAATGGGTTTTAGCTTGAACATTATTGAAATACTCTAAATGAGTCGATGGCAACCTACCTTGCGTATATGCTGCTTCCGCTTGGGATGCTTGTGGAACATGTCATCGCAGCTGGCGCAAAAGATTTGACCCGCGCACTCGGCACAGGTCACCCAGGGATTCTGTGAGCCGCACAGTGTGCATTTCAGTTTGTTATCTACACGAATTAAACGTTTACATTTTATTACAAATCTATAATAATATAGGATATTTCAATCTGAGCTTAAGCAAAGTCTTGACCAGGAAAAGAATAAAATAAAGATGGTTTTCTTTTAGATTATGTTGAACTAGCTTTCGGAATATTGCGTTAAGATATCTATCAAACTAAATAAACAACATTTACAATACTTTGTTATGTGGTGGACCTGATCCAGAAAAGGCCAGATATGTTAGATATTTCTTCAAAACTATAATAGAGATATACGAAGGTAACTGTATAGACATATATCGAGTGATATATATATTTAAATGTTATTTTTTACACGATCCTTTTCAACTCAATTTCATGGAAAACTTTTTAGCTAATTGATCTTTTGTTCTGTTCTATAAATTCTTATAATCAAATATTATTTCTGCCACATCTAGAACTACTTTCTTAATATTTTTGGTACTATTTAAAAGTATTGCTTAGTATTGATTCTGTATCTATTGGAAATACTTTTTTCACCCATTTTTTGATTCTAGTTAAATGCCTACTCTTGTATTTTTAATAGTTCTTAAAGTATTACTCTAATTTTAAATAACTCTGTGCTTCTGGTTAAGTATTATCCTCTTTTCTTTATGGTACTTCCAGATATGATTATATATCTATATTATATTATGCATTTAGTCAAACATTATTTTCATCTGATATTTCTGGTAAAGTACTGCCTAACGTACTATCATAGTTCATTTCTGGTATTATAAACCTTCTGGAAGCACTTTCTAAATATTTTTGAAACTGGTTATTACCAGTATTGCTCAGATAATCCTCGCGCTTTTAAAAATACTTTTAAACTATTTCTAGTTGTTACAAAATTCCGTCTCTAGTATTTTTGATAGTTTTTTAAGTAGAACTTTAGTCATATCTAACTCTACTGCTTCTGGTTAGGTACTGATCTCTTTTTTTCTGTTACGTTTAAGTATTCTTCTTTAGTTTTCTTCATGTGCTAGTATTATTTCAATTTGGTATTTCTGGTGGAGTACTCTCTAATTTTTTAACATATTTAATTTTTTTTAGTATTTTTGTAAATTTTATATTGTTTTTAGAAGTACTAGAAGTTTCCTTTCCTATCCTATAATTACTTCATTAATATTTCTGAGTCTTCTAGACGTATTATCATTAGTTCTTCTGGTACTTCAAGATATTATTTTTATATCATTTTCTTCTTCTTCTATAATCTACCACTTTTCTCTAGTATTTTTTTCTTCTATAATCTACATATTGCATCTAGTATTTTCTTCTTTTTCTATAATCTATCACTTGCCTGGCGTTTTGGTACGAATCTGTGTAGTTTTCATGGGCTCATTTGAGTACTGCTGCTGATTGGAGAACTCGATCACTTCGTAGTCGGGTTCGGGTGTGTTCTTCGTCTTCGGTGGCAGTGTCGGCACCTTCAGCTGACTTCCATTACTCGCCGCATTACCATTCATGGGCGTGGGCGGCGGCTTGGGTCCAATGCGATCGTTCGCCTCGTTCTATATGCAATGATATCGATAATTGGAATTTTCCAACTCCGAGACTTCTCTGGGATCTACTCACCACCCAGGCGGGCATTGTGCGTATGTTTTTATTGAGCAATTGCGGTGTCGTCATCTTTCTCTTCGCCTGCGTCTGCTGCAGCCGTTTTGTCGTACAGTTCGTCTGCTTCTTCTTATTCTTCTTATTTCTATTTCAATCTAAAAAAAAAAATATTTAGCAAAAATGGAGCATATGTGGAGAAGCTATATCAACGAGCTGTTTAACGAGTTGTTTATGTGCCAAAAAATTTTTGCTTTTACTGTTTTTTATTTTTGGAACCATGCTCTATGTCTGAATAGAGCATAATTTTTTATGGGTGTGTTCAATATTTAACTATTTTTCGAATTTTCTTTGAGTTTTTTATTTTCTACCCAATTCCATATATTTATCTTTTCCATTTTGAATATTAAAAATCTATTTTGAAAAAGAAACTAATCGAATTTTCTGCAAATTTGGATATATTTATATATGCAAATATATATATGTATGTATATTCCTTGTGGACACTTCAAAAGACTTCATATTCAATTACACACAACTGCCAACAAAATATATGCAAATATATGTTTTCTTTTACATATTTCTAGAATATTTTTAGCCTGCTCACCTAAATTTTGAGACAAGTTCCTAGGTAAAAGCTGTTTGCAATGCGAAATGCAACAAAAATCCGCCCAATCGCCGCCAAAGTTGCTCCACGAATAAACCGTACAAATATAGGCCAAAAAATTTCGATTCAAAACAAGTCTAAAATGCAAGCTGAAAGCGACTAAGAGATACTCTCTATATAGACTTTAAGAAAATATATAAATATATTTCTGGTTTCGAATATTTATATTTCAAAATTAACTCCAGCTGAGCCTGGAAATATGCAAGCTTTTTATGAAATGCTTAAGACAGTTGCCATAAAAACTATGCCAATATTTAGTCAAGCATTTGTGTCATAATTCAAAACTTACAGGGTATTAAGGCGTTCTGCCATAAAGCGCAATTTTGTGCTTCAAATTTTGTTGTTTATTTATGAAACGAGGCGCAACAAGCAAAAGGAAATAATTCGTGTGACTCAATTAGTGCGAGCTGACAGCGTGTCTAAGTGCATCTGAATAAAAAGAGAGAGAGGGAGAGAGAGAAAGACGAAGAGAATTGAAAAGGTATGGAAAGAGTAGCACCAATAAAAGAAAGAGTAAATAAGAAATGCAAATAAGGAAAGAGTAAATGAAATCGAAAAGATATTAAAAAAATTAAGATAAAAGAATGGGTGATAAAAATAGCTGGTTAAAAGTTCTTCTTAAGAGAGGGAGAGAGTGAGAGAGAGAGAGAAGAAAGAAAAAGAGAGAGAGGGAAGAGAGAGAGCCCGCGCATATATGCAACAATCTATTGACGCATGTTGCATGAAGAAGCCAAAGTTTAGAAACAGGAAATTACTGTAGACACATCTTTAAATAGTTTTTGATTTAAATATAATCTGCAATTTTAATGTAAAATACATAATATATCTAATAATACCCTAGGAATATGTATTTGGCTTGAAAATGCAATATAATATATAATATATTCTGGAATAATCAAATAATTTCCCGTACTTTTCCGAGCGATCATTTCTATTCAGGAATTCGTATTTAACATTAAAATACAATATAGTCCAATTTGGGAATTTTTACAAATTAGTCCATACTTTCTCGGACGCTCGTTTCCACCCAGAAAAGTGAATTTAATGCAATCTGAAAATATATTTCACCAACCTCTTTGGACGCGAGTCTTAAATCTATTGTCAAATATAAAATAATTGGGGAAAAAACGAAAATCGATGAAAAACGTTTATATTAAATAAGCGTCTAGTTTAAAATTTATAACTGTTTATATAGAAAGGTGTAAACAAATTGGCTTGCGTACGGGCTAAAACCCATGTTGGTATTTACTTACAGCATAAGGGTTAAATAATGCTTAGCTTTTATGCTTTGATCAGCAATTATTCCCAAATGAAAAATGATAATTTATATTTATTAGTCGTGTTAAATGGACAAAAAGAATACGGTTTTTTATATATTTTTTTAGTAACTTTATTGAAGTTTCCTGCTGGGATCATTTTTATTTATTTTTATTATATAAATATTATTTGTTATTATTATATTTGTTGGTTTAAATAATTACACAACTAATTTTTTTTGTATATAATTTTTTTAATTTAATTGTTTATAGTTTGCCTTTTCTTTAGTCCTTCAGGCAAAATGTTTTATTTACATAGCTGGGATAATTTATTATTATTTTACTATTATTATTATATCTATTTTTATTATTGTTATTATTAATAATTATAATTATATCAACTAATATAACATTTTTACCATCTATTTTCATAGGTACTTTTTGAAAGTTTCCTTTTTCTGTAGTCAATCAGACAATTAGTATAATAATTTTGGTATATATATTTTTTTAAGTTCATTTTCTAAAGCTTCCTTTTTTTATAGTCCCTCAGGTGAAGATGTTTTATTCACATAGCTGGGATAGTTTATATTTATTATAATAATATTATTATCATTATATTTATTATACTTATATATGTTATTATTAATAATTCCACTTATATCAACTAATGTAATATTTTTGATATATTTTTCCTTATTATATTTTTCAAAAGTTTTCTTTTTCTATAAATTGCTTAGATTTTGCGTTTTATTTTAAAAAGTTTTGTTTTAAGAACATAGAATATTCTTTTGAAAAATATTGATTTAAGTTTTGTTTCTTTGTAAACTTTAGATTGTTTTTAATTTAATTTAATTTGTGTCTGTTATAAAGTATATTGATCGACGCGTTCTACTCCTCCCACCCCTCTCAATCTTCCTTCTGCCACGTTGTCGTTGGCAGCTGCCCTGGGAGCCAGCCACACAGACACACACAGCACACACAGACACACAGCACACACGGACACACACACACGCACACACACACACACACACACACACACGTGCAAACGAGCGCAGAAACTATTTTTAAACACTTTATTTCTTGCCTTCTTGTTAATTGCCTAAATTTTGCGTTAAATTTTTGCACAATTTGAATTGAACTTTTTTTGTGCCGCAAATTAGCCAAAAACAAAAAAAAATGCAAATTAATTTATTTAATGCATAAATTTGGTTTATTTATTGAAAATGCGAAATGCCTTGTACTTTTAGCTGAATTCAATTTTTTTCCTGAGTTTAAATTTAGTTGTGTTTATTTTTAGCACACACCTCTTTTATATTTCCTTCATTTTTTTCAAATTTATTTGTTGCACATTGGCGTTATTTGTTATTGATTTTTGTTCTTTATGGCAATATATGGCTGGGTTGTGCGTTGTGGGAGCTTCTATAAAGAACACTTACATAATTCGGTTTTACTTGTTTTTCGCGTACCGCCGCACTCAAAATTGCTGCTGCCAGCTGTTAGCACGTGAACATATATACTTATATATAGATATATAGATATATAGCTATAGATACTATATATATAGATGTGTGTGCGCGCCGCTCGACATGAAATATACTTTTGCTACGGTCTCGTTCGGCGATCGTCTCCCAACAAACTGATTTGTCTATTGGACATCTAAACAACATTTTTACCACAATCCCCCAGTTTCGGGACGTTGTCGCCGCAATATTATTCTATTTTTCTATTTTCTATTTTTTTATTTTTTTTCTTTATTCTCATTTTCTCTATGTGTCTCCAATCTCTTGCATCATGTGCGTTTTTCTCTTTGTGCGTCTATTTTGGGCTTTTCGCATTATCTTATAAAAATACTACGGCGCGTTCGTTTAGACAAGTTTTTCGGGCTTGACGCGTGTGTGAAAAGTTTGGGAAATTTGTTTTACGTTTTGTGCTCTTCTTAACTTTTCTTTTATTGTTGTTAAACATTTTGCATGCATTTTAATCTGCTGCTTATTTTGCTTGTGACGTTGACGTTGCGCGGCGGATTATTTATTTATTTCTCGTTTTTTGTCTGCGTGTGTTTCTTCCTGTATTTTGCATTAAAAAAGAAGAAAATTACCGTATAAATTTGGTATAAAAAAGTATTAAGCATATATTTATTATTAATATTATATATTTGTTTTATTTTATTATTAAAACACGCATTTATAATAATAATGAAATTGTAATTTAATCAACTTTAACAAATGCGTGTTAAACTATTTTATTAAATAGATTTATTAACTAATGCTGGTAGCTTTCGTGTTATCTTAAATTGCAAACAATATTACCTTGTAATAATTATAACAAAAATATATAAATTTATAAGTTTTAAGGAAAGAATTCTGATCTACTCATCATAAATTGATTTATTAATGAAAATTGAGAGTAAAATAGAATGGAGCACGATTGCCTGCAATTCGTTCCTCAATAAATCAATACAGAAATAGTATTAAATGCCTTCTGATCGCCTTGCTAACTAGCCCATTTTCTACTTTCTCTGTTTATAGAGCCTTAAATTGTTTATCAGAGCTTAAATTTAAAGAATTAATATATTATAGTATAAATATAATAATACACAGTGACAAATCCCCTACTCACACTTTACCACATTACTTTTGGCTAGTATACCCTGTACTCTTAGAGTAAAGAGGCTGTGCTCATCTTAGCTACAAATTATTTTTATGAAAAATAACTTTATTTTTTATTGCGAATAGATATATAATTTATGAATAGAGTAATAGTTAGATAGACTTAAATACAGATATATGAATTTTGTTTCTTTTTTCTGTGCGATTCTTCATTTATTTTGCGAATAAGATATATGTTTTGTACTACTTATCAAAATATTAATAACTTATAATCAATATAATATTAAAAATTTTAATTCTTTAGAATATTAATCGTTTCATTTATTAATTTTTATCAATAAAATATAATCTTTAAGCTATTAATGTGGTATATATATAATTTTTTAAATATAACAGGCTTTAAAATTATTATTAATATTTGCAAGTGTATATTATATTGTTATGCAGAAATCGATAAGAGAACACAACAAGTTGCTCTGTCTAAAGGTAAAGCAGGTAACAATACAAACTTACTTCTGGTTTGGTGAAGGGATCATTAATGACAAAAGAATAGCCCAAAAATTAAAGCCAATGCATATCAGTGATATGTTCGTCTAAAACCCCTGAAGATATTGTGGAGTATATCGAGCATATCTAATCATAACATTGGAATATTTCTTTTAGATATAACATGTCTATTCTATTTGTAGGCGCGAAACTAGAAGAACTTTTTTGTACACATTAAAAACTATTTTTTTTTTCTCATTTCTTATAAACAAATAATTTAAACATTTATATACAATACAAAACACAATAAATTCAATGGAATTTAATGTTCTGCTACCTATTAAATATATACTCCTAACAGATTTATTAAACCCTTTATATACATTTATAAATAATATTGCTAAAAGCGCCACCTGCCGGCAGCGTGCTTACAAATCATAAAACAATTAACGGTTGTTTGTGTGCATAAATAAATGAAAGAAATATTTATTTATAAATGCGAATTAGCCACTGCTGTGGCGAATAATGGTCATTATTATTAGCGCCTCGTGGCAGGCTGTTAATTTGAGGCACAATAAAGTCCAGTCATGGGCGCAACATGTGGTATGCGTAATGCCAATCAAAATTACGTATACACACACTGTTATATATTCATATAAGTGTGTGTGTGTGTGTGTGGGGTGTGTAGGCGGTAATAAGTGCAAATTGAGCTAGCAGTAAATGACATGCAAAACGGATTTGTCAAAGAGTCAAAGCCAAAGTCGACGTCGACGTCGACAGCGAAGTCGAGGATGAAGGCGAAGCCCAATAATTGCAGACACGCATTTTTGATAAGCCTGCGCTCCGCCCACGCCGTTTCGTCTTTGCCGCTGCTTCGCCGCGTGCTTGGCAGCAAACCACATTGACTCGGGACACGACCTTGCCCGCCGCTGACGTTGACGTCGACGTCGCGCCTTAAATCGATGCCTGGCGCAACGATTTCGCAGCTGTTTGGCTGCCGAGCCGAAGTCGAGCGTCGCGTCGCCACGTTCGGCTCGCACAGCTGTTCGTAAACAAACAAAATGCCGGCTGTTGTTATTGTTATTGTTGCGACTAACGGAAAAGCTTTGTAGAAGCTTTTACCATTTTCTATCGCATGCGAGAAATTACGCTGGCACACGCGGCGGATTCTTAAAGCTAAAAACTAAATTTTCGGCTGCATTTGCGCAGCGCGCGTTGCAGGAAACGCAAGTGAAACGCGTGTGTTTATGCGGAAAATTCAACGATTTTTTTAACGCCACCCTGCGCTCTCACCCCCCTCCTTGGGCTGATAGAGAAAAATAGTAGTTAAATGTGCTCCGTGTGCAATATGAAAGCAGCTCAATCTACACAAGCACATATATCTATGTATATATATATATATAGTGCGTCAAATTGTGCCTTTAATTTTGTCCCGTGCGCATAATTTCATTTGCGTAATGCTCGTAGACAATAAACAATAAAAAAAGCACAATTCAATGTAATATACTAAGTGCGTTTCTATGGATAAATATGTTATACATAAATGTAAATGGAAATGAAAATGAAAATGCTGTAAGACAAGCCTTGGAAAATGTAAAGTACTTAACACAAATCTAAGAGAATAAAAATTATAAACAATAATTTAAAAAATTTAACCATGCAAGTGGGAATAAAATATAATAAGTATTAAAGTCAAGACAAAACTATGAGATATATTTAAATATTTATTAAACGCAACTGCTTGAAACTCTTAAGAAAGCATTTTAATATTACAGATCAATATAAAGACAATAAACTAACTTTAACTATTAATAATTTACAAATTAAATAATTCAAATGTAAATATAATTATTTTACTAACATAAAATAAGAGATAATAAACTTCAAAAAAATACATAATAAGCGTAAATATAAAACAGAAAAATAATAAATAAATAAATATATAATGCATTTTAATATAAATAAATATATAATATAAATTTTCTAAATACAATTTATAAAAATATACAAAACTTAAAAATTAAAAAACTAGATATCCACACACAAAAGTTAAATAGTAAAAAACAATAATAATAATAAAATAATTAATAATAATAAAGCATATATTTGTAGGTGCCTAAATAATGAAACATTTAAAATATACGTGAACTAAGAAAACTTAAAAAACAAACAATTTGTGCTGGAATGTATAAACAATCAAAAGAACTTATAAATTTGGAAAATAAATAAGAAAATGCGATTGTTGCTGGAAAAATTTTAACTAAATATGTATTACAAACAAGAAAAGCAACGGAAATATGCGTGCATAATATGGAATATCATTTAAATGCCAACAAGCTGCACCTAACCAAACCCAACTACAAAGATTGTTTCCTGTCTCAGCAAAATTAAAAGAAAAAAAAAAAATACGACACGAGTCGTGATAGAAAAAAAAAATAGCAAAGCGCAAAGCAGAAGAAACAGAATAAAGCAGCTGCTTGGGGCGCATTGCTGCTGTGCTACATACATACATATGTACATATATACGAAAAATCGATACTTGAAGCCGCAGCAGCAGCAGCAGCAGCAGTTGTCGCAGCAGTCGACGTCGACGTCAACGGTCAGCGTCAGCAGACGAAAACGCTTATTAAATGACTGCTAAAAATAGGCAAAACAACAACAACAACAATAACAACAGCAAAAACAGCAAGACCAGCAACAACAGGAAGAAGAGCTACAACAAAAGGTTTAACTGTTAAAGCACTGCAACTAGCTACACGTGGCAACAATGGTTGACGCAAAGCCACCGCCCACAGCCACACGCACGCCCACGCCGGGCACACCGCCGGCTGCATTTGCCGGCGAGAGATCGAAAATAAAATTATTTATGGAACGGACGCCGAGCATCGGTGCGCTAAAGTCCAAATTTTTGACAGTGTTGGGCAACAGCAATGAGCTGTTCAATGGCATATCCAATAAGGTAAGGCCTTGATAATGAAAGGGCTGCAGCCGTTGTCTGTGCTGCAAAAAAGCAAAAAATAACACAACATGCATTTAGATAGCTTTCTTTTTTTTACTTTGGCTGCTGCTGCTGCTGCATCTGCAGCTGCACTCGTTTGACCTTCACTTGGCCCCGATATTATTGTTGTGGTAACTGCTGCTGCTGTTGCTCGGGGGCTGGGCAGACTCGCAGCTGTTGCCATTGTACTTGACTCTTGTCTGACGGCGCTTTGCAGCACTGGCTGCAGCACAATTGATGCTCGCCTCTCGACTCGTCCTTGATTGAAATTAATTATATGAGTGGCTGTCGAGTGCTGGACGCCTCACTTAAAACGAGTAAACGTGTCGCAACGGTAAATGGTACAAAGCTGCCATCTCCTTTTGTTTGTCGAGCTCTTAATTATGGATTATGTTTCTCGCTCTGTCTCTTTCACTCCATGTACATATACATATGCGTTGAGCGCCTTGAGCGCTGCTGCAAGTGCAAAAGCAATCAATTGAGTTGACTCCCTTGATACTTGCCAACTGCATCGCTTATCCAAGGTCACAGCCAAAGAGATTGCTGAGTAAAAATTTCTTTTGTTTTAAGATCTGCCTATTGTTGAGTGCTGACTTTTTTTTTATCAATAGACATCATTTGCTTATGCGACAGGCATTTTGAAAATGAAAATTGCCCTTTTATGTGCTTCTCATGAATCAACAAATTAAGACCACCTTATTGCAAGATCTATCTCTCGCTCTCTCATTATTTTCTCTTGTCATTCTTTCTGACTGTCCCGCTAACTATATTTCCCTCTTCCACTCGCACAGACTCAACTATATTTTCTTCTGTTCCACTCTCCCTTCTCTCTCCCCTCTCATTCCTACTTTCTCTCCCACCCCTCCTTCTCTTCCGCTTCAGACCAGATTGCAGCATATCCAGCAGTCGAACATATTTAAGCAGAATTTATTTATTGCATAGCAAAGTGCTGCCATACAAATGCATAATTCATTGTAGGGTGGCAACATCGTTTAGTAACTGCATTTTTTTTTTGTGCATTTACAGTTGACGTTGAGCAGCAGCAGCAGCGATTCAGATTATTGCGACGACGATGACGAGGATTTGCCGAAGTGTAAGTAAATTCAAGAAGCTCGACAAATACATTCATATATTAAGCAGCGTTCTCTTATCTGAACTCTCCCACTTCGCCTTTCCAGATGATGAGACTATTGACTATACGAAAATCGATTTTGAGGCGCGTCGCGTGAAGGCGCGCCGTGCGCATGAGGAGATCATCTCGGGTCGCTTCAGACAGCCCAATTTGGCGCCACGTGAGTAGCACATTTCTTCATTTATATGCTGCTCCAATCTTAAACTAACTTTTAGGTCCACGCTTGGAGTTCTCGCGCACGCGTCACACCAACAAGCTGGGCGGCCCACTGCGCTCCAGTTCGCCCTCCTCGTCCAGCAGCGGCGGCAGCAGCAGCGACGACAGCAGCTCCGCGTCGCTGCCGGAGCAAACGGCGGCCGCACGTTCGCACGATGTGAGCAGCACCACGCACTCGAACTCTCTGGAGTTTGAGTCGCGCCACTCGGGTGGCTATGAGCGGCCCCGAGCCATTGCGGGCGCTCGACGCAGCGAGCTGGACATGCAAAAGGATATGCAGCGCATTAGCGAGCTGCTTGAGGCCACGGCCCTGCCTCCACTAATTGATGTGCAGCCGCCCACAGAAGGCGGCGGCGGTGGCAGCATGATGACGCGCCAGCCCTGGGGCGCGAACAGTTCAATGAGAGTTGTGCCCACACGCAGTCGCACCTCGAACAGCAGCACGTTGACCAGTCTGCGGGATGAGCCTGATCAGCTGCAGGCTAGCCCCAGCATGGAGTCGAGCGATTGGCGCAACTTCATACGCTCCGAATCGCAAAATTCGGTGCCCTCATGGGCATCCTCCATAAGCTTGGATTGTCGTGCCGGCGAGGAGCCCGTTAAGGAGTTCATGAAGCATTTCACCCAGCTGCTCTTCAGCAATTCGGCAGCTGTCAATCTGGAGCTCAAGTCCGAGCTTGGTGTGCTGCTGCGCCTGGAGATGGGCCGACTGTGGTTCACCAGATTTCTCAGCGAGCAGCGCAACAAGTCGAAGCGCCTGGAAACCTTAACATTCAATGCACTTGCCCAATACTTTGCCCTGGCGCTGTTCGAATGCGGCGAGTGCGAGGATCATGCGCAAGCGGCGGTGCTTATGAATCTCTGTTTTCTGTTCTACCATGAAGGTGAGTTGAGGGAGTAGTACTGCAACTCGAATCTGTGTATGGGGTATCTTCTAGTCGGGCACTCTCGACTAGAGCACGCATAAATATACACTAAACTCTTGCTCCCCATTGCAGTTGAAGTTCCTGGCTGCGATCCCTATCGCGAGTATCTGTTCATATCGCTGCGCCAGCAGCCGCTGTGGCAGCAGCCGCGCTTCTGGAACGCCATCTTCCAGGATGCCATGCAGGCTGAGCGTGAGCATCGGCTCAGCTCGCAGCTGCGCCGCCAGCAGCGGCGTCAGGCAAAGCAGCAGCAGCGCCTTGCAGCCGGAGCAATAGCAGCTGCCACTGCAGCAGCACCAGCAGCAACAGCTCCGGAGTCAGTGGTGACCGATGCTCGCAAAAACGGCGTTGATTCCCCCTCAAGCTCCTCGCACCAGGGCAGCGCGCCGGCGGCGCCATTGGCAACAGCCAAACGCAAGTCCAGCAAATGCAGCTTGGGCCAGCCGCAATCGGCCAAGGATCAGGAGGATATTGCATTTCGGCAATTAAGGTTGCTAGCTCCACGCCTGAAGAGTAGTCCAAACGACATACTGAATACTCTGTTCTCTATTTTCAGTGCCTTCACGTGCAACATGCACTCGCTGGGCACTAGCCAGGAATTGTGTCTAGATTTTCTGAAGAAACATGTTGTGGCTCTCAATCTATCCAAGGGTGAGTGCAGCATAAACATATAATCCTTCTTTTGTCTACATCTATATCAGCTATATGGCTTTAAAAGAAATTTCTATTGTTGGCATCGTTTAGAAAGTGTGCTTAGTATAGTTTATAGGGTTAAGAACAATGTACTTGGGTGCTTCTTGTCCGATTGCCGTACAACTTTCTGCGCCAAAGATGGCATTCAAAGATATGCGTGTACTTAAAACCAAGTTAGTTCCATAGTTTTCTCCAGTTCAGGCTGATTAAATGGTACATAAACCAACTGTTAAACTATTTAGCCGACCATGTATATGTATACACTATGGGCAGGAATAATCATTTTTCTGTCAGGCACAAGAATTGATAAGTTACAGAATAAGAAAATATACTGAGCAGCTATCTCCAGACTTCTCTATAGCCTATATGTATTTAAATCTAATTCAAACATTTAAATTTAATTATCTAGCATGCATCTAATCCCAACTAACGCCTAACGCTAACTAACATTCCTATAATGATATTACAGACAAAGCCAAACTAATCAGGGACAATATTTATCGAATGTATCATGAGACGGAACTGTGGGGTGCTCGTCAAACTTGAGATTGCGCGCTTTAAATTTTCTACCATAACGAAATCCCAACTTGTTTAATGCCTACCAGAACAAAAGAAAATTATCAACTAAACTTTTCAAATTTCGTCTCAGCTAAAGCTAAACTTTTTGACTTTAAAGAAAACTAAAAACTTAAACTAATCTTGATGTAGTTACAATTTTAACTCGCATTGTTGACTATATATGAAAAAATGAATGAATAATAAAATATATACACACACGGGATATGTATGTTAAAATATATATTAAAAAGGTAGCAAATATGAAATGCATACAATATTTATATCCGCAAATTGTGATAATAATATTTTGTGATTACTTTATACTATATCAAGCGAAAAAACAACTAAGTTTAGCGAATAAAAAAGAAAATCATAAATATCCCAGAATTCACAATGGAAAATAAATAATGAACTAAACAAATATTCTGTAATATCTGTAATATAGGTACAATAACTCACATTTAATAAAAACCTACTAATAAAGTTTAACAATGGTACACAAAACTAATTTGTACTAATCTAAAACTAAATTTAAAATATGCTACCAACTATAAGACGCAAACATTTTTGCAGCCAGTTTTTCTAATTTTAATTTTAATTGACAAATTGCTTGGCGGAAGTTTAATTTAGAGAGTTATGAATATATAAAATTAATTAATTTCGAAATCTTCAAATATGTTGTGGAAAAATGGTTTGAACCGGGTTATCTACCGAGTTGAACCAGCAATATTCCTTCTTTTTTTTTTTACATTCGCAATTTATTTATTTCTATATTTAGCATTAAAATGCGTTCTATTTTTTGCATCAAATCGATTGCATGAGCCCATTATCTATATATATATGTGTATATATATATAATTTATACAACAAATGAATTGAATATCTTTTAGTGTCCCATGCAAAGCATATCAAAACATAATTCTTTGATATGGTTGTGGGAAAGCCTTAGATCTCGCTGGCTATAAAAGCTACATAAATGTTTAGTTTTATATCAATTTTGCCATATTGCCAAGTTTTGAAGCGCTCAAAAGTTACATTTCAAAATCAAATGCGTGCTTGCATGTAGGTTTCCAATCCCTTCTATTTTCCCGGCTGCTGCTCGAACTGCAAGGTTTTCCGCTTTGAGTGTGTGTGGGTGTGTGTCTGTGTGTGCCCTGAGCTCAATTTCGTGGGCAATGTGTGCCGGGTTTAACTTTTACGCCTCGCCGGTGGGCATTCGTGTGTGTTTGGTTAGATCGTATTTGTACATAAAGACTCTGCCGTTTGGGTCGCCCGTTGGCCATCTGTGGGCACAAACAAAAAGAGATTTTGAATTGTGTGCTCGGATTTCTCTGAGTGATCTACTTACTGCTTGGTCGCCGTCAGTCGTTGCTCGGGTTCGATGTCCTTGTGCAGGCGCAGTATGTGTTTCTTGAGGCCCTCGCTGCGTACGCACGCCTTGGGGCAGTGTGGACACTTAAAGGGCTTCTCGCCCGTATGCTCTAGGATGTGCGCTTTGAGATCTCTGTTTTGGGCAAAGGGTTTCGGGCAATAGGGACACTTGAAGGGTCGCTCACCCGTATGACCACGTATATGCCGCTGCAGATTATCATTGGTGGCAAATGCCTTCGGGCAGTGTGGACAATTTAAGGTGCGCTCGCTCGAGTGCCGGCGTATGTGCTTCTGCAGATTGTCGTTGGTCGCAAATGCCTTGGGACAATGCGGACAGATGAGGTTGCGCTCGCTCGAATGCCTGCGTATATGTTTCTGCAGATTATCCTTTGTGGCAAAGGCCTTGGGGCAGTGTGGACAGTTGAGGTTGCGCTCGCTCGAATGCCTGCGTATATGTTTCTGCAGATTATCATTGCTCGCAAACGACTTGGGGCAGTTGGGGCACAAAAACGGGCGCTCGCGATCTCCGGAGTGGGTGCGTGTCAGATGCACCTTGAGATTGCTGCTGGTGGCAAAGTCCTTGGGGCAGTGCGCGCACTTGAAAGGCTTCTCGCTGGCCGACCCGCTGTATGGCGTTTTGGCACCGTGCTGGAATCTGTGAGGCAGCAGAGTATACAGCATAATTATGGATTCGATTATTATGGACAGGACGGACGTACTTTTTCTGGGCCTGCTTCTCTGTTTGTCGGTCCTTGCCGTCCAGTGTGACACTCGGGCTGCTTTGCCACACAAAGCTCATGTCCTGCTCGATCTTAACCAGACCTAGGTCCCTGTGTCGCATGGTCAGTGGCCAATCCTGGGCTTTAAACATATTGCAAATCGCCTCACAGTGCTCCTCCTTGACGCAGCCCACGTCTATCGTATGTGCCATGTTCAATGCAGCTGGGCGCAACACCACTGCCTGTTTTTTGTATTAACAACTCTCAATTGGTCAATCGCTTTGGTTTTCAATAGGAATTTCTGTATTTTATTGCAATTTGTATAGCGTAAACAGCAAAAAGCTGAAAAATTCCGATGAATTTTTGCTCGATATATCGACTAGCTGTCAGCGCAATTGTGATGTGTGCACAGCTGTGTGCCAGACAAGTTGGCAGCGCCGGGCATGTCAGCAGCGTTGCCACACCGTCCGAAAAGTTAATTCTTTTGCTGTCAGGCCATTATCAAATGTTTAGGCGCCATTTTTGAACTTCCCTTCTGAACAGTCATAGCTTTATTTTGCTATATACATATATTAAAGTACTTGGTTTTATTTCGTTTTTCAATTTTATTTACTCATTAATGCAACAAAAAAGAATTTACTAAAAATTTTCCATTGATATAAATCTCAAAAAAAGAAGCTTAAAAATGTAAAACAAGAATATGCCTGGAATTTGTTTATGTTATTGTTGCTGCTATGACTAAAATTTCACTAAAGGATATATATATATATATGTTTTTTAGTGTTTTTTTTTTTTTTTCGTTTTCAATACTTTTTACCCATCTTTACAGAGGTGTTGCAATTGTTATAATAACAAATAAATTATTTACGTAGCTTGCTGAGGTTTTTTTTCTTGCATTTTTACAAATTTGCATGTTGCTGAAATTTAATGTAACAACTTAAAAAAAGATTGTTTTCTATATTTTTAAAATTAAAAAGTATGCTGCTGGCATAATGGAGTACTTGGACTGGAGAACAAAATTAAATGGCATTAATAACATACTACATAAATACAAACTAAATACAACTGACAAATTAACCATATGCTTTACAAGAATCTATAAAATTATAATGTTAATATTATTGTAGTTATTAACTTATAGCAATAGAAAAGCCGGATGCTATGTATAACAACAATTACGGGTGTACGATTTGAACTTTTGTGAAAATTTCGATTTTTTTTTTTATTTTTAAATTTTTGTGGTTTTTTAATATTATAATCCTTCTTTTTCGGGGCTGATTTTGTTATAGGTGCACGCTGATATTTCGTTTCTCTTCATATAAATATATACAATACATTTAAAACTTGAAGGCGCCTAAGCTCTAAAAATAAACTCTTCTTCTTCTCCTTGTTGTTGTTGTTGCAGTTGTAGTTGGTCTCGGGACGAGAGTTTCGCATAAGGCTAGCTTAGGTTGTTGCAATCACAAGTTCTTGTAGCTTAACAATCCGTTCGCATTTTAATCCAACAAAATCTGGAAGGTGACCGAACCCATGCGATCGCGTAAGCTGCCGCTGTAGATGATATTCTTGGCCCAGGCACGGCACTCCACGTCCAACATGCTGCCCCTGGGCGGGGCGTGGAACTGGACGGCAACAACCGGACTCAAATAGCCGGGCTGATTCAGATAGGGATAGTAATAGGAGGGAAAGCCCTGGCTGGGATAATAGCTAATGTTCTGGAAGTGCTCCTTGTCCTTGCTCAAGTGACCGTTGCAGGAGACCCAGATTTGTTGGCGCTGCGAAATAGATGCATATTTAAATATAAACCAGCTGTTATTAGGCGGCGTTGCGCGGCCCAAATAATTATCATAATTTTGAACTAAATTCTTGACAAACCTCATCGGCACTCGTTTCGTTGATGAGCTTCTGCAGATCGGCGGGCATGCCATTGATGGCCGACTCATAGAAATCGGGCATCCAGCCAAATATTTTGTTCAGCTTGAGAAATATGCAGGGCTCGCCAGTCTTATAGCCATATCCATTTGCCGCTGTGCAGGGCCCAAAGCTATCAATATTAACGACGCAGACCTCGTTGTCATTGTGGGTTTGCTTGAAGTCACAGTGCTTCATCTGGCGACCCTCAGTGTGATTGTAGTCTGTAGCATATTGTATTAAATGTATACATATTTGTATTATTTCTTCTTGCCAAAAGGGAGCTCTTCTACATACCCTGTAAGAATTCATCGACCAAGCTGACCCAGTATTCATATTCGGCGGGCTTCTTTCTATCGTATTCAATAACCGAACCGCGTTCGGTTTGTTCGCTCAGCGGTCGGAAACCCAATCCGGGATTGGTGCCAATCAGAGACTCCTCCAGCTTCCATTTGGGCTGATGATTATCCACAGTCGAGAGCATGACCTGCATGCAAATGGTGAACAGTATGCCAAGGACGATATAGAATATGGCATAAAATAAGAATAGTTGACCTGAAAAAAATCAAAAAGAAATTGTTAAAATACTGACAATCTAATTAGGTCTATAATACTAATAATGATGTTGTGGATTACGCCAATTTTCCAATCAGAAGTTTGTCGAAAGTGTGCTTTTTTGGTATTGCGATCCGCAATTGGAACGAAAACAACAACAGGAACATCCTATGATTAGCAGCAAGAGGATGTTTAGCTTAAATGACTGAGTGTCGGACTGACCAGTGTGAAGTCGCTGGTTCAAATTCAAATTTAAAATGCATAGAAAATTTGCCCCTCTCTCAATTAATCAAACTAATTGAAAACCCAAATTATCGAAAGAAATTTTCAGCAATTATAGTCGATATCTCGCCACTTGCATCAAATTTGTTTTGCCACATTTTGTTGCCTTTTATTGTGTTGTTATTGTGGGGGGGGAAATTGAAAACCAATAGAAACCGCAGCAAATGCAGTAATTACAATAAAAACAACAAACAGAAAGGAAGTAAAAACAAACAGCAGCAACTACTGGGCACTGCTTGGCTAGTATATAGGTATATATAGGTGTATACATAGGTGTTTGTATATGGTTGGGTATTATACGAGTGTGTTTACGAGCATTTCAATGCCAATGACATTGACGAGCGTCAGCTAGAATCCAGCATTTGGCCCCTTTTGAATGGGACCCAGCCCCGTTCGATTGGGACCAGTTGCATAAATAACGCAACGTCGACAAACCCAAAAGTGGTTACGGGCTCGCGGCTTGCGGCTCGAATTTCCAAAACAAATTAATCGTTTGATTGAATATCGAATACAATGCACGAATCGACGACGACGACGACGACGGCGGCGGGTACAGTAGGCCACAAAAAGCAAACAACAAAAGCGTAAAGTGAAAATCGAAAATCTATCAATAAATAATCAATGTCAGCTAGCTACTTTTCATGTTCGCTATTTAAGTTTTTCTTTGTACAGGTTCATCAAAATAGTATACCCTGTAGCCATTGAAAGTGGCGTAAAGAACCAACGGGGTATGCTGTGCTTCCGCCAATGTTTGTAACAGGCAGCGGGAGGCTTTTGCGAGCCTATAGTTTATAGCTGCAACAACAACAGATTTTAAAATTTCGTTACCAAAATTAATTAAACTCGATTTTCTTGGGTGTGTTCTTTTTGTATAGAAGGGAAAAGCATGAAAAGCTGAAAAGCGTTCGACTTGCACCCACTAAAAACCCATCTATTTTCTGTGTGTGTGTGTGTATGTGAAGCTTTGTCCAGGGTATCTGCTAGTCTGGCAGCCTTGCTTGTTAGACACAGCGACCGGTTGCTGTTACCAAGCGCCCCCCGAAGAAAATGATTTGCGTTCAAGTACAAGGAAATATGTTTGGCAATGACCACACGCTGGCGCTGCCCCCTGGGCATTTGGGCCCAGACGCCATCGCCGGGCTATGACGCCAGCCAACCAGTCCGTCGTCCGTCCGCCCGCCCTTACGTTCAGTTGTCCAGACAGAGCTTGCCAAGGTGGGCGCCTGCGGCGCATGTGTTACCAATATCAAGGCATATGTATGTACTACGATTACAGGCCAGTCAACATTCTTATGTCTTCAGCAATGTGAAATTACAGACGCACAACAACACAAACATACTGCACACACACAGCACACACACACTCACTTACTTAGATATAAAAACATTCCCTTGTCTCCGCGCGTAATCGATAAATTTCCCTCTAGCGACATGCATATGACTCGAACAATTACTTAGTTCAACATGATGGATAGCCCACTGTACATGCCATATCATATCATATATATACACACACATATATATACTGTACGACACATATATATATCTTTCTATAACCCGCCTAGATCCTTGTTGTTCAAATCAAACCAAATGATTGTCATTTCTTTTTTGCTACTTTTCCCATTTTCCCCGGACATTTGCATAAATTCTATTGTCAATTGAGGCCTGTGAAAAATGTCGCATCCAATTAGTTTGCGTCTGGCAGTTTGGGCCATTAAGTTCCCGTGGAGCTGCAACTGGGGTCAGTTCAAAAGGTTACGGTGGGAGGCCAAGGGCTTTATTGAAAATTCAATGCGAAAATCCTTAATAATTGTTTTAAGGTCAATCACAAAACTAAATAGCTGGCAAAATAAAAAAATATTGTGATTAAAAGTGTTGGGGGTGGTTCAAATCAAAAATCATTGTTGCAAAGACCTAGGAGCATTGGAATAACTAAAGTAAACACATACTATGTATAAATATTATGAATAATAAAGGACTTGAAGTTAAATAGAAAAAAAAAATATAAATAAAATAGCTAAAGGCCTATAAAAAAGAGAGTGTAGAACTGCAAAGAATATTCAGATTGGAACTATGAATAATTTCAAGAAAATGTATTGAATTAATTTATTAACTATTTATAAAATGGAATAGTCGCCATTAAATACTATCAAGAAATGCAGAATTGTTTTTCCTGCTCCTCCAAGAAGTCAAATCCTCGTTCGCTTTTCTCTTAACTCTTTAATCACAATTTGTCTGCAAGGTGATCTAAAAGTGCGCATTATGCGAATACATTTTTTGTGACTTTTTCATGCCACCCCAATTCTCAGTTTCAAGTAGGGTAGCTGAACTCTTTGGTGCCTGTCAAAATGGCACAGCGAACTCGTAATAAATGTTCAAGTGTTGTTTTTTTCCTCGGTTCATGTTTTTGGCATCTATTTTCGTACTTGAGAGAGCGTGAATGTATCTATAATATATGTTTCAAGGCAAGATGCCAGGCAAATGCCAAACGTTCGGACCGAACGATGAGTGGCATTATAGAATCGGGCCAAAGCAGATCTATATACGATATTTGTAATCATCTTGCGTATGCGAATCCAAGTTGAAAAGCAAAGCAAATAGATTTATGCGAAGCAAAAGTGAAAGACACAGCGTGAAATACTGCAGACATCAGCAGCTCTTGACTTAACTATACTCTACTATTTCTGGCGATCAGCTAACATTCGGGCTGTTGAATGACAGCTCAGGCAACAGCTAAATAATCTAAGAATAATATTTGTATTTAGCCAAATGCTTGGAAAACTTAAAAAGTTTATTAATTTATTTTTATGCAGACTTAATTTTCAAGAGATTCCAATTAATTTAATTCAAATTTAAATAAATGCAAAAAGAAAAGGTAAGCATATCTTCAGATATGAGAGAATAGAATATCTTGGATAACTTGCTATAGAGCCTTATGATATAGTAGCCCGATGTTAACAACAATTTGCACATATGTAAGGTATCTTGATAAACCAAAAGGTTTTCAAGACAATAATCTATTTTAGGACCGATAGTTCCTATGGCATTATATGATATAGTGGTCCGATCCGGCCAGTTCCATTATATGTACTGCCTCCAATAGAAGAAGTTTCAAGCTCGCATAGAAAAGACAGAAGGACAGACGGGCATAGCCATATCAACTCGACTGTTGTTGCTGATCTAGAATATATATATATACATTTACTCTTTGGAGTCGAAGATATCTCCTTCTATGCGTTAAACATTTCATGACAAAATAAAAGTACACTTTACAAGGGTATAAGAAATATTAAAACTTGCATTTGCTAAGTTTGGTCTAGATTTCTTTTTCGACAGACTTCTCTGAATAGCATTTTTTTATTAAGAAGTAAATTAGTCGATTCCGGTATATATATATATAGAATCTGCAAGAAGTAGAAACAGCTGCAACAAGTTTCATCAAGATGTCTTTCAGATACATTGAGTTCATATAGGCAGTTTCTTACCATATGCGAGACTATAAAAACTTTAAATGTTCACAAATTGCAATTCCTTCTAAATTATAACGCTCTCTTTCTCACTCTCTCTCTCTCTCTCTCTCTCTCTCTCTCTCTCTCTCTCTCCCTCTCTCTCTCTCTTCCGCTTTCAATTTTTCAATTTTATTTTATTTGCTTAAATATTATATATAAACTTTTTTCAAGAAATGTTCGGAAAAACAATGAAACTGTTTTCCTCAAAGCCACATAAGTCACATATATTGTATACCAATAAACTGTGTGTGCGTGTGTGCGTGTGTGCGTGTGGCACATGTAGGGCTTGCAACCCTTGCCCTGCCCCCCGAAAACTCATTCAGCCCCTTGACCAGGCCTCGAGAGGAGCCTGCTTTGCATTTATATACAAGTTGAACACGAGTTGTGTGCAAACACAATTCATCTGGAACTTTGTTTATGGGGCACATGCACTGACCAAGGCAAAGAGAGGGAGAGTAGGGAGGCGGGAGGGCAGATGAATAGGTGGAAAGGCGCCGCAATGTGCAACCAGACGCGACTCAATGACCAAGTTTCAATAATAACACTCCAGCTCTGGGCCCTGACGTTGCGGTAAACAAACTTAAAGAGCCCGTGACCTATATAAGAATACGGGTGCACACACCCAACCCAACCCAACCCAACCCCACACGAACGACCGTCGGACGAACCCCCAGCTAGTTGCTGCTCCTCTGACCAGCTTTGGCTATCGTCCAGGTTCGTGTCTGCAGCCCCTAAGTTCCCTTCCGCCTAACGCGACCCAACGAAACGCAAATAAAGTTAATAATTTAGCTGACCGCTGAACGCACATATGCTGCAGGCTCAAGGCTCAGTGAAGTACAGTGAAGCCTCTCTAGAGTGAACAACTACAAGAAATTAATTTTATATTTTGCTAGCTTTGCAAATTTTTGATGAGATTGTTTTACACATGTCTTAAAATTTATTTTAGTACTTGTTCCAAAGGTTAAGCAAAAAGTACGTTTAACGAAAACTAAGAAAGAAGCTAAGATCCAAAGTTGATGTACTCTCAAAAGCAGCTGTCGGTTAGCTGCCAGTTTTCACTGTACTTGTTGGCGGGTCTCTTTCTCTGTGTTAACTTTGGCTAGTTGTGCGATTTCACACCATTTGTGGTGGAAGTCCCAATTGTTTGCCCCACGGCCAGCCGCATAATTGTGGGAAGTTTGTTTAAGAACCGCAAATGGGCGAGCAAGTCATTTGCTTAATGGCATTTTCCTAGGTGCTATATTCAACTGGCTACGATTTCGATCTAGCTCAAACGAACTGTTTATGAACGAACGAATTGCTAAACTTCAATTGGGCGTGACAATCAATAAGGTTCTCTTTTAATTGCAAGGAAAAGTATGTTTTAAAGTCTGCTGCCAGACACTTAATATGAATCGTTTGTTTGATTGACGGTTTGAACCGGCAACCTCCTTTAGGGTTCGGTTCGGGTTAGTAAGTAACGCATCCATAAGTAATAGCAAAATAGCGTCCGGTAATAAATAAGTTTCCTGTCAGCTCGTTCAGAATATCCTACTGCAAAATGTAATTTAAAAATCATTCAAGTTTCTGTTAGATCCTTGAGATTATGCTACAAAGGGCTTTAAAGTTCTTGGAGATGTTTAGAAATAAAAAGAAGTAATGAATAAATTTCCGGTCAGCTTTAAAATATCCCATAAAGGCCTCTAAGTAGATCCATTACCCATTAACAAACAATTCTTGGCTCAGACACATCCTATTGCTGTATTTATTTGCTCACAACTGTTTTCAACCATGCCAACAATCTTTTTCAAACTTGTTAGAAAAATCGTTCCATATATTTCATTGCTAAGCCTCTTGACAGCCGGATGACAACAGGTTCTCAGAGCTGTTTGAGCCCTGATGTCAATGCGTCCCAGCCGCAAGTTGCGTTGGAAATTCCTGGAAGAGTGACTCTGTCTGTTGAGCTGTGGAGCTTGTCTGGAAGCAAAAACCCGTTGAGACTTATAATTGTGCCTTCAGTTAGCTTTTACTCATTAAGCCGGCTTAGCTGCAATTGGCCTCAATTGGCGAGTGTTGAGGCAACCTTTGACCCTCAAAGGCGACACACTTGAGTTCACTTGATTTATGTGCCTCAAGCACGACGACGACGATGTTTTTTCAGGCGCAACAATTATGAGGCACGAGTCGAATCCCTCTTCACCCCGCCCACCCTTCGCGGCCTGTTGCACCTAGAAGGCGCAGCAACAATTTACTCGGTGTATGTCATCATTGTACTCATTAGAGCAGCCAACTCCTACGCTCCTTCCACGCTGGCCACATTGATAAGACAAACATTTATGCGCAGTCAAGGGGGCGGCTGGGTTGATGCCACCCTCAAGGCGTCGCAGCGGCGCCTACTTTGTGATGGCATCCACACCCGCAAACTAACAAACAATCCTGCACCCCCCTTCACAGCCCAGCTGGTAATCCAAATCCTTCGTGTGTTTAGTTTAGTTTAGTTTGTTTGTCCGACACACCCTTTGTCCATGCGTCATCGTTCGTTGCCATTTCTAAGTACATGCTCCGGCGACTCTCTGCTCCTCCCATCTCCTCGCTCCGCTCTCTCCTTGATATATACAACAATATATATGCCTATAGCATACTTTGCGGCATTTTAAGTGAATTAATTTCGCATATTTATCCTGCACCCTGCGCCTCCCCCTGATTAGATCTTGGTTCAGCTTTCCGCTTGATTGGTTAAACGTATTTGTTAATATTTCGCCCAACTTTGAGCAAGTTTTCTATTCCATTTTTGGAGGCCAACCTTTTGCTTTGCTTCTGTCTTGGCTAATTGCGCATCGATAATACACAAAGTTCTGCAAAAGTTCTTCTTTTTTTATTGGCAGTTAATTAAGTTTCTGTTGAGAGTTTTTCAATTGCATTTTGTGTTCTATTTAAGTCTGTTTAACACACAAATAGGTTAAACGGTTGACCAGCATGTTATTAAGCTGAATTATACGAATTTTGGGATTATATTTGGCAAGTTTGCATAGTTTTTTTTTATACTTCTCAATGCATAATATATTAAAATATAACATATTATTAAAATATAATATATTATTAAAATATAATATACTATGTTATTAAGCTTGTCGATTTTAAATATTTGTAGCTTTAGTTTTTCAAGCGTGGACTTAAAATTGCCTTGGAATGTTCATATTTTTGGTCTTAAATCGTTTCCGCTTTATTTTTTACAAATGCATTTTTTAACAATAGAATTTTTCAAAATTTTCATTTTTTAAATTTTTGGCTTTGGTTTTTGCGAATTGATTTCTTAGCACCAAAAAATTGTTCAAATGTGTTTTCAATATCGATTTTAATTATGAAAAAACTGAAAAATTTAATTAAATATTTTGACAGCATTTTTCACAAGCGCAAAAGTTTTCATTTATCTCGATGTAATTTGAATTTTTCTTTGAAAATTCCTGTGCTTCAAAAAACGGCTTTGAATATTTGATGGACGTTCGCAAATTATACTGCCTCGATTCCAGAACAGATTTTAATTTGAAATTCGAAATAAGCAATAAATATATTATAATAAATATTTTTGTAGCTAGGTTGAATAAACTTCTAATGAGGATTTATTATATGAGTATTTTTGATTAGAGCTTTCAAGATCTATTTAAATCTAACGGACATCTACAATATATCTAAACATATATGCATATATATAAATATATATTCACAATTTGTCTTGAAAGAATTTTTAAATTCATTTATATATTAGGAATTAAATGCTTCGGCATTTTAATTGCAAATGGAGAGCTATTTATTTATGCTTAAATTGAAATTTTTGCAGATCAGATTTGTTTATAAAGTAGATATCATGCGGGGGCAACAAATATGAAAATACTTTGCCAACAATTAGCGGTATTTCCTGTGCATTAATTAAATGGAAAACAATGCTAGTTAAAAAAATAAACTGGGTCGCATATGCTGCGTGTTGCATGTTTGTTTAATGCAACAATTTGTTGCATCTCTCTAAATCTAAATACGCGCTCAACGAGCAGGCGACTAACTAGTTAATGAAGAGGGGAAATGTGGCTACGGCGGCAGGGGGTTGCATTTAAATCAAGGGGCGGGAATGACCCTCTATGCCGCGAAATGGCAATTAGCGGATGAAACTGGTTTTGGCCAGAACTTGAATTGACATACAGGTGCCCCCAGCTGTTGTTGTTGTTGTTGCTATTGTTGTTGTTTTAGGGTTGAACAACAACAACAACAACAAAAACAGAAACTTCTGAATCAAAGTGCAAATAAAAAATGCTGGCAACAGCATTTGTAATGAAAGCATTTCCAGACACATCAAAAAGCCGTTGAACCGGTTTGATTTCATTTATCACGGACTGTATAAAAAATAAAAGTTTAAAAACAAAACAAACAACAACAACAAATTGTAGCATTTGTTAACTTTTTTTTTAGCTGGAACTCAGTCGAAATTAACGCCGAATCGAAGTCGAGCGTGTCTATGCTTTGTTATTGTTTTAATCATGACATAGTTATTGTAGACAAGATACATTCTAATGCGTTCTATGAATTGATCTGGGGGGTATTTTTCACTTCGCTTTATGTATTTATTTTTTATCCGACAGTCGCTAATTTTGCAATACGAATTGTTCCTAAAATATGAACGTTTTGAATTTAATTAATGTGCGGAAAATGGGAGTGAAAATGATTTTTTGTAGACCTTTTTAATGGAGTTTAATTTTAAGCAAATTAAGGCAAAATGCCTGGTAATCTGGAATAAGAATAGATTTATCTGTATCTGAATTATATCTGACTATATGTACCTACATCTGCATCTGTATCTGTATCTGTATCTGTATCTGTATCTGTATCTGTATCTGTATCTGTATCTGTATCTGTATCTGTATCTGTATCTGTATCTGTATCTGTATCTGTATCTGTATCTGTATCTTGTACCTGTACCTGAATCTGTGTATCTATATCTGTACTTGTATCTGTTTCTGATTCGTATATGTATCTGTATCTAATATATATCTATATATGTATCAGCAACTGCAACTGTATTTGTATCTGCAGCTACTTATACCATAATCTTTGTCTATATAAATTTCTATATATAACTTTTTTTTTCTTTAAAATCATGTTTATTTAAATAGATGTTAAACCCTAGCTTACTTTATATATCTATATAAGTAAAATTGTACCTCGGGCTTTTTTTTTTTTTTTTTTTTTTTTTTTTTTTTTTTTTTTTTTTTATTTATTTTTTTTTTTTTTTTTTTTTTCTTATTTTTTTTTAATTTTATATTTATTTTTTTTTTTTTAAAATTTTTTTTTTTATATTAACCTACTTACGATAGAGCTAATGTACATATATTTTTCGGTTTATTTATCTAGGAAATTATAAAGCCTTTCCTCTAATATGTATTTTATTAAGCCGACCAATAAGCGTGTTTGTTTTCGACTAAATTGAACTTTGATTAGGCTAAGGAATTTTTTAATATTTTGACCTAACCTCGAAAAAAGTAGATAGTTAATTGAACTGCACATGTCAATGATTATTACTTTTGTAGTTGGCAAAACTAAAGTTGAAGCCATGAAATAGATTAAATGCTAGATACAGAAGGCGGGAATAGAGCCAACAACTAAATGGGCGGAGCGTATGCCCTCCCTATATATATACGAATAAATACTATGCCATTTATATTTTCGTATACCACACGGGTGCATTAAATATGCCACAGACGACAGGTGTGTCTGCAAAAGGGTTCAGCTGGGGCTCCAAGGGCAGGACTCATGTGTATTTGTTGGCTTAGTAGGCAAGGCCAAATGGCCAACAGACAGGCCATAATAATGAGGATCATGAAAACTTGGCCGTAAAAGAAAAAAATACTGTTTAGCTTAACAACAAATTTGTTGGGCTTTTTACTGGGTTTACGAGCACAAAATAATGCAAACTAATAAGGCTTTAATTTAGAACACATTTAATGCCAATAAGTTTGGCGTTATTGAGGGTATTACGTGTGGGTATTACGTTCCAAATTACTAAGCAAATAGGCGATGGCATGCAAAATACTTTGAATACAGTGGAAAGTCAATTATCTAATGATTAGTATGTTTTATTATACATTTATTTTGTTACATTTTTATATAGACATCTTTAATTTTAATATATTTTCTAGGCTATTTTCTTTTATATATTTGCTATTTTTCTGTAGCTACATTCATCATGCGTGGAAATGTACCTTGCTGGGGCCAAAATTAAGATAAAGAGGGAGAGAGAGAGAGAACGAAAGAAGAGAGAGAGTGAGCAAGAGAGCGGGCGAAACCTTGAATTTGTTTGCAGAACTTATTACAAAACGAATATGATGATATATTAACCGTTGCTGAGACCCCGACTCTTTTACGATCTATATTTTGTTTTGCTCTCTATATGCCTCTCTCTTTCAGTCTCTCTCTTTTCTCGCTCCCTCCTCAGCTATACATTGAAACGTGCGTCCGTGTTTGTTGGCATACAATTTTTATCTTTTTTTTTTGGTTGAAAAAAATTGTTTTTTGTTTTTGTGCGCATTCTATATAAAATTGCCCACTCATGTGTACGTAACGAGAACATATGTAATTATACATATATTTAATTTATTTTTTGAGCCTTGGGAGTTGGCAATACAAAACTTTCAAAAAAAATATATATACATATATATATTTCGTGAATAATGTGTTTTCGAGGCATGGTTAGTCATGTTGATATTTTCAATGGAACTACAGTTGGAGAAAAATGCTGTTCAAAATTTCTAGAATAGCCAGAATAGAACTCAAATTTTTTAACGAAAATTGCATGTTATTTTAGAATATTGTTAAATCAAGATGAAACATTCAAACTGAAAAAAGACTTAAATATTTATCTCTTCTTAATCTACTAATTCCGAATTTTGGTATTTTAAGGATTATATGAATTTCGTTCTCAGGTTAAGAAATTGCTAGTTTTTTGAAGAATTTAACAACTTTTTATTATTTATTTATTAGTTTTATTCACATTTATTTTCGTTAATTTTCAAATAATAATATATTTTTTTATATCTGGTAATCATTTTTAAGGAAAGCGTAAGCTTTTGAGGTTTTCTATTGATATATTTCATGAACAAAGGTGTCATTTAAAAACCTTACAATTTTTAACTACAATTTATTTCAAGCAATTTTCCTAGAAAAATAATTAAATGTCGTATACTAATTACGCGGTTAGCAACTGTTGACAACAGCGTCATCAAAAAAGCGAGATTTACATAAAATTTAACACATTTATAAATAATATTCATGTGCGCGCGTGTGTGTGTGTGTTTGTGTGTGTGTGTGTATGTGTGTGTGTGTGTTATAGTGAATTTAGATGCTTGGTCTAATCAATTTGTCAGCACATGCATATTTGTATCTAGCTTCATAGCCTTTCCACTTTTATCTCCTCATAAAAGATTTTACATATGGCAATGACATCCAGAGCTTGTTTTTCATTTCATACTCAAACGGAGAGCGAACAGAAGTAGCTGATAAGCTCTTTTATTTTATTTGCTTATACTCGCACTCGTTTCCGAGTGACCGAATTGCATTTATGTACATATACATATGCTTATGTGCACACACATACATGTAGACACGTTCAGCATATGTAAATATAAACATTTTACTCATTTCGTTCTTTTTTGTTGCCTTTATTTTTTGTACCTCAAATGACTTGGCATTCGATTAATGTAGGGCTGGCTTATGCACATGCCACTCACCTACGAATTGCCATAATAAAGATAGTGTGAGAGCGAGATTGAGAGAGAAAGGGAAGAGCGGGTTACTGCTTGGTTTTGCCCTTTGATGATAAGCTATGCAAGGAGTTAAGCTCAGCTTTGACGTTGCGAGTGTAACAAAGAGAGCGGGAGAGTTGAGTAGAGCGCGTCAGTTATTGGCTCCGCGCTGTCCTTTAAAAGAACAAAGCTCAGCTTTGAAACTAGTTGAGTTTGTGTGGCGAGAGAGAGAGAGAGAGAGAGAGAGGTGCTGCACTTTCGCTAAGCTACGCGTGAGTTTTGGCAGAAATTCGATCATATTTATTGGCTAACTTACCCCAACTTTTGCCAGTACGACCAAAGATGGCGCCACTGCTTGGATTGTAGATCATTTCCGACAAAGTCTGCTTTTCAGCCGGTTGCGGAAATTGATTTTCGTACTTATCTCCTTTTCCGTTATTCTTCGACATTTTGGCGCTTTTTTCTGTGTGTTTTTTCTTTTACTTATTTAAAAAGTTATTACAAATCGTGAGTGCACGCTGTGGACTTTATTTATAAAATATATATATGTGTAGGTACTTATGCACGTATTTTGATTGCGTTTGCTATTTGCTGCTCACGTGGACGGTGGACGGGGTACGTAAGAATTTGAACAATTTCAATAATGCTTCAATACACTTTGTAAAGGTGATTCGTTTAAAAATCAGCACGTAGTATTTGCTGTTTCTTTTCGTTAATTATTTTTTCAAGTTTTAGTTAATTTGTTATTCTTAACTAGCCGCTACGAGAATACTCTGTAATACACACACACACACAAAAAGACACAAACGAAACACTACTAAGGTATTGGCGACTGGTATTCGAATCTCGTTGCGTGATGCGTGCTGCGTGTTGTGCTCTCGGCGAAAGATCACCAACTGAACCACAAAATGTGGTGTCCAAACCGACATCGGAATCGACAGCGTCGACAGCGCAGTCTTCAGTTACTGCGCCGCTCAACACTCACACTCCGTAACGTCTGCCTCTCAGTCAACACGCACACAAACTCAACCAAAGCTAAAAGTATTCGCGCACAGACAGCTGTTGAACGCTTTTGAAAGCAGAAAGCTTCTTGGCGGCGCTCGTCGGGCAGTGGGTGGGCGCTTTTCGAGCGTCATCGTAAGGTCCAATGTTGTTGTGCTTATTGTAACCGTTGTTGTTGCTGTTGGTAGCGCTTCTTGTAAGGTGCGAGCAACGCGCCTTCTCTCTCTCGCTCTCTCGGTCTCTCCCATGCACTGTGGCTACGCAAATAGAATGGCCGATAGACTGCAGACAGTGGCCAGACAGCAACGGTTGAGGGTGAATCACAGGAGCGCTGCAGCGAAAGGCTTTCGCAGCCAATAAACAATAAATAAGATGTATGCACAATACCTTAAAAAATAGCATAATAATAATTGAATTTCAGTGTCAATTCACCAATGCAGCCGTATAAATTCTTATGCTACATTTGTTTTATAAACATATGTTAATTTGCTTTAATAATTGCGGCAGCGGCCCAACCCGCACAGTTTTAGCTACGCCTTGTGGCTTTTTTCTAATGCATAACTGTTGCTTTATTAATATGTATTAATATTAAAACACAAAGCAGCAATGGCAAACGCACACATGTTAAACTCAATGTGCTCTCTTTGTGCACTCTCCAACTCTCCCACTCTCCCACTCTCTAATGCACACTAATACAGCGACAAGGACTGAGAGTACATTGGCTTTTGTATATTCGGCTACTCGCTCTAACTCTCGCACAGCTAGATTTCTATCTTTGTTTTAATGCGTGCGTGTGTGTGTGTTTGTTTTTTTTTTTTGCGTTTATGGGAGCGCCAATATTATGTTTTGTGTACTGTTTTTATGCTTGTGCATCACAACACCTTCTTTTTTTTTTGTGTGCATTTTCGTGTTTTGTATATGTTTGTATGTACATACATATATTAGCTTTTGTGTTTGCTTTGAGGTGGTTTGCTGAAATGAGTGAATTTAAGGGGGGCAAATGGAAAAACGTTTCCTGTATGCGCTCCATGTTGCTGTCATCAAGGGCTGTTGCATTAGTCATCGAGCTAAACGCCGTTGTCAAGTGTCGCAGCAATTTAACATTATTAATTCGCATTAGCGAACATTTCCGAGCGCAACTCGGGTTCAACTCGAGTTCAACTCGAGCGCGTTGCCATTGCAAATAAGTTCAAGTATTGACCCGCCGCCACCGTCCCAGCCCCCATCGCAGTCTTTCATTCTTGTTGCCTTTGTGGGGTGTACGCTGCAGTCTTTCAATCTGTGCGCTTCATTCTTGTAATCATCATAAATTTATAAAATTATACTTGACAACGCTTTATTCCGCCCAGTCACTGTTGCCGAGCATCTCATTAGCCGCTTAGGAATTCATCTGGGCACGGCTAAGACATTCAGTCGTCAGTTTTATTTGGGGTTCATGCATGTACCATATAAACGTGTCCATAAACGGGATTTCTTATAATCTGCTGATTAGATAAAGCAGAATGCGTTGGCAGAGTTGACTGAAATTGGGTATTTTGCACGCTCTTAGGTTAAATGTGTGTGGAGAGAAAATATCTGAATTTCATGTATTTAGATCAATGTATAAGATTTTTCTTCTCAGTTGTATGTAGGGGAGGGATTAAATAAACTTAAAATTAAGATTAAATTTAAATGTTTGTAAGCTCAAGCTATATTTTATTAATTTAAATTATACTAAATTATTGGAATTTCGAGGAAAAATCAGCATAGATTTTCTTAAGTTTAAGGTGTAGGAATATCATTTTAAAAAAATTTCAAAACAAAAAATTTAAACAAAGTATAACTATTGGAAATTTGTATATGAAAAATATATTGAAACAAAACCAGCTTTAATATGCCCTTTTATGTTTATCATATATGTATATAACTTTTTTTTAAAAATATTTTAACAAAAAAAAGTAACAAATAGCTAATAATTTAATTTAGAATTATTATTATTATTATTACTTTTAATAATTATAATATTATTATTATATTATTGTTATTATTATTATAAAAATAATAATAATTATTATTATTATTATTTTATTTTATTTTTGTTCATATTATTAAATAAATTATATAATATTAATTAAACAAAAATAAGTTAAAGCAGAGGCTAAATTTCTCAAATATTAAAAAAACGAAACATTTTCTGGTTTAACATAAATTAGAAAACTACAGAAAGACGCAAATGCTCAAAAACGGTTCCAATCTTAGCAAAGATTTTAGGCCAACAGCTTTAATTAAAAGAACAAGCAAAACATTAGATAATGTTCAATAGTATATAGAATAACATTTAAATATATTAAAATTCAGAATTAGGCTAATCGATAAAGCAAGATCAGATTCAGAATGCTTCAGTTTGTGATGGATTAATTGAAGTTAACTGACTGAGGCAAAGAAACAGAGCTCAGAGCTCACGTGAAACTGAAGTCGATTAAAACCGGCTCGTGTTAACCAACTACAGACATATACATAATTATACATATATATACATTTGTACAACTCATAATCTATTTGTTGCGAAGGCGACACATGAAAGAGTTCGCTTGTTGAGGCTCAGCTTCAGCTTGAACTCAAGTTGGACTTAAGCAAATCATAAAACACAAAGGCACACAGGGCTTCTCGGAATACTGAGGAGGGGGAGTTGAGTTGATCTGCCTGGGTTTCTGTGATATCTAATGAAACCAGTTTATCTTGTTCGAACCGAAATGTGCGTGATTTTTCCAGTACAGCGCATCTATCGAAGGGTCTGTCGAGCGGGACGCTTCCTCATTAAGCGAAGTTTTGATTTATTTTCCTGTTTGAAAACATTTGTTTGCCGTTTCGTATGTTGTGTACTTTGCTGATTTGCAGTCAGCCAAGCGTCTGAGTTTCAGCTAATTAGCTGTCAATTAGTCGACAGTCAAGTCTGCTCAAGTCTGATAATAATTGCTATAGTTGAAAGAGATATCAGATCAATCACATACTCTGTTATTTAATTGCATAATTCTCGCTATTATTCATATTATATAATTCGTTTAAATCGCTTGGCGCTATAATTAATTAACATACATTCATACATACAAAAAATACCATATTGATAGTTTACAAGGTATTTTGAACCAGTATGCCGAATTTGGTGGTTCTAATTTTTAAAATCTTTGAGAAATGTAACTAAAATGAAAACAGAAAATCGATACTTATCGATTAATTTAAATAATTGTGAGGTGCATGCGGTTTTCAACCAATTAATGAACAACAATTTGAAAATAGCTTCTCTTATTCCTTATTTTAATAAAATCAAACCGGAAAATCGATATTTATCGATTTTGAGTAAAATATTGTTACGCAAGAGGAGAAGATTCGCAGAACGGGATATATTCTTGATCTGTGCCTGCTATACACTAATCTAGAGTTTTGAAATACTATAAATATTTAAACTGAAAATCGATAGTTATCGATAAATTCAAGTTAACTTAAGCTGCATATGGTATTCAACCAATTGATAGACAGTAGTTCGAACATTGATTCTCTTTTCCTGATCACAGTTTTTCTCTAAAATGGAGTTACATAAGTCATAATCTTGTACTCAAGAATCTTGCAATATGTTTTGTCCTATTATTGTGTATTCTTTCATGTACTGCACTGACTGAAAGAACTCTAGGCACTCATGTTGACGTTTATCGCCGCAATATTAATTTCATCAAATGCTTCTCCTAACACCAATATCAGACAACAAATATTGGTTGCCTTGATTCCAGAAATAACCTGTTAGCATGAGTGGAGCACTTCAAGTGCTTTAGACCCACAATTTGGCTCACCTGCTCGAATTTTAACACCTTAATATTGACTTTGGGCAGCAGCCAACTTCCAAGAGCCACAGAAGCGTCAAGTCGTGCCCCAACTCTGTTTGATCTACCGTTCAGAGCGATGCATAAAAGTTCAAATAGTTTTATGGCTCGATCAAATAAAATATCTTCAATAAAATTGCGAATGTTTCTTGAGAAACTAGAGCGTATACGACGTGCACATACCCTTTAAAAAACCTGCAGACTGGGTGACAACCCACTCTGAGTTGTTGAGTCTCTGAAAACCCGTCGACATGTCATTAAAAAATAAATAATATATCATGAGTAAACAGCGAGATTTCTATTAATGAGCTGCAATGACGCAATTGACCAAATTGTCAGATAAGATATCTATAAAATACATGAAAATATATAAAGCCTATATACATACATATATATATAAATGTATGTGCGCATTCATATCGAGCTTACTTTGCCCACACGGCTGACCAAAGGCAAAAGACTGAACAGATTTCTGATTATTATCTGGGTTACGAGTGCTACGGGCATTGTCGTACTTCCTATCTTATCTAGCCAGCATGTGGCTACGCAACATTGCGACAGCAATTATTATTTTTATATAACTCAAATAACGGCATATGACAAAATATATAGCTATAAGTGCCCTCTTCCCAACCATAATCATAGCAGATATCAACTGACGAGTAGATTTAGTTAAATACTTTTTAGACAAGCCTAGAGAATTGTTTACAATCTTATATTGTTAATTAATTCCATTTTTCAAGACGAAGCTTTTTGTCATAAAATCTTCCGCGACCATTTTTTACGGTTTATAAAGCAGAAGATTATTTTGATCCTTAATTTTTTAAAATAGGCCTTACGCTTTAAACTACTTTTGCTCTTATAAAGACAGTTTTTGAATAGAGTTCATTGGGCATATCCAATAATATTCAAGTTTTTAATGATCTTAACTATTTTGGAATTATTTTTCTAAAATAAAAATATAAAGCTCGTTGTTACGTGCTCTTAATCCCTGTCGACTCATACAAAAGCTAGCTGATATGCTATATTGGTTTTTGCTTTTTAACAAAAAATATGCACAAAAGCTTACCGCTTACATTTGCCAATAGATTTTAATTCCTTTAGCATATAGTTCCTGCTAATACAAAAGCTGTTTAAATTATGTTTATGATCTTAATATCTTAAGTATTCAGTTTCCAAATATGAAGTCCACGCAAACAAAAGCTTGTTGGTATGCTATGTCCCTTAGCTCGTTGTCGTATATATTTGTTATTTCAATTATTTAGAATGGATCGTAATAGCTCTTGTTCCAAATATGCTGCCTGCTCCCTTGTGTTATTTACATTTTTCTAGCATTCTGTTTCCAATTATAAAACCCTTATATAAATGCTTTTCCTATTCCCCTAATGATATCTACACATGCAAAAGCTTGATGCTATGCTATGTCTCATTTATATTCACACAAAAGCTAGTTGCTGCACATATTCATTATTAAAATTATTTATCATCAATTTTAAACTCTTAAGCATTCTGTTCCCAAATATGCTGAATGCTCATACAAAAGCTTGTTGCTATGCTGTGTTAAAAGCTCATTGCTAAGCACATGTGTGTGCTACTTAAATAAATTAAAATTTTCAATTCAATTTCTTAAGCATTTTATTTCAAATAAAATTTAAAGAATTTTTTGTTTTTGTGTATCGCCCATTTTTATTGAGAACAGTTTGAAATGAATTCGTTTAGCCTTAGCTGCTGTTGCTTTTATTTTGTTTTTATTTGTATTTTGTTTTTATTTTTGTTGCTTGTTTGATTTCATTTAACATTAATAAACTTAATAACTAAACGCTGCAAATTTGTGTTTGTTGATCTCCTTTTCCTTTTTGATTGTTAAACATTTCATTTCGACTTGTGGGTTAGATTCATATGCTATGAATAGATTGTAAATATGGAATACATTTTCTTTAGTATGCCGTGTGTATAAAGTTTGTTTTTTATATAAGATTGTTTTTGTTAAATTGGAGAAACGTTTTTTAATTTATGCTATAAACTAGTTGGAAAATTGGTTTGATTAATAAAAAATTGGTATTTGGCGCGAAATTGGTCAGCTGCAGCTTTAGTTCGTACAAAGTTTCATTTTCATTTTTTTGGTCAAAAGTTTGTTTTTCTTTATATTGTTAACTTTTAATTGTTGTTAACTAATGTGTGTGTGTGTTTTTTTTTTTTCGCTGGCTCTTTGTGTTTTTTTAATGGCAGTTTAGATTTTTAATTTAATATAAGCAATAAACATTTGTAAATTTGTGGGGTTTTTTTTTTATTTTTTATTTTGGAACAGCGCTAAATGAGATTCGTACTTGGCTAGCTTTTAAAGTTTAGGGTTTGCTTCTTTTTTTACTTTCAACTATCGAGTTTTAATTTCACAAAACGGCATTCAGCATTATTATAATTAATTTAAAATTATTATAATTTCAATTTAATAATATAATTTGTTTGTTGTTTTTTTTTTTTTTATTGTAATGCAAAAATCGCTCGTAATTTAAAGAAATCCTCTTAGGCGCTAGACTACATTCTTGCTATGTATATATATATATATTCTTTTTTAAATCGTATTTTGTATAAGAAGAAGCTACATTCAAAAATTTGTTTTGTATCCAAAAATGTTTGTTGTCGGTGTCTTTTTTTTCTTGTATATAATTTATGGTCTGTTATTTTATAGTACTTAGGAGAAAACTGCATTTTGGTGTTGATTTATTTCATTTCTTCGCTCGACATAAGCCAAAGGAGCGTCTTTTAGTTGATTTTTCTTCTGCTTGAGTTCCATTTAACGTGCAGCTTAATCAATCAACAGCTCGTAGTGCACAGATCCAATTCTTTCCTTGCGATCATGCCCAATGTTGCGTGCCCAGGCCTTGCACTCCACATTAATGATAATGCCGCCTGTTGGAAATCAATGGAATATATTTATCAATTATATCGAAAGATATATGAGCTGTACTCACGCTTGGGGCGCTGGAAGTGCACCGCGACGAGGGGACTCAGATAGCCCTCGGAGTTCTGATAGGGATAGAAATAGCCGGGGAAGCCGCGTATCGGCAAATAGTTGACGGGGCCAATGTTCTCCTGATCGGCTGGATTCTCGCCCTCGCAGGACACCCAAATTGTGTTCAGCTGTATTTCAAATAGGAAAATCATGTTTTAGTTCATTTCATTCAATTTTAAATATTCTCAATAATATTTCTTATGTAGCTTTATTCGGTTCCGCGTCTCACCTTGTGCGGCTCGGTCTTCTCCACATGCCCTATGTAGGTCTTCAGGTTCTCGGGCATATTGCCGGGCAAATTTTGGGAACTATTGTAGAACTCTGGCAGCCAGTCGTAGATCTTGTTCAGCTTGAGAAAAATGCACGGCGAACTCTTGTGGTAGCTGTAATTGTTCTCCTTGGTGCACGGCGACCAGGCCTTAATGTCCACATCGCACACCTGACCCTTCGGCGGAGGCTGATTGTAGTCACAGTTGTAGATGTTCTGACCACGGCCTGGTGTCAAGCCGGGCACTTTGTACACTATGGGAAACAAATGTCAAACGTGAGGATTGGACTTTTAACTTAAATGTTTGTATCTATTTATCTGTGCGGAATATCTGTTATTTCTTTTTGTAATCTGCTTGAGTTCTTCTCAAGATAGAAAAGTGAACTCTTAAGTTCTTTAGTTCATCAGATCTTTTGGAGCTTTTATGTTCCTTAGTTCTTATGCTCTTCGGTTCATCACATCTTTTGGCCTTGATGGAAGAACGAAATCGATTCCATATCTTTTATCTCTGGAACTGCAGTTCCTAAGTTTCTACGGAATCCATTTACTATCCCCTAAGTATTCTTAGCCTTGTATTCCTGTCAACTATTTATTTATTCGATATGTGCTCAGCCTAGTTACGACCCCGATTTGTGGCACCCACCGAAATCCCACCACAAAAAAATCTATAATATTTTATTATAATTAAAATAAATGCAAAACAGTTTGCGTGCTGTAAAGCGACCCAATTTAGTATAACCTAGCAACAACAATGCGAGCAATAAAAAAGAAATCAGTTCAAGGACATTTGTAACATGAACTAGGAACACGCAATTGGCCAATTGCCAAGGAAGGTGTCCAAAAACTGGGCTGAAAGTCTTTTGCCTTACCCGCTAGAAACTCGTCCAGGGAATCCGTCCAATGCTTGTAGTTCTCGTGCAGCGTGCCCTTGTACCAGATCAATGTGCTCTCCACATTGTCAACGGGCGGCAGTGGGCGGAATCCAAGACCTGGGTGAAAATTATGAGTTTAAATTGCAACTTCGATCATAGTTTATATTATCTTACCTGGATTCGTGCCAATGATCGAGCTGTCCAATGTCCATTTGGGTATGCGTGGATCCAGAGTTTGAAAGAAGGCCCACATGCATATGGCCACCAGGGCGGCGAGCACGCCGTAGAAGATTATATAGAAGATGCCGATCTTGGCTGAAAGCAAGAGTCATAATTAGATTACGATTCCAAATTAGATTGAACAGGCCCCCATTAAATAAGCAATATTAAAGATTCATGTAGCTGAAATGTCGCGCGCTCAATTGAGCTGATTAAATTAAACACTTAAAAACCAAAAGTCGCCAATGGGTTAAACTCTTAATTGATGAAGCGCGGAGTCGTCGCTCAGCGCCAGACTTTAACTCAGCAAATCGTAAACAAAAGATGTGTATAAGAATGGCAGCAGAGCGCGGTGAATCATAAAAGTATAAGTCGTGGGTCCCAAGTATAAGACTTGCACGTCTTGCTCAGCGACACGTAAGCGAAGTTTCGTTGTGTGCCGCCGCTCAAGAGCGCACTTACAAGTTGCACTGCGCTCTCTTTGACGATCGGGCTAACGCACACATTGATACGCAGCGCTGTGCACATAACCTCAACTTGTCCAACATCTTTAACAAGTGGCCGTAGAGACTGAGTTTGCGAGTGCAAGTGCGAGTGAGAGAGGGTGAGGGTGAGGCAGAAAGTGTGAGCGAGTGTTTAAAAGAGCGGAAGCGGTAAATAGCTCGTGTAGAGAGACGCTTGAGTTTGTTTTTGGGTCGAGTACACAAAGAGAAACAAACATTTTCTTAAATAAGAGATTTGTTTAAATGCAAAAATTAAATACTTTAAATCAAAATAGGATTCGCTGAGAATGTAGATTAAATTAAAAATACAAGAAATAAACCACAAATATGGTATGATTTATCATATATGAAATATAATTATATTTACACACATTTCTCTGGTATTTGTTAGAGTTATTATTATATTTATCATAGATGAAATATGTTTTTTTTATATATTTATATTTTGCTAGCCTTCCTTTAATATTTTTGGCATTAGAGACACAAAGTTCAGACTAATCCAAAGAAGAATTCTAAAAACGATTCATGAATAAGCGTAGTTACAAAGATTCTTGCTTTCAATTAAACCATATTTGTTGTTAAGTGTAGAATAATACGATTAAGCAATATTATTTTATTTAGCTCACTTGCACGTTTCTTTTTGGGTCGAGTACACGGAGGGAAAAAGAACCTATTCTTTACTCAAACATTTTTTTAAATACAAAGATTAAATAATTAAATTCAAAATAAGACTTGCTCAGTATAACCATATATATCATATAAAGTCGGGTTTATCATACTTTAAATATGATTTTATTCAAATATATCCCGCTGATATTTTTGAGACTTCTCATATATGAAATATTTTCTTATATATGTATATCTCTCGCTGGTATTGTTTTTAGTATTTTTTAGACCAAAGATTTATTCCAAAAATTTTAATAATTAATAAGCGGAGATCTCTAAAAACTCTGAAATATTCTTGCTTTTAATAAAACAATATTTGTTTTCAAGTAAAGAATAATAATATTATTTAGCAATATTATTTTCATGAGCCCATGTACAACCAAATCTCTTTCAGGTTCTCAACTTTTTACCGAAATGGGACAAAAAAGTCGCTAATTTTGCCCCATAGAATTATGTTCTATAATTTCTTTTCCCGTAGTTGTCAGTTAGGGTATTAACGTCTTGTTAATTTAAGAGCTAACACATAGTTGGTACTTCTAACGTCTCAAAGTTTATCAACTGGCGCCAGTTGGCAACGGATCCTCTTAATTGAAATGTTTTGCAACTACTCGAAAAAAAAAGGTGAATACTTTTTGAGGCCATTAACTTGGTGAGTGATTTGTCAAGGGCTATACTTATTGTGATATATGAAATAAAATCTATTTGTTTTACTGGCCCCGAGTGACATTTACTAGCTGGACAGGCTAAGCCTAGAAAGCTGGGCAGACAGCCTAGCCTCTTAGCATATAAATCAAACTGAAGGCTTTTTGTTGTACCTGGTTTTTTTTTTTATTAAGTTTGTAATTATTTATAATAGCATGTATGTGAAGCTACATTTAAGCTACAGGTGCGCATTTTAGGCTTAAATGGGAAACTATTTAAGATCTGAAGCTCAGCTAAACTTATTCTCTAGAGCTTGTACTGGAAGTTTACTTAAAATCAAATCCATAATTTATTTGAACTCTATTTTTATTCCCTATTTCCTTATACTCTTGTTAATATATCCTCTGCATTCCCTTCAACTTACCCCATGAGGCGCGATCTCGTCCCATGACCGTGCCCTCCTCGGAGTTATATAAAAATTTACCGAAATGAAAGGGTTTGGGTTTACGTATATTGTGTAGATCATCGTTCGTTTCCGAATATGGCATTGGTACCGGTTTCGACATTTTGGTGGGTTGTTTGCTTTTTTTTTGTTTAATTAACTTTAATTTGTGGTTACTTCAAATATGAAGTACAGTTAGGCGACACAAGTTTAAATAAATAATTAAATATATGTATATGTATGCACTCGCTCGTTGCTTGTTTTTATTATAAAACTATGAAATTTAGAGAGCCTGTCGATATATTAGAATTATTATTATTTTAAACATTTCATTATCATCATTATTATTATTATTATTATTATTATTGTTGTCGAATGTTTTATTATTATTATTTTGCATTGTTTTTTTATATAAAATGTGTGCTTCTTTTTATTGAAAATTATTTATTGTTTTATATTTACAATTTTAATTGCATTTTATTTATTTATTTATAATATTTAAGCGTAATATTTCATCTAATTAAATGTTATTTGCCAATTTATTTATTTCGTTTCCTCATACGTTTCTTTTTTAATTTTTTATGATTTTTTTTTTCATTTTATATATAGTTTTTTAATTTATATATTTGTCACACATTTTCAATCAGTTTTGATTTGAAGATGCAATATTTAAAGATTAAATCAATATTTTATACTTAGATTAATTGTTGTTTGCCAATTTTTGGGCTTTAATTTTTCAAATATTTATTTTATTTAAAGCATTTAATTTCTATAATCTTTTTTTTTTACTTGGCCATTTAAATAAAATTCTTTACATAATTAGGTCTGTTTTAATTTTCTTGTTTTACAAAATAATATTTTTGTTGCTCATCATAATTTTTTTTTATATTTAATTATTTTTATCTCTCTTTTGCACACATTTTTCAGTTAGTTTTCCGCTGTTTCTGTTTTATTTTCTATGCACAGATTTTTAATATTTTCTCACACAATTTACAACTTTTCTACACCTATTCGCATTTGGTCACTCGGTCTCGCTCTCGCTCTTGCTCTTAGCATCTGTCTCGCTCTCTTTTGCCGCAACTTCTCTGTTTTGTTTTGCTGCCCATTAAATTCTGTACACTCGTTCCCGAATCTTGCAACAACAATAACAAGATGAACAAAAACTTTGGCGCCTTTTTGTCCTGCCCCCGTGCTGGCTATTTCACCCCCTGAAAATGCGTGTCAGCCCTTAGCACATATTCCAATGAGCTGCCGCAGCGCGTATCTCACAGATACAATGCCAATGTATCTTGGCCGCCGCAGCAGAGTGCAACAGTGCGGCAACTGGGCCAAAAAGACTGCTGCCGCGTTTGCCGCCTGCAAATGTTGCATTTTGTATCTTTTTGCGCTGACTTTGACTTTGAACGTTCTAGATACATTTGTATCTTTTGCCCTATGCATAGCATAATGTTTATGTTTTTGGCCTTTGCAGAAGTTTTTTGATTCTAAAGCTAAACACAATGCGACTACACGCACACCACACACACGCACACACACAGACGCGCGCATTTTTTGAGCATATGCTTGTGTATTGTTTTGTAGCTCTTAGATGCCGCTTTGACTTTGAGTGAGTCCGCTCTTAAAGCCGCCGTCACAACCACACCTTTTTGTAGCAGCAGCGGCAGCAGCAGCAGCCGGAGCTACGCGTCGAGCGCCCATAAATGTTAATAACTACGCTAAGTGTGTGTGTGTGTGTGTGTGTGTGTGTGTGTGTGCGTGTGCGTGTGTGTATCTATGTGTACATTCCGGGCGTGACAAAATTTAGAAATATATCTTGAGCACATGAATGAATATGTCAGTGAAACGTTTTGGCCTTAAACTTGCAGCTAGCTTGCAGTTTATATCTTTAACTCATGCAGCAGAAACTCGTGCTAGAAGAACAAGAGCAGAGCACAACAATAACAAACGGCAAACACACAAATACACACGCAAACTTCACTTGCTGCTGCTTCTTTCCAGGCACTTGAAGAACACACAAAAATTTAACACAACAACCAGGCCGGGACTTCTTTTGCTGCACAAAGAAGAGTTTAGATTTTGCCTCTTTTTTTTTTTATATTAATCTATTTCTTTTTTTTTTTATAAGTTGCCCCGCTTGGCTTGCGACCGCTGCCCGCTTCGCTAATGCAACGTTTCGTCGACGCTCAAAACAAATTTCAGACTGAAAACCGAAACTGAAGTCTGGCCACTGAGCAGCCCGCCAACAAAACAGACTTGGCTTGGCGTTGAGTTCAGTTTCAGTTGAGTTGAGTCGGCTCAGCAGCAGCAGCAGCAGCAGCAGCAACAACAACAACAACAAGAACCGCTCAGCCTGGCGCCTCTGCTGCTCTCTCTCACGCTCAAACAACTCGCGCTCTCGCTGCTTTTGTTGAGTTTGTTTTGAGTGCAAAACCTGCTTTTGGCGGCATTTACATTTGTTTGAGTGACTCGCAATTGGGTTTTTTTTTTGGGCTTGGGATTTGGGCTTAGGCCCTGCCCAGTAATTGATGGTGCATAGTTGTTGTTGTTGTTGTTGTTGTTGCTGCACTTGTTTTAATTAGGCGCATGCAGCGCAAATTATGTTTGTTGCCGCTGTACATTTTGTGCAAATTGTGTGCTACACTGAGCGAAATTCAAGTGTTGCTTCTTTAAAGAAACGTTTTGTTGCAACTTTGCTATTTAATTTTTTAATGATGATTCATTAGCACAAACAATTTGAGAGATGTGCAGAAAGCAGAGAGAGCTCAATGCATGATTCATCGTTGCAACAGCTGCAAATTGTTATATCCAATTCTTGTATCAAGTGCGGTTTAATAATTCGTTGAAACAAAAGCTTCAGGTGTACTGAATGGACTGAATGCATAGCTTCAGTTGACAATTTACGCTATTAAAATGCCAATAATATATGCATATATAATTACACGTATTTTTCAGTGTGAATAAATAATAGACATATTTTCGGTCTAAATATTATTGTTAATTTGATTATAACATATGCTAAATGTATTTAAATCAACAAATTAAAACTCACAATTCACTTTAAAATATTTACTGTTATTATTATTTGTAATTTTTTTGTGATTTTATAATTATTTCAACATTTTGTCATTTATAAAGTGCTATATTACGTTTGTATATTTACAACACTACTCCCAAATTTCTTGCAGTGCATTAATATTATATGCGCTCAAAGGCTGGCATTGCGTGCCAACGGCAATGCCTGGTTCCAAATGCTTTTGTCAAATGCAAATGCACAGTTAAATGCGGCCCGCAACTGCATTGTTTGCAATTGTTGTTGTTGTTGTTGTAGTTGTAGTTGTTGCAAGTGTTGCGGCCCTGAGGACAATTGCAGAGCCAGAGTCGAGTACGCACTCAAATTGCAGCGCTTATTGAGTGGCCTTGCGTGCAGCTCTTCTACACTCTTATACGCTGCTCACTCTTCTACGCGCTCTCTCGTTGCGCTTGTAAACATTGCAGGATCATTGCGATCACTGGAAAGTAACGGCCACTACTTATACAAACACCAGCAAGTGTGTTGTGTATCTTTGAGCCACTTTGAGAGCAGCGCAAACAGCGAGCGGAGTTGGGCAGAGTGAGATAAAGAGGGAAAGAGAGGGAGAGCTTGGCGTGGCCGCATAAACCAGTTTTTCAAACAACTTCATTCAAACTCTGTCGCTTTCCAGCGCCGCTTGCCGCTTGCTGCTTGCCGCTTGCCACACGAGGGTTGCTGCTGCCTATCGCTAAGGGTTGTTCTGGCCATAATACACGGCTTTTACTACGCAGAAACTTCGTTTCTTTTTTTTTTTCAGCAAAAGCGGCAAATATTTGCGTGAAATCTGTGTGTGGATTGGGCCTGAATGAGGCTGAGCATGTGTATGTGTGCGTTAGTATCTGTGCGTGCATGTGTATGTGTGCGCGCGCAAGCCTTCATGCGGAATGTGTGACAAGCCCCAGATTTGTATTTTCCCATACCAGCTCACATTTAAAACGTTTTTTTTTTTGCTCTCTCTTCTGCTTCTTTGTAAAATATAAAAGAGCTCGTGTCGCAGAATGGGCAGAGGCTAAATAGAAAGGTGTCCAGCGGTGACACAGACCGAATGACGTGTTCCAATTAGCAAGTCCTCAAACCAAAATGCGAGCACAGACTCTATCTATTTAGTTGTCGTCCTTTGAGTGTGCACACACATGTGCGACATGCTAAGTAGGGGGTGTTCTGGGGGCTGGCTGGGCTCTTCTGGGTCTGAGTATTGTCCTTTGTATCCAATCTCTGACTGACAGCCGTCCATTTGTGGCATAATGGATAGCCTTTCAATGAGTGACATGGAAGTGGCTTATGGCTTGTGGCTTATGGCTCATGGCTCATGGCTGATGGCTTAAACGTTAAACGTTCCCCTTGAATGGCCAACAAGATGTGCATTGTCTTATGCTATATGTTATGTATACCGTTAGCTGAGCTCCGTTCTAAGGACGGGCTGTCCATCAGTTACATGAGACACACACAATGAGATTGCATTTCACAATCGCCTAATGCCACAAACAGATTAAGGCCCATCTGATTATATTCAATTTAAATTTCTAGCATTTGTCCCTAATTAAATAAGCAAAGCATCAAAATCAAAATTACACTACTTTTAAAAATATTCCTGAATTTATTTAAAATTTATTCACAATTTCTCGACACATATTCATTTTTTATGCTCTATTATTCTTTTTCGGAGTTGTGAAAATAGGCTTAAAGCCGATCAGATGCTACTTACAATTGCTTCAAATTTATTAACCTTGATATTCTCCGAAGTGTAAAACAAGCTTTAAAAGATATTTTCATAAAAATATTCTTCAATATGAGTTTGAACTCGAATATAAAATTTTTGAAACACATCTCAAGCGAATTGGAAAAAAAATCCTTGAAAATGGTTTATAGGCTGTTTGGATGATAAAAAAACAAAAAACAAACGCTTACACCCATTTTCCACACCTGCGAGTGGAATTGTTCAAATCGCGTGCGTCTTCATCACTTTTATGTAAAGGAATTCCTTTCTTATTTCAAGACAAATTCTTCCTCTTCTTCTAACTGCTTGAAGCCTTCTAAAAGAATGTACCTTAAATGCTTTCGCCGGAGCTAATAGAAAATCTCATGTTGCAAATTTTGGACTTAAATGATGAATCAAATATTTTTTGCTAATATTCAAAATGTATTTGTTTAAATTGTGCTCTTTAATTTCCTTTATTTGAATTAAATATAATAATACATTTTCCACTTCAAAAGTAAAAATACAATCGAATTACGAAAACATAAAACAGAATTTTCAGTCAATGTCAGCAAATGTGGGACCGTGTTTTGTATGTTCAATTATGAGTTGCTGCTGTTGTTGCTATTGCTGTGCCATGGTGCATGCTTTGATTGCATAATGACATAATTGACCGGCATATTGGTCGAGTGCCGTGTGGTACTTGTGTGCGAGTGTGTTAGTGGATGTGTGTGTGTGTTTGTGAGTGTTCGCCAAAGGTCAAAGAGAACAACAAAGTGCCAAGCATGGAAGTTAGGCAATATATGCACACCATGTATACAACATATGCACAACTACAGTATCTATAAATGTGTATCGGTATCTGTGCGTATCTGCATCTTTATCTGTGTGTCTGTATCTGTGTGTATCTATTCGCATCTGCATATGCATCTGTATCTGTATCTGTATCTGTATCTGTATCTGTATCTGTATCTGTATCTGTATCTGTATCTGTATCTGTATCTGTATCTGTATCTGTATCTGTATCTGTATCTGTATCTGTATCTGTATCTGTATCTGTATCTGTATCTGTATCTGTATCTGTATCTGTATCTGTATCTGTATCTGTATCTGTATCTGTATCTGTATCTGTATCTGTATCTGTATCTGTATCTGTATCTGTATCTGTATCTGTATCTGTATCTGTATCTGTATCTGTATCTGTATCTGTATCTGTATCTGTATCTGTATCTGTATCTGTATCTGTATCTGTATCTGTATCTGTATCTATATCTGTATCTGTATATGTATTTGTGGGTATCTGTGCGTAGCTACATATATCTGTATCTGCGCGTATCCGTGTCCTTATGTGTGTATCTCTGTATTTGGTTATATATGTATCCGTGCCTATCTGTATCTGTGTGTTGCGCTAATGCGGCAACAAAAGATTTTGATTAAATCCAAACTGGCACAGCTTGACATTTATTAAGATTTACGCTGTGCGCTTTACGTAACTGAAGAAAGAAAAAAGCAAAAGATGGCCGTTTTCCCTGGCCCTGGCTGGGCTTTAGCCGTACTTACCCCAGCTTTCGATAGTCCTGCCAAAATATGAATTATCCTCAGGATCGTGAATCATCTGTTTGAACGATTTCTTCTTGGGCGGCTCCGGCGGACGCGAATAATATTGTTGAAAGCCATCGATGCAGTCCTCGGTTATGGTTGGCATTTTTTCACGTTTTTCCACGACTTTGCCGCGTTCGAACAATGGAGTATCCTTCGATATATCGGATTTATATAGCTTTATGCTATATATATATATAGTTGTATGCGTGTCTATATCCTAGATATTCCTTTTCTTCGGGCTGCGGCGCACGCGTTCGCGTTGACAGACTGATCGACACTTCCCGTTCCAGAAATTGGACTCAACTGAGTCGTCAGCTCGTGCCATAATCCAATCCAAAGCCCCAGAGCTGCGTCGTCGACGCCTGCGTTTCAAGTCGCAGGCGTTGATCATTATCCCCAACGCTGCGATCATCATTGTCATTATTATGACCATCATGATCATCATCAGCAGCAGCAGCATCGGCCAGAGCAATCATCGTGCCACACATTCAATCAAGTAGATTCTTTTCTCTCGCTTTGACAACCGCCACAGAGGGCCGCAACAGATTTTCTTCTGCTGCAGCGACGCTAACGCAGCGATTCAGCCTCAGTCGGCGTCGGCGTCGACGTCGAGCTCGCAGTTGGTTTCTCATATGCAAAATTGCGCGACGTGTTGAACAACAGCAACAAGTGTCGGTCTTAATCAAGATACATTCAGATTTACACTGTGTCGAGCTATAATATATAACAAATTAGTACTAAAGAAAATAAAAAAGCAGTCCCTAAATTACGGTCCACAAAATACAGTCATGCAAATTCCCAAGCTCTGCTCATTATATTTTATAAATATTAGGAAAATAGACTGAAGAACTTTACGAATTCAAATGTATAGCAAGAATTAATGTACCGAACAATATTAAAAGCATTCAACATAATACTATTAAATATAGTACAGCAAAGTAGTAGCGAAAAAAGTTCTATGCACTCTTATTCTGATAAATATATTTTTAAATATCAGTGAAATTATCTGAAGAATTTAAATAACTTTAAGAATTTGAAAATAATGTACTGAAAATTATTTTAAATATTTTAACTCACATAAAATATAGTAGAACATATTAGTACTAAAAACAGTCCAAAAATACACTCACAAAAAATCTCAAATATCTGTTCCTGTGTTTCAGCAAAATAAACTAAAGTACTTTATGAATTTGAAGCAGTTTAACTAAATGTGGAAGATATAGGTTTCTTACATAAATGCTGGGATAAAACGTTTATATAATCTATAAGTATATATATTCTATAACTAATATTCTTCTCTTTTTCTACTAATTTTTGCAGGGGACAAAGATCATTTGCTGAAGGGTGAGGTTCTCCGAAGAAGGCAACTAATCCAGAAGCACAAATGCCATCAAGCAAACGTTACACCCAACCAAATGCACGCACAAATGCCTACACATAACCGTATATACCCTACAAAATGCACACACAAATGCCAACACAGAACCGTATATACCCTACAAAATGCTCGCACAAAAGGTACCAGAGAAGCGTATGTACCAATATATGTGTATGGCAACAGAAAAGCGTATGTACCCTACAAAATGCACACACAAATGCTAACAGATAAGCGTATATACTCTACAAAATGCACGCACGAAAGGTACCAGAGAAGCGTATATACCTTACAATGACTAAGGCAACACAGAACCGTGTAAACCCTACCAAATGCACGCACAAGTACCAACAGAGAAGCGTATTTACCCTACAATATATGTATATGACAACAGAGAAGCGTATATACCCTACAGTTGACACTTACGAATGCCAATAGAGGAGCGTATATACCCTACCAGTCTGTGTTGTCTGCACAGACAAGTATTGGAATAAGTCTTCAGTCCACCGCGTGACACAATTTCGTTTAATTGAATTGGAAGACACGGATTATGTTCAGTGTAAGTGTATATGGTAGGTATTATTCCAGTATTTGCCCTAGCCATAAAAAAACTCTGTGGCCAATTAAAAAAAAAGCAGAAACGAAAAGAAATTCACGGCTCGTCGCAGCTAATTGCCAGATGAAATATGATTTCCTTTGACACTGAGCGCACTTTATAAAGTCGCCTCCCGTCTCGTCTGGCTGCTGCCTTGATTTGTCAGCCTATGCAATTCATTGCTATTATTATTATTATTACTATTATTGCTATTAGTATGTCCATTAGAATTTGTATTGTTCGTTGCGGCTGTTTTCCATTCGGTTTGTCCACTTGCCGCGACTCGCATAAATACGTGTATTAAGTGCAAGTATATATGAGTACAAGTTAGTTTATATGAATACATATGAGTATGTTCGCATTGTGTATGAGTATGTTTGAGTATGTATGTGTGTGTGTGTGTGTGTGTGTGCGTATGCCTCATCCGCGAGCTCGACTTTCAATTGAGAGCCGCCGGGTAACAACAACAGGAGCATTGTCTTTCAACGCCTCGCGAATGTCTCTTATGAATTTGCTAGATTATTATGGATAGAATTTCAAATAAATATTCCCTCGGCTGACATCTATTCAAAGGGAATATTTTAGACAAGCAATAGGCGCAAGGGAAGTCTCCAGCTAAACAGAAAATCAATATTGTTTGGCAATAAAATCAAATTTTTATGTTCTCGGCCTTGAAATGGATTTTACACTTAACCATCTAATATATGTATGTGATTACTAAATTCCTGTTTTATATTTCAATTGCGGGAAAAGTTTCTGCTGACAAACGCATTTGGCATCGATTCTTTTGTTTATTTATTATTTGCAGCAATTTAATATTAGATTCCGCTTGCTTTATAAACGGAAACTCGACTTGGCCACATTTTGTCGGATTTATGTGCAAAATAATTTTTATTTAATAACAATTATTAGAACTTACATACAAACACTAGTCTTGGTTATGAAACTCTTTAATAACAAACAAACTCTTTTCGTTCCAGAAATAATATTCGTCTCCAAAGATGAGTTTTCTATGGAAGCGGGTGCACAGCCCGAAGACAGCCAAAACTAAAGCATATAGTAAGATCTGATCTATCAGGATCTGGCCTAGATCAAACTCTGAGGCTGAATTCTCCAAGGTGGGGAAACATTTAGGCAACGAGCCTCCGGCAAAAGTAGGTATGTTTTTATATGTTTTAAAAGAAATACTTTCATAGAGTCCAGATCACCTGACAATACCTGCCATTAGATCAGAAATATTTGCTTCTCTTTAATGGCGCTGATTGAAATATATCTAAGTGATTTATTAGCGTGAAAAGCTTTTAATGCTCGCTTACTCAGTTAATCAAGTGAATTGGTCTATTAAACGCACTTTGACAAGTTGAAAACATTTCATTTCACACACTTCTCTACGCGATTCTCAAAGCCCATTTCGAAATAAACAAAAGCAATTGTGGCAACTGACAATGATAAGGCATTAAAAAGTGCAATGTGAAATGCAATTACGTTTTGCTCATTGGATGAATGAATGCACATAGTACCCTTTAAAGTACACTGAGAGAAAAGAGCGACACATAAGCCTTATTCTTTAAAATAGAGAAACAAATAATGTCCTAGAATCTAGATAAGTAGTTGTAGAGTATGGAAATCTTTTTAATAATTTTGGGCTTAGTTCAAGTTTTTTACTTGAAATTGTAAGACATTTTCGAACAACATTTTTCTCAGTGTGCATTAGCTAGAACTTAGGCGAACTGCAGCAGCTAATGCTATTGATAGCCATTGATTGCTTAAAATAGTTGCGAAATTGTTGCATGTGCCCGAACTAAGTAAAACACTTATGCAACAGTTATTTTACACACATGTGTACACATATACATATACGTATTCGCATTCACGGCGATCTCTCCTCTCGGTGCGCTTTGTAAATGGCACACAAATCGACCATTTCCTGTTCTACGCCCACCAAGCGCCGGCGAAATTGTCGCTCGACTTGTTTCCCAGCACAGCCGAAAATTAGTCAAAGAGCGAGAGCGTGCGACTGGCAGAAAGAGATGGCCATAGATTACGTCAAGCATTCTGCTTGATTGATATGTAACGGGTTTTTTTTATTTGGCACCGTCGAGCTGCAATTTGAAATTACATTTGATGGCAAGCGCAATTGTAGCGCAGGGCGTATGAGCAATGAAATTTGCGACGCCATGCGGTCATTAAATGAACTACGATTCTACTTGTGCTGCATTGCTATAGATGGCGCTATCGAACAGAGTTTCTGTAAATGGCGCTATAGAACAAAGAGCTTTTGTAGATGGCGCTCGCGAACACAGAGTTTTTGTAGATGGCGCTCTCGAACAAAAAGTTTCTGTAGATGGCGCTTTTTCCAAAAAAAAAAAACCCAGGCAAAAACCACATTTGTCACACCGACGATTATATGCCCTTCTTTGTAGACATGCAGCAAAATTGATAAGTAAAGCAATGTAATGTCAGAAAAACAAAACATTTTTCGAGCCGGCTGTGAAGTGGACGATAACTACCCAATTAATAATAATATAAATATTAATTTTTTGTAAGTTTCAAAAGACAACAAAATAGAGCAAGAAAATGCAGCACAAGAAGAATTCCTGCACAAGCAATGCATGTAGCGCAAAATGAAGAGACATCCAAAAAAGGCTATCTCTTTCTTTCGCGCATCAATTTGCATGCCCTAGCTTGTATGTGTGTTTGTTTGTAAATTATCTACAGCACACGTGCATCGCGCTCAAACTGTTTATTTGCAGTACGGTGCTTTTTCGTCGGCTTTGCACATCATTTTGTACTAATTGTCCCCAGTAGTCAATATGGCGGAAAGCGATCAATTCATCAAATTGTCAGAATCACAAGTGGAATTAACAGCGGCAGTGCAAAATCTTCAGGCTACTGCTGTCCTATTCACTACTGGGGTGAACCTAAAATCATAAATAATTTTTAAAGGTTGGGCGAATGTATTAACATTGTATGAGTAATAGCTATAGGACTGAATCCAATACACCATGAAATAAACAATAAATTTAGCGATTGATAGTTTTAGGTTTGTAAGATTTAAATTTTATTTTTATCATCGTTTGTGGTTTTGGTTTATAAGTTAGTTTTTACTTGTTGCTTACTAGTATTATTATAGTAATTATTTGTAGTATTATAATTATTATTAAATGGTAGATTAATTCGAATCATATCAATTTTACATAGTTTCGACTGCCAACCATTTACACACACAATTGCAATGTGCACATTAAACACTACTTTTATACTTGACTCACCTGTTGCTGCTATACAACATCATATTAGTACTTTTTACTTTTGCTTTAAACAATTCCAGTTTGGAGAGAACTAATGTTGAAGGGTTTTTCTTTCGCTGTGTGTGTGCGTGTGTGTGTGTGTGTGGTGTGTGGTTTTTTTGAAATAAATGTAAGCTCGAATTTGTTATTAAAAACATGTATCTGCTATCACTAATAAACCAATTGATTTTTGTAAAATTTATTGGAGTTGCTTAAACTAAATCTAAGATCCTAAGATCCCGCTATTCCACCTGCTCTTCTATTACCTGCTGCTGCTTCTTCTTCTTCTTCTTCTTTTTTTGGCTATAAAAATTAAGTTACATTTTTTAGGTTTGCTTTTTGAACATTCATGCACTAGTTGTGTGCATGTGTGTGTGTGTGTATGTGTGTTTAAATTACAACAAATAATTGATATTTAAGTTTAAGTATTTGCTTTAGAGTGTGAATGTTTTTGAATGTTTCACAAATGTTTCATACCGTTTCCATTTTGTTTCTCTTTGTTATTTAGTTTTGTTTCGTTTCATTTCATTTCGTTTCGTTTTGTTTTGTTTTGTTTGTGTTTGGTGCTAGGCTAAGGCGACTTTTGTTTGGTTGTTTTCACTTTGTTTTGTTTTTCGTTTTGTGTTTTACATTTTGCAATATATTCAACAATAGTAGTTGCTTTCTCTGTTGTCTGTTTTGTCTTGTTGTCCGTTGTCTCTTTGTCTGTTTTGTCTCTTGTTGCGGTTTTTTTTTTCCATGTTCTCATTTTACACAAAAAACGAATAATTGCATTTAAATGGAAGTAAAACCGAAAATTTGTGAACAGAAAATGTTAACAAATTAATATTAAAAAAATATCGAAAAATTTAAAAAAGTAATATCTTTTAGTCTTAATAATTTGTGCTAGAAATTCGGCTATTAAAATTATTTAAGTTCCATACCTCGTCTCACTTTAACCTTACTTTTTTTTTGCTTGAGAAAAGTTTTACACATTGTTTTTTGTTTCGTTTTCGTTTCGTTTCGTTTCGTTTACGTATCGTGTTTCATTTAACATATTCAGTCTTTCAGCTTTCAACATAAATAAATTAATTAAATTAATTTATTTAATCGCATTACAAAATGTTTAAGTGCTGCCTGTAAATAATTTCGTGTTCTATTGCATTTATGTGGTAATTTCCGATGTCTGCCTTATGTTGCGCTCTTTAAAGTTTATAGCCAAAAAGTTATATAGTTTATATCTCAAACAGCGATGCGTCGATCGCGTTTTGATGGAAATTTGGAAAAAACAATTTTTCATCCTTAGTCGAAGTTTGTTGTAAAAGCCAAAAGTTTGCTTTGCTTTGTTTAAATGTACTTTAACTTAATTCTAGTTGCTAGGGTTTTGTTTTCTCTCTTTATATCATTTACATATTATTGTAATAATTATATATGCTGGTAATATATCATTCATATGAATCCATTTGCTGCTGGTTCAACTCTTATATGCGCTTTCGTCTCATAAACTGCTTAGTTTTTCGCTTTATTTTTCTGCGTTGGCTAAATTTAAGAAACTTTTCAACTTTTCAACTGGACGTACGCTGGCTTGATTTCCATTTTTCTTTAGTTTTTTTTTTTTTTCATCTTTTTTTGGGTTATTCAAAAATGTTGCTTAAATTTAGTTAATCATTAAATACTCGTATAGTAAATATATAAAATTTTGTGTCCAAATTCAGTTGTTTTTAGGAGTTTTATTTTTTTCAGTTTTTTTTTTTTTTGTTGTTGCCTTTCGTTACTTTATTGTTTTGTTTTTTTTTTAGTTGAGTAAAACAAGAAACGGCCTGAAACTATAAAATATCCAACGCCTCACATATTAGAATGGAACGTACCATAAAAATTCAGAATCTTGTTTGGATAGCTTTAGGTTAATTTCTGTATAATGTACTTTTGGGTGGGGCTTACGTTTATCATATGCTATATAGGTATATTTTCTTGATTTTCTATGTGTTGCAACAGAAAAGTTGTTGTCAAATATTTTCTTCTTCTTTTTTTGTTCTTTTCTTAAGCTTTCTTACTGTAAGTATAACCGGTCTCTTGTATTTTTGTTAAGGCAACTGCTTTTTGTTACAGAATTTGTAATTTGTTGTGTTCAGTTTTGTATTTTTGTATTTTGTTTTTGTATATCTTTTAGGTTTTTCTTTTTGAATTTTTACATGTGACTGGGAACTGCATTTTTGAATTTGAATTTTGTTGCTCAACTTTAATGAATTAATATTATTTTGCAAGTATTTTTTGAAAGCATATCATAAGCAGCCAAAATGCGTTTTTCATTTTAGTTGGACTCCTAAAAACAACGAAACGTTTTTGAGATTTTTTTTTTTATTTTTTGGTTTTTTGCTAAATGCAAAAATTTTGCTGTGCCTTAAAGTTTAGTTTTAAGTGGAAATTTCATTTATAAATATACTAGAAGGGGTTTTTCTTGTTTTTCTTGCTAATTTTGAATTTTGATTTCAATTTCGCCATTTAATTTTGTATTTGCTTAATTTAGTTTAAAATACATTTTTAGCGTAAGTCGAAAGAAAATATTATGTACTTAATTTTGTGGCCTAAATTTAATGCAGTTTACAATGCGCATATACATGATTTTTTTGTTGTTATTTTCTTCTTTTTTTTTGCTTTTTTTTAAACGCATCTTTGTGGCATTTTGTTGTTGCTGCCTGCTTAATTATATAGAAAATAAATGTTCGGTAATATCCAACGCCAAAATACGTTGCCTTTGTGAAGTAAACTTTTAACAATGAAATTGATTTAAAGGAAATTATAATTAAGCAAAAATTAATGTTTTGGATAGTCAAAAACTTAACATTGAGCAAAAATGTAAACAGAATTCGGTTAAAACAATGCAAATGCAACAAAATAATTTGTTTTTGTAATAAAATTAATTAATATGAATTGAAGAAACAATCGAAAAGTTCAAAAACTATTGTTAACTAAGGCTTTAAATTGCAAATTGTTGCGAATTTCATAAATAAATGGAAAACTCAAATTATTTGAATCGATTGGAAAACTCTTTCGAAGCTGGGGCCTCGGCGTATTAATGGAACTTGCGCTTTTTGCCAACGCGTTTCTTGCCCTTGCCGCGGCTTTTGGCTAATTTGCGTTTTTTGCTTAGCCCATCGCCACGCTGCGCCGACTCCCGATTAATCTCGCCCAGAATTTCATCGCCCAGAGTGCCTGTTAAACATAAAATATGCATGAATAAATGAAAGTACATGGATAAATGGATGACTAACTAACCCAATGTGGTGAGCTTTCGCTGACGATGTTTCTCCGCCTTGGTGACCGGCAGACGCACCAGGTAGGTCTCCTCGTACTCCTGCTTCTCCTTTTGCGCTTGCGAGAGCAGCTGCTGGGCGCGCGAGCCGGAGGACAGCTCAGTGGGCGCATCCAAGTACTCCTCCTTCAGATCCTGCAGCATCGACGAACTATGTGGAAAGTTGATTAAGATTAGACTATATGGATTGCATTGGACAGATATGGTCTTACGTGATGGCACGCTTTTTGGCACGTTCCAGAGCCTTCTGCTCCTTGTCGGCGTCCCGCTCGTCCCCGTCGTAGTAGACGGGCTTGATGCGCGGTGGCACATAGACGCCCGATTTGCCAGCTGTGGCCGCCTTGCGCGGCTTTTTCGCAGCGCCTGCCCCGTCAGCCTCGTCGCCCTCCTCATCGTCATCCTCATCGCTGTCGCTGGCTGCCGCATCCGCCTCCTCTTCAGCCTCGGCACCGGCAGCGCTGAGCATCTCCTCGGGATTCGGCTTGTAGAGTATGGGATCTGTGCTGCTCGAAACTCCAGTTGTCGCCGTCTTGACCAGCTTGTCAATCTGATAGCGCAGCTTGTGATCTATGGGCCGTATCTTCTCCAGCACGGTGCGTATCTCGATCAGGCGCTCGATCGAGGGATCACCCTCGATGGTCTCGCCGGAGCATTTGCGCAGCACCACATATGTCAGATTGATCAAGTAGTCGAGCAGCATGTGGTACTTGACCTCCAGGAAGCTCAGGCCGTACTCTGTGCTCAGCTCGCCGCGCTTGACGCGCTGCAGCATTCCCTCGACCAGATCCGTCACCTGCTTCACATTGCTGTTCATCTCGCCCAGCAGCTGAATCGCCTGCGGTATGTCCTGCTGACCCTGCATCTCGCAATCGTAATCCAATGCCTGTCGAGAGAGGGAGGTAAAAAATTAATTTAATTTTATAATTTAACAGAATTATATAATTTCATACAATAAGCGGCTGGGGTTACACAAAAATAATGATCAGCTATAATCAGTTATCTTAAATAGATCGAGTAAAGATATAAAGTTGCGCAATTTTTATGATTGCGGATCGTATATACATATTTCGGATATTAACTAGTTTTGCCCGTTTCAATTTTTTTTTCTTCAAATTTATGCTAATTTTATTCACTTTTTGGCCATTTTCTGCTAGTGGAAAGTTGAAAAATAAATATAGATATATGTTTTCTAGCTAATCGAAGCAAATCTTAACTTTTGCTTCTACAATCTTTGACCCTCACTTTACTAACACACCTCAAAGGATTTGGTTAGCCTGAAAATTTCATACAAACGTTTTCTACGAGCAAACCCTCAGCAAAAATGTCGCATACAAATGCTTTCCACGTTTTTTCCCCTTTAGCGCGTGAATTTAGGTTAAATACCAGCAAAAATGTTTCATAAAAACGTTTTTCATATATAGAAGTATATTTAATGTGTTATCTAGGTAGCAACATAATCAAATTAATAATTATTAATACTGAATAAATTTCTAAGTAAATCTTAAGCCCAGCTTAACTCAATCTATGCTTACTTTTAAGTTCTGCGAACTTCCAGGTGTGGAAAGTAAAAGTCAAAAGTGTTAAACTTTTCGTAATACCATAATTTTCGACTAAGCAGACCAGGCTTACCTGATCCATTGTAGGGCACAGAGTCTAATTTTCTAACAAACAGAACAAATAGACCATCAAAAGGAAGCTTTTGGCTAACAACAAATGCAGTTGGGCCTAATCTAAAGCTAAATGCACGTACATTTATTGGTTGAATTGCCGAAAAATAATATATAGTTTATGCGAGTATATATACCTTTATATATATATATATATCAACTAATTATGGAAGGCAGCCAAAAATATGCCGTTAGCCAATCGGCAACAGCAATTTATGCAGGCCGTCTCGCTCGCACTTTAGTTGTTATTGTATTGGCCAACAGCATATTTAACAAAATTTTGTGCACAGGAAATTAAATCGGCTTGGCAGATACACGAATAAATTGTTTAGTATGTGAATATGCCATAAAGGGAGGCAACGATCCCCACTCCCCCCTTGCCCCTTATTACGGTAACCCAACCCCGCCCATGGCCAAGCGCGAACCGCAGTTCTATGTGCCAGAGTCTGGTTGTCCTCCATGCTGCATTTGTTGTGCATGTTCAGCGCCTACCTCTGTATGTGTGTGTGTGTGTGTGAGTGTGTGTGTGTGTGTGTGTGTGTGTGTGAGTGTGTGTGTGTGTGTGTGTGTGAGTGTGTGAGTGTGTGAGTGTGTGAGTGTGTGAGTCCTGTGTCCTGTGCGCGACACCGCGCAACTCATTTGCATATTTTATTGGTTGCCATTTAATTATTTGCATTTTACTAAATTTTCGGCCTAGCCGCCGCCGCCGCCACCAGCTGTGCCCCGCCAACCCCTTAGGAGCCCCCAGCCAGCTCTGGCCTGCCCTTTGACCGCCGCAGCTTATGCTGCATTTATTTTCAATTAATATTAATAAAGCAATGCACATGTAGGGGGGGAGGTAACAACATGTGATCTCACCGCGGCTTACAAATATTTTAGAGATTAATTGCAAATTGTAAAATGTATTATTTTTTATTTTTTGACATTTGCGGCCGCAAAATTTTGCAATTTACCAAACAATTATTTTGATAACAAATTTTTTCGAGTGCTTTTGCTTTGGTTTTATGCCAAATTTGCATATTATTATTGGCAAATTATTTTAATTGCATTTGCGTTCAGACATTTAATAACAAAGTGCTCAGAAATTGTGGCTAAAATGGGAAAACCGATATAATTAAAATGTTTCGACATAACAACAACAAATCTAAATGCAACAAAAATTTCAAATGTTCAAATTGGCTAATTTGGCACAAAATAAATGTAATGCTATCAAAATATATTTTTGGCGGTAGTCAGATGACTTTTAAAAGAGCTGACGATTGGTCTATGGAATGCTTAAATAAAAAATAAAAATGAAATAATAAAATACTTTTTAAAATACTTATATTTTTATTTAAACAAAAGATTAAGATCAAAGCGAACCACAATTTTAATAACACACAAACATTAAAAAATGGGTAAAAAGGGTATATTGTATTTGTACAAAATGCAAATGTACATATAAGGCAGAAGGAAGCGTCTCCGACCCCATAAAGTATATATATTCTTGATCAGCATCAATAGTCGAGTCGATCTAGCCATGTCCGTCTGTCTGTCCGTCCGTCTGTTTCCGATAATCGATAACTTACTCCGTTTCCAAGCAATCGATAAAAATCGATATCGACATCCTGTTTTTTGAGCAAATTGGGTAAATAATAAGAGCTATAGTCACCAAACATGATATGTTGCTTCTAGAATATTATATATATGTCAAGTATCTTTCATTTTAGACCTATCGCCACCTCCCCGCTACCACCTCAAAGAGGGTTCGGGGTATTTCCTAGTCGGGAGGTCCTGACTAGAACCTCTTACTTGTTTTAAAATAGCAATTATCTGGGCACAAGTCTGTGGGAGTTGGTGACAACTAAGTGTAGAACCAGCGACATTTCTTTTTCTGGTTTCAGCCCTGTCAGCAGCAGCTAATTACTTTACATTTGTCTGTCCCCACAGGCAAGGAAAACTTTGCTGCGCCCAGCTAAACATCATTTCCCATTTCCCAGTTAAAGTTAAAACCGTGTTTATTTAAAAATCGATCGTAATGCTATTATATTCTACTCTGGCAGATGTGAAAATTCTATTTCACGCTAGGGTCGGGGTACAAATGCGTTATTGACGCGTTATAAGCTGGCCAATATGAGTTTGCAATTAAGTCGCTGACACGGACTTGACCAGCCAACCATTATGTGTGAGTGGGCGGGGGGAGGGGCAGTGTGGTGTTGCACCAAAAAAGGCGTTAAATAAAATGCGCGCATATTTTAGGCGACAGCCAATGCAAAAACTGACAGCCTGGCAACGCCAAATAAACGGCAACAACAACAACAATACGCATAGAGCATATGATGGCAGAGCTTTGCAACTGCCCCAAACAAACCGCAAAAGTCGCCTGCAAGCGTGTTACGAGGGCCGATTATAAAACGTTGCCCCGTTACAGCAACAACAACAACAACAACAACAACAAATACAACAACAAGAACGCGCTACATTATTTGCACATAGGTCTGCCAAAGGCAATTTACAACAAAATGCCAAACTAAGCCGCGCACACACACGCAGGCAAACATGCATACATACGCACGCACACGCACACAGACTCAACCACCCGCAGCCAATACTCAGCCCATGTACCAAATGTTTTTTTTATTACATATGCATTCAAATGCAACGACTGCAGCAATAACAACAACAAGAATAACGGAAATGTGAACAGAAATGTAGAAGTGCTTGTTGTTGTTGTTCTTGTTATACCCTTGTAGCGGGCAATATAAATTGGTCGCGACATGTGCAGCGCATAGAAGAAGACGACTCTCTTGATCAGTATTAGCAGCTGAGTTGCTTAAGCAAAATCTTATTAATATTGGATAACTATACCAGCTGCATAGAAAGACTCAATCGAGTGCCGGCGTATAAGATATGTGTTTTTTAGATTAGTTTCAACTGATTAACATTGAAATAGTATATAGTATGTATATAGGAAGAATCACTTTATGTATGGCAAACGATTCTTTGCTTTAATGAGCTTTACTATTCGCCCAATACATAATTGAAAGGCAACAATCAGTCGGATATTCAAACATTAGTTGAAAAGCACTGTCAAGCCACATGTCTGCTAGGGTATTTAATCTTCGGCGATTTAAACATAACCGTTTCTTGTTTGCAATGTTGTTGTTGTTGTTGATGTCGTCGCATTTGCATCAACTGTTATTTGGCAATGCATTTTATGCACAGGCTTTTGCCTGCAAGTGAGCAGCGAATTGAGCGAATTGCTGTCTCTGTCATGCGCGCAGATTTTAAATGGATTTGTTTGTTGTTTTTTTCTTTGGAATAAAATATGAATTACAATTGCTGTCGCGCAGGTTATGCAAATTGTGCATTTGCACAGCCTCGCACCCTTTGCAACGACATTCGACTAATTTAAATGAGAACATTTGGACCCTTCCTCCCTTCCCCCCTAACCCCCGGGGACCCTTGACCAGCCGCGTCTGCTGTGGTTTCGTGGATTTGCGCAAAATGTGCGCAATTATCATCAGGCGAAATTTTGCTGAATTTTTTATTTCGATTTTTGGTTGTTATTTGGCATTAACATCATAAATAAATGCGTGCTGGTTTGCGATAATTGCACAAAATGCATTGCATATTTATAGGCGCTTTAAATTGCCTTTTTATATGTACGCATATGCAGAGCAATATATATGTATATGTGTGAGTACATATGTATGCATATGGCCGTAACATTTGGCTGGAATTGAGAGGGGGAACCGGTTTGCTGCCTCGTTATTGGCCAATGAGCTCTTTTGAGCAGGCAATCAGCAGCTGGTTAAATAAATTCCCTTTTTTTTTGGGCATTTATTTAAATGATGTAAAGTACAGTTATATAATAAACGGTGTGGGTTATGAGGTGGTCAATGTGTTTGTGAAATAGGCAACAGAGGAGAGGGAAAAAAATTGAGATGGGGGAGGATAATTTTTTATAACATATATTAAATGTTTAAAAAGCATAACATACAAAATCCCTGTTGTTTTTAATATAATAAATAAATAGTTGTTGTATAGGTAGAAAATATTTATCCAGATGAATGCATTAAAAAACATTTTCTCTATTTTAAGATTTGCTTAAGTATTACAAAACAATTTAAATTAAAAAAAAAACAAACCGATTTTTTCCAATAAGAGTTTGTAAAGCCTATAATTTTTCGGGTAAGATTTGTAAACTCTATTTTTCTCCAGTATATATATATTTATATTTATTTATATTAGTGAATGCTACTTAGCTTAAGTAATTATCTTTGAGCAAAGTTAAAGTATAATAAAGTTGTGTAAATGTTTGAAAGCAGCAGAGAAAGTAATTTTTGATCTCATTAATTGTACAAAATCATGAGAAGCCTAGACAAATTGATTGCACGTGGGAACAACAATAAAGTGTGTCTATAAGGGTGCATGTACATATATATGCGAGCATAACGGGTAAGGCCTCGAGATCTTTAAGTTTATAAGAGTTGGATACATAATATTCGTGGTTCAACTTTTTGCATTTAAACAAATATTTTGTGAATGCACAGCATTTTTATGGAAACATATTTTTTTTAACACATAATTATGTTTTAAATACTGACAAAAAGAAGCTTAATTTATTTTATATTTTAAGTTAAGAGATATTTAAAAGGGACATTTTGAAAACTGCACAAGATTACGTTCAAACAGCTATTTGATCTGAAATTTTGTACAATATTAGATTTGTGTATTACAGAACTTGGCTTCCCTTACTTTCGCCCGCATATATGGAAACAATTACTAGGCACAGGCTACTCTGATTTGCGGGACAAGCAGATAAATGGAGTTCCTCGACGCACTCAATCCCTAATTCCAGTCACTTTCGAAAACATTTTACCTTTTAGCCTGCACCGTGTGTCCAGCTGGCAAAGGGGCAGTCAACTCAAAGGGACCACTTGTTTCAATTATAAAACTACAAATTGTGCGCCATTTGAGTGGGCTCCAAATGCCACCAGCCCCCCTCCAATCCAAACCACAGTAAGATGGGTGCGGGTTTCGGTAATTGAGGGGTCGGGAGGGGGGTTAAGTTGAGCTGAAGCGCACATCTACGCGACGGCCATTAGAAATCGATTGACATAACTCAAAAATTGTGCAAATTAACGTAAAACCAGCGAGTACCAACGACAATATGGGCGGGGCAATTGCTGAAGCGCTGGCGGGTGGGGAGGGGTTGGGGTCTGGTTGCAGTGGGGCAGCGGAAGGGCGCGAGGTTGGCAGCCGACAGCCTGTAAATAACGGGGCAACGTTCCAGCAGAGTCAAAAATATGGCCTGGCCTAGGGTTACGACATAACGTGCGGCTAACGCGCGCGTGTGTGTGTGTGTGTGTGTGTGTGTGAGTGTGTGCGAGTGAGTGTGCGGGAGGACAACAACAAGCGAGACAATGCTTGGCGGGCGCGTCCGTTGAGCGCCTGATGAAGAAATACGCGCGACTGTTGCAAACCGCAGTCAGACCAACTGAAACCCTGCCAGGAGGGGGCTACCCCTACCCCTCCCAAGCCACCCACAACGAGCTGAAAGTGGAGCCGATATTTATGCAGCACTTCGTGCAACGTGTCGTTGTAGTTGCATTTGCCAATAACCGAGATATTGATTAGTGTTTATAGGCAGAGAAACCCAACGCCCACAACGCGGACACTAATAAAACGCAACCACAGCAAAATACAAAGCGACAAGTGTTTTTTTCCCTAAATCGATTTCGTCTCAATTTCGCTCAGATTTCGCGCTGCTTTTATGGTAATTATCGCTGCAAATTTGTGTCGGTTTGAACCAGCAACTTCTGCTTTCTATTCATCGTAAGCTAAGCCAACAACAGCTTAGGTTGTGTACAAAACAGCCGTACCTTAACCTGAAGCGAACTTTTTTTTTTTCTGGCTGGTTAAAAAATAAAGTATATATTAATTTGTATTTATTGAAAGGCAAGACCTAATTTGTATAAATAAAATAATGTATAATATGAATAAAAAAACAAAAAATTTTAAAATAAATAAAATAAAATAGCCCAATTTTTTTTGTTTGAGAATATTAGTTTTTAGGGTTATTAATAAAAAACATAATAAATAAATATAAAACTTAATATTTGAGATGTAAAGTATTTGAAATATGTATTTTTTTTATCATTGTTTTGTATTTATCTTTAATATGTAAGGAATCAACATTTTCAGCAGAGCTTTTTAATATATATTTAATATAGTAGGAAACAAGATTTAATTGCAAGTTGAAATAAAGGCGAATTAGATTTCGGGAACGCAGAACACAGGGCGAACAGACACCGCGGCCATAATTATAAATCCTTGTCGCGCAAGGGGGGGAGGAGAAGCTGTCAGAAATTGTTGACATTTGGCGCTGTTTATGTCATATTATTTGTAGCATTTGTTGTATTTAAAGGGGGTGGGGGAAGGGGTTATTGTTGGTGGTTTTAGGTGTTGTGCGCTGAACGTAAACGAAACTTTTGCGGTCGCGCAAAATGCGGCAAGTACATGGAATAACACATACATATGTACACAGCTATATATGCACATAGAGAGGCACATAAAATGCATGTATATATATATATAAAATGGCTTATATAGGTACTGCAAATATAATTGCATATTTCATGCCGCGTTGCACAAAACAAACATCGCACTTTGCCGCCTCAATTGGCATTTGGCAATTTTCAATTCGGGTTTTCCACTCAGCCCCACTCGGGTTTTTCACTCGCCAGCAACAGACCAGCCATTATTTATTTAAATAATTGGCTAACCATAAAAAAAAAAATAATTATAAAATACCAAAAATGTTTCGCGCAGACAAAGCAGCCTGCAGAAAAGGGCAAAGGGGTCTGAATAAATAAATGAATAACGAATGCGGAGCATGTCGAGAGATTAGAACCACATTTCGGTTCAAATGGGCACTACAAAGGATGTCTGCCATGGCAAACAGAATAGATAAATGTTTTAAGACCAATTGATTATTGATCAGAATAAGAGTGGAGCGTGCACATAATTGTAAAAAATATATAGGCTTATTTGTAAAAATGTATATATGTATATATCCAACCTTTTATTACTTAAAACTAAATGTTATATATTCTGATTTTTTTATTTTATTATGTTTAATTGAAATTTAAATAAATTCTGTGAATTGATGTTAGTCCATCTCTGTACCTTAATTCTTAAGACATGATTTGTAATTCTTTGAACAAAAAAATCTTTTAAATATTTAAAATAATCTAAAAATATATAAAAACCAGACTCTTCATTTGAATTAAGAATACGAAAATACAAGTATCAAATTTAAAACATACTCGCTTAAGCATTATTTTATATAAAATTCATGTCTAATTGGGAAATACTATTGTGCTAAACAATTTAAGTACTGAACGCCCACTTTGAAGCAAGTTACTAACTAGGTTAAATATAACTCTATTAAATTAAGACAGCTTTAAAAACGCACTCAACAAAGCTGAAGGAGTATTAAATAATCTTGCCTTTGATCTATTTATAAAACTAGTTCCACCTTTTAACTTTACATTTAATAAGTCTAAAAGGATAGCTAAAAGCAGTTCGTAATCTAACTAGTCCCACCTTTTTATTATTTATTATTATTATTATTATTTTATAAGTAAAATAATATAGGTACAAGCAAGCACCTTTTTTGAAACGAACCGGTTCGTATATTTATTGTAATGAACCGAATCATGAAACGAACTAGTTGCCCATGAAAAAGCCCACCCAAAACTCGAACCCAGGCATAAATTTTATTTCAATCGGGTTAGCAAGGATTCCACAAACTGAACCACAAGGCTGGCAGCTGGTTCAAACCGTGAACCGCATAGCAAACAAATATGCTTTACAGCCCAGAAAAGTAATAATTATAATATAAAAATCCTTATTGTACTTTTTTTTTCATCTGGCACTTTCTGATGTCGACAAACAAACAAGGCTTCGCAAACAAACACAAAACAGACAAGAAGCACGCACAAAAAAAAAAACTTGTAGAAAAAAATTCGAATAGAGCGGAGTTATGGAAGACAGAGATGCAAGATACAACGGGAAGTGAGGAGCAGAAAGATGTGGGAAAAAAAATGACAAGACAAATTCGTCGCTGGCTGCCGGCAGAGCGACAGATAAATGCTCAGACATACAGACACACACACGCACGCATGCAGAGACATTGTGATATGCCGCTATTCCTTATGCGAACGGCTGTCAGTGTTGGCAATGCAGCTATTTTCTGGCTAAGCGCAGCTATTTACGAAGCTCGTCAAACGGCAACTAAAGAAATTTAAAATTGATTTAGCTATTTTATGGCTAAATTGGGCAGTTTGTGCTCTGCAAGGTTGTTTAGCTATTTTTTCCACTGAATTTAGCTCTTTTTTCGCAAGGGGAGCTGGGAACACTGTGAGTTGGAGGCAATGTTGCGCATACGCCGCGTAGCCAGCGAAGCAAACAATTTTTTTTGTTGCCTTTGAACATGAGCAGAAACAACAACAAAGTGTCAAAGCAACGCGCATTTTTGTAGGCGTCAACGGGCGTCGCTTTTGTAAAAGCAATTTTCATTAACAAAGGAGGTGCGGTCGAGCCGAGGGCGTTAACGGGTTAAGCACGTGTGAATACAAGTAAAAAAAAAAAAAAAAAAGAGTCAATGAATTTGAGCATTCACAGCAAATGTAAAAAACGACAACAAAAATTAAATTGTAAGTGGATTTGCGAGAGGAATTGAAAGTAATTTGGTCAGCAACAATTTATATAATTGCATTTAGATTAATTTTTAAAATATTTACTTATTTTATATTTTTTCATCAATTTTTGTGTAATCCTTGTTAAATAATAACCCATATTTTACAATTTAGTTGATCAAAGTATCTGTCAGATTTAAAAGTAACGATAAGACGCAAAACTATCCGTGAGATACAAAGTATCTGTATGGCAAAAATATTGATGGCAGCTGCAAAATTTTCGGTTAAATGCAAAGAGTTCTTTACAAATTCCAAAAGATACAAAAGAGTGGGACAAAATCAAAAGATCTATTAGATATAAAATATTTGTTATATGCAAAATTAAAGAAATAAAAAACATAATAAACTATTAAAGCAAAAAGAAAGTAATAAAAGTGAATTTAATTGTATTTTAGTTTTGAGTTTACATTTATTATTACTAGAATTATTTTAATATATTATTAATATTATTATTATTCTTGTTATTATTATTATTTTTTCAAATTATTATTGTTATAATTAGTACAAATTTTATTATTATTGTTATTATTCATATTATTATTATTAATATTATTAATAAAATAATATTATAATTATTACTATTATCATTATTATTATTATTAATATGATTACTATTAATGACAATTTTATTTTGATTTCTGTTATTATTATTTATCTATTTTTTCATTTTTAGCGTAGCAAATATTTATTCAAATAGCGTGAGGAAATTGAAATTTGTTGCAAAGGGTTCTCATAAAAAAAAAGAATAAAAGAACCTCCTGCCAACTACAGAGAGTAGTTCCATATGATGCTTTCTCTGCTTCTTCTGACAGTGCTCTGTTTTTATTTAAAAATGCAAACAACCAACAAAACACATTCAAACTAAACCAACAAACGGCCAGCAAAAAATCAGATACACAGCGCTCGTATAACCGAAAAAAAATCACAAAAAATTAAAATTGGGAAAAAAATTGACAAAAAAAAAAAGAATGAAAGAAAAGTAAATAAAAGAGTAGCTGAGCGGAGAGCACAAAAAAACACAGCGCTATGAAATATTGCCAATCAGAAATGAAACCGAAAATAAATCGATTGTTTCAACAAACGCACAAGGAGAGAGCGACAGAGCGCGTGCAAGAGAGAGTGAGAGAGAGAGAGAGCGACAGAGAGGCAGCAAAAACACGAACCACGGCGACAGAGTTGCAGCCAAAGCCAACAAGCAGAGGGGTGGGAGGAGGGAGAATGGGAAGACGAACGCTGCAAGTGGAGTAAAAGAGCCAGCTGCGCGGCAGTCCATGGGTGGGTAAGGGGGGTAGGTGCGCCCAGTTAGGTCCGTTCGGCGCACAGTTCGCCAAAAATTGTTGTTACGCGAAAAAAAGTCGAGCGTTACGGAGGGGGGGAAACGACAGCAATTGGGGGGCGCAGTGCAGTGGCTGGGGCGTGGCAGGGTGGCTCGTTGCACGCTGAGTGATTGCTGCGCCTGTGTGTGTGTGCGTGTGTGTGTGTGCGTGTGTGTGTGTGTGCGTGCGTATGTGGGTGCAAATTGAAACAGAGTTGAGAGCTGACCGGGCCTAGGCCTAGGCCGAGAACGTCGCCATTGCTCGGCCTCGTCGTGTCGCATTGCCGCTGCTGGCCAAGCCTCGCGGGCACAACAAGCGCGCTGAGTGGATTGTCAGGAGAGAGAGGGAGAGAGAGAGGGTGGGGGTGGGGGTGGGGGTAGGGTTGCGGGGTGTGCTAGCACACGTTGCATTTGCATGTGCGGGGCATAATTGGACAGCATCCAGCATGTCGCTTTGTCTGCATGCGAGTGTGTGTGTGTGTGTGTGTGGGTGCGTGTGTGTGTGTGTGTGTGTGTGTGTGTATGTGTGTGTGTGGGAAGGCTGAAGCATCTCCGGCAGTCACATTGAATGGCAGCTACAATTCCGATTTTTGCTGCTTTTTTTCCCATCTTCTTTTTTTTTTTTTTTTGGGTTCTGCCTGTGCCGTGTGGAGGCCTTTGCATATGGATGACAATAATGCTGCCTCTCTCTCTAACGCTCTAGCCTGGCTGGCATCTTTGGCCAGCTCGTTCTTTTTCCCTTTTAGGCTTTAGCCCCTCATGCCCCTTCCCTTCAATCACTCCGCTAGTTATTGTTAGGCCCCGTCCAGGCTGCACATTCGAAAAGGTGACACGAGCAATGTCCATGCCAATGATGTACTAGATGGAGCTTTAAACTGATGCTGATGAGAAACTGGGGCACAGCGAGCGGACAATAGAGCAGAAGCTCAGCTTAAATTATCAAGATTCATATCTACATATGCATATGTATATTGTTCGAGAGAGAGTTCTCAGCTAACTGCAGCCACATTTTCATTGCATACTTTTTGGTGCTTGCGAAAAGATTGAAAAATCACATTAGACAGAGCATTTTGAATAAAAGCCTAGTGTAGGCCAAAAATAACACATTTAGTTGGACATGGGGCTTTAAGATGAGCCATTGAGCACGCGGAATTTCAATTTAACATTTACTATGAGCCGAAACTTCAAACCATATCCATTTCCCATAAGCCAAACCTAACCATATTTCTTTCAATCATAGTTTTTGGATCATAGTTAAAAAAATCGTTTGAGTAAGACCCAACCTCAAAGCATTATTCTTTCTTAACTCGCAACTTGATTGAGGTGAATAATTAAAAAAAATACTATTTATTTACTTAAAAGTTTAGGGTCGGAGCCTTGCTTTAAGATTCGGTTTGTATGCTCAGTTTCCACTTTCACAATAATTTGCGTTAATAATAATTAAATTTATTGAATTAATTATTAATTTTTGTTTAGTTTATTATAATTATATATTATTTATTTATTATATATTATATATAATATATAACTTTTTGTCTAATTTATTACAATCTTATATTTTTGAATTAATTACAACTCAAGTTTGTTGAATAAAATATAAATTTGTTTTGCTTGGTTTATTATAAATTTAATTAAATTGATTTATTATAAATTGTTTGTTTTTAAGATTATCAGAAATAAAAATTTGTTTAATTTATTGTAATTGAAATTTGTCAAATTGGTTATAAATTAAAAGAATATTACATTCTATTATATTTGTGCCAAAACGAAAAATGTTTGGCTTTTCTAGTTCAGACAAACGCGTATTATAGTAAATCCTTTGAATTATGAAGCAACATTTAAATTGCTATATTTTAACAATAGTTAATTGAAGTTTGGCTTTTGAGTGCAGTATTTACTTTTCTTTTTATTTGTATAGGAAGGCATATACCCTGGATGTCTATATACAAGCCCGCATTTCTGTGCGCAGTTCGGTTCTACATATATCACATTTGTTTCCATATGAAGATATATATATTGTACATATATATATGTACATTTGCTATCTCTGAAAACAATACACATTTCCAATTACTCGACAGTTGTGCGCGTCCTGTCCTAACTCGAACTCCAGGATAACGCGGCGCTTTTCACGTTCCTTGTTTTTGCTGTTATTGTTGTTGTTGTTGTTGTCTTTTGCTGTCGTTTGGCGGGGAGGCTCAATTGCAAATTGTATTTAAAATTTATATAAAATGCGCGTCGCATTTGTTGCTTTTGTGACAATGTGTCTGTGCTGCCAGCGCCCCCAGCGCTGCCCCACTCCACCCTTCTGTTAGAGTGCCAGCCCCGCCCTGTAAAAACAACAACAACAACAACAACGAACAACGACAACAACAGAAAAAAAGGAACAGCTAACAAACAACAAACAAACAGGCAACACACGCGGTTATTTTTGCCATACAATCAACGCGGCCAACGTGAAAAATTCGCGCGATTTATGCATGCATGGAGTGCGCCAGTGTGTATCTGTGTGTCTCCCTCCCCTCTCCTCTCTCTGTGTGTGTGTGTGTGTGTGTCTGTCGCTTGCTCTTCCTGTGCCACACACACTACACACCCACCAGCACCGCCCCCCAGCTCCCAACCAAGCGCCCAGCCCTGTTCGCTATTTCAACTGGCGAGTCACCAAAAACTCGACGCTTGTTTATTTTATTGGCACGTAAATTTAATGTCGAGAGTTCTATATATTCGCTATAGTTTGTTGTAATTGTTATTGTTGTTATTGCTGTTGTTGTTGTTGCTGTTGTTCAGGTTTTTCATTCCTGCATTTATATTGTTGCTGTCCATATACGTTTGTATTTTGTGTGGCTCTTATAAATAATTTTTGGAACACGGCAAATGGACACACCCAGAAATATCAAATGGGCTCTACAGATATGCTGGCATGCATATATATACATATATGTATATACAGTCGCAAATGGGTTGGTTTTCCGATAGCAGCGCCAAATGGAGTTGATAGCGAGTGGTGTTTGTCTCTCTATAGCGAATGCCAACTGAATTTGATGGCCACTTTATTTGAATTAGAAAAAACCAACAAAAAGCAAAAAAAATAACAGATAGAATACAGAGCTTGACCAGGTGTATCTATCGATATTGGGTTTGTGGAGTAAAGAAGGGATTCGAATTTTGCACAGCTTGATGGAAAAAAAATTGCGAGAGGCAAAGCGAGGCATTGAACCCTTAAGTATATCGCTTGGCGGAGAGATTAAAGATAATAATATTAATAATAAAATTTATGAAATAAATATTGTTAAAAACTATTGTAAAATATATAAACAATCTAACTCTTTTTACTTAGTTGTTAAAAAGTATTTCGAATATCTTATAATAAAAAATAATTTTTTTTACATTATAATAAATAAATAACATTGATTATATAATAATAAATAAATATTAGTAAAAATGAAATGTTAATGAAAAAATGAATCAAAGAATAAAATTTTAATTTTTTAACTAAGCTGTTAAAATTGGTTTTAATACAAATAATAATTAATAAAATATAACATTAATTACATAATAATAAGTAAACAATATTAATAAGCTCATAATAAACAAAATGAATAATGTAATAGTAATAATAATTAAAATACATAAAATACTACAATATATAATTTGTAGTAATCTGTGCTTCACACCTGAGTACACCGACTGCTTTACGCCCTACGCCACCTGCGACAATTTATTAACAGTTAACCCTCTTCAGAGCAACCCGTTAGACATCTGCAACACGTTAAATGTCCGAACAAAGCCACTCATGTATGCAAAGTCTAAGCCTTCTTTATGAACTGGCCAGTCCTATTCCTTTTCCCCAATTGCACAGCACACAGTATAAAATGAAAAAAGTCGTCTCTAATCTATTAAAACCCACATGAGCGAAATTAACCAAAAACGGGGCAGTAAACAAAGGAACTGAGCGGGGCGGTGGGACGGCTCGCCCCCCTTGAACATTGTTTTTGAGTGATGAATGCATTTTCACATTTCCACATTTCCACTTTTTGGCAGCCGCAAATGAAAAAGAATAAAACAGGTCGTGGGAAAGGGAAGGGGGCGGGAGCGGGGGCGGTAAACGCCTCTCGATGCGAGCCGCAGATAAATTTCATAAATTAAATAGACGGGTTCCAGGGCATATTAGCGTAAAATTGCAGACAACCCTTCGCAGCGGCTAAAAATCTCATTACAATTTCAACGCGATCAGACAAAGCAGCCGTAGAAAGAAGAAGAGCAAGAAGATGTGGTAGTGGTAGCTGGAGAAGAAGAAGAAGAAGCAGAGCGGAACGCGCAGTGACGACAGCGGAAACCCCGCTGATGAAATGGACTTTTTATCCCAAAACAGGACACGGCAAACAAGCAGAGACATTTACAGCAGCAGACTGAGCGCAGGAAAGGGGGCGGGACGGGGGAGATGTTGCGAGGGGCGCGAAGAGTTATGAAAAAAAAAAATAGACAGGAAAGCCCGTAGCACAAGCGTCAACAGCCCAAAAAAAGATAGAAAAAAAAAAGAATTTATTAAAAAAAAAATCACAACATCAGCAAAAGTGGAAGCCCTCGCCACGCCCCCCATTGGATGCGGATGAGGGCGCGTAAAAAATGCAAATCCCAAGTCAAAGCTTAGCGCCGTTGCTCTGCACGTGGCAGGCAACCTGGCAACATACGTGCCCCCAACAGGAGCCCCCACCCCCTAACCAGCCACTCCCCTTTTGCCCAACCCCCAAAACTGCCACCCACACACACATCAAGCAAAATACACATATATGAGTAATGGTTAACAAAATGAAAAAAAAAAAGAATAAACATTTAAGCGCGGCACGCCGAAGTTGAAATACCCTTACCTATTACTTTCATTTCAACCAATTGCTCACATAGGAGAGATATAGTATAGTACTTATAATAAAATGTAATTATATATAATAGTACGTTTTATTTCGGTTTTGCAAATATTTTAGGATATGGTAAATGCCAAGTTAGGTGTATTGAAAAACCTCAGTCCTTAACCGACTATATATATAGAGCTATAAAATATAGTTATTCGATATTGTTAAGATTATTTACATATGTGAGAAGACTGGTAAATACTAAACTTGTTTAAAATATCTGGAAAAACCGAAATGCTTTTTCATAGAAAAACTCAACTTTTACCGTTTCTTCATTTGATTGAATATAGTATAATATAATATAGAATATAGCATACTATATTATAAATTATAGAATATATTATTTGGATGTTCAAAGGATTTTAATAATACTAAGGTAGATATCTATTGATATGGTTAAGTAATCTAAAAGAATGTTTAATTCTCGATAATAGTATTACTTAGTTTGGTTAAGAGGTTTTGAAAAACCTTCAGATTCTACGATATTGTCAATATTTTTCACATATGTTAGACTATGTTAATAAAGCTTCTAAATACCTAGTTTGGACCAGATATCTTGAAAAACAATAAAGTTTCTAGTAATGCTGCGTTCTATTATTGTCAACTTAATGATATAGGGGTCCGACCCAGCTAAATGCAACATATTTTCAAGGATGGATCTGGAAACAATTTCGTGACGATAGCTTTAAAATTGAGAGACTATTTTGTACTGACTCTTATACATATACATATATATAATATATGTATCTATTCCTTGATATATGCATATATATTCTATATACATAATTTTTTAAAGACCTCGACGACGTATTCATCTCAGCGTTACAAATTCCATGGAATATTAAGAACAACCACTGGAAGTGTATTTAAAAAAAATATCTACGCAGAAATGGAATTTCAAAACGTATGTCCCGGCATAATGCAACGGGCCCCGGCTACGAGCCAGTTGGCCTGGTCAGTTGCTGTTGTTTTTGGTAGGAGGACGAGGCAAATTCAATAAAAACCTCGCTGGAGTAGTACGAGATAGACAACGTCTGTTGCTGGACAAAAAATGCTGCAACTCGAGTTGGTCTGGACTTGTGCATGTGTGGGTGGGTTGGTTGTGTTTCGTGAGAGAGTGTGCGTGTGTGTGTGTGTGTGTGTGTGTGTGTGTGTGTGTGTGTGTGGCAGTGCCTAGTTGTGTGTGGATAGCCCCACCGGATCAATGACGAAAGTGCGTTGAAGTGTAGTGCAAACAATGGCAAAAAGGCATAAGCAAATGGCATGGATATACCCTAGACGCGAGTATCCATGTGAAACATATTTGAATTTTGTATAGCAGTCAGTCGTATATTTTGGGCTTTTAATCGCATGAATGCATGCACAATGCAAATACTTTTCGAGTTATTCGAAAGCATTTGAAGAACTAATCTGTTAAAGGAAACAATTGTACATAACCCTCGATTCGGGAAAGGGATCCCATTGCCAGAAGGGAATAAAGAACCAATGTTGAAATTTTAACTATTTATTTAAGAATTTATTTATTTACCGTCAAAATAGAAAGCACAACAGCAATGATTTGTGTTTAATAAGCATTTCAGTAGCAAAATAAAGTTAACAATTTTTGACTTTGAACCAGCAACTTTTCCATTGTTGGTTCAACGCGCAGCAGGCGTGTGACATAAGTTTTGATATAAAGCAATAAATTTTTGCAGAAAATATATTCTTTGTAAATAGTAAAAAATAAATATATATATATATAAACCAACTTTTGTTTACGAACCAGCAACTTCTAGATTGCTGGTTCAACGCGCACACAAATAAGCTTCGCAATTGTTTTGGATATTTTTCATACAAATTTTTACTTTTCATTTTTTCCCCACTTGGTTTTGATTTTTCCTATAGCCCCGTCTTACGCCTAGATACTCAAACAATATATGAAAGCATGTTGCATGTTGTTCACCAACTCCGTGTACAATATCATGCAATAGGTATGCCAATTACTAGGTCCACTCTCTCTCTCCCTCTAGCCTCCCCTCTCACGACCTGTCAGTGAATGTCCGCGTTCATAGCACGGAACCCTGAAACCATACGCCAGCTTTCATTACCATTACTGGCTTATTAAAAGACGCTGTCTTTCATGGAGTTTCAAAGCAACAAGCACCTATGCAAAATCATTCGAATAGCCCCTGAAAATGACAAGAACCACACGTATCCATTTGCCTTAGCAGCAGTGCAAAGAGCCAGGAGATGTTAGCATGGAGGAAAGCAAAAACCTGGACCAGAGGGCGCACTAAACAGCCGTCAAAATCATGGCCATTAAGCTGGGAATGGGCAACGGCGAACAATGAAAAGACGGCGCATAGAGCATAGAGTAGCTGCCGCCTCCTGTCCAGCTGTCCAGCTGTGGTGGTCAACTGTCCGCCTTAACCCGTCAACCGCACGCCCGAGCTGAGCGCGGAATAAAGAGCTACGGATCCGCACGAGTAGGGGGGCACTCAAATCTCTGGCTGCTGGAGAGTGCCTGCCGGTCGGCTCAAGTAGCTTGTGTGCCAGTTTTTTCTCTCTCTATTTTGTATACCCTGCAAATAGGCAACGAAGGGTTTAACAGTTCTTTGACAATGTATACAACAGGCTTTGGGATGTGCCAATTAGTGAATGCCATATTTGGGCCCTAAAAGTTTCATAGAAATCGCACAAAATAAGCCCGAGTTGTTCAAAGTTGCATTTTTCATGGTGTGGCATTAATGGAAGAAAATGCACAGCTGGAGTATAAAGTAAACTTTTACAGCTAGCTGCAGGATAACTCCCAGTCGAGTACGCCCAACTGGAGCACACTTGCTTGTTTTTTTCTTCATATTTTTTTTTGTATCGTGCGGATGGTCGTTTGGTGAAACTTTGCTCTATTTCCGCCATTGTCGCCGTCGCCGCCGTTGCTTTTGCTTTTGCTGCTGCTGCCGCTGTCTGGCTCGCTGGCTGGCCGTGTGATGCTTTGGCGGTTCGTTAGCGGTGGTGGAGCAGCAGGCGGAGCCGGATCAGATGATGGCCAGGCGATGGGGCTCTGTCAGTTGCTTTATGCGATTTCGCGCCATCCTGTGTGCCTTTGTGCCGGCATTTTGCATGCAAAGCGAAAATGTTGTCCCTGTTTAATGTCAAGCGTTCACTTTTTCTAGTGGCCTCTGCCCCATTGTTGTTGTTGCTGACCACGATCTTCCCATCTTTCTAGCTGAATACTTTTCACGTTTTTCTCGCTGCCGGCTAACTGCAGACATTTTCATGCCCATTGCGTATTGGCCGCCCACACTTGAGTTCCGCCCGTCTGTCTCAGTTGATGCGCTGTCTTGATGGATTTGTCTGGCTAAGTGTCGGTTCGTTGACTCACGGCAGTTGCTGTTGGGAGTTGGTGCCCTGTCATCAACTGGAATTGATGAGATGCCTTTGAATTTGCCGCAAAATTGTCACAGGCGTCGCACTAACAAGCGAGAAGTTGCCGGTTCTAATACAGATATGTAACTTAAATCATTAAATAATATATAATTTTTATAAATCACTCGTGCATTCAGATATATTGCTTGAACCCAACATCTTTACGCTATCCGAAACAGCCTGCTAACTAGAGTCTGGACTAAGGAGCGAGAAGTTACTGGTTCTAATACTGATATACAATTTGAATAAGTACACTTATTTTTAACTGAGTAGCTTTCAATTGGATAACGCTAGTAAAACAATGACAACCTACATTTTTGCGCCGACTGGAGTCTGGAGTAACTAACGAGAAGATGCTGGTTCTAATTCATATACATTTAAATAAATTCTAAGCAAAAATTCAATTAAAGTTCTGAATTCTTTAAGCCTCTTCAAGTTTTTCGAAATATGTGCATTTGCTGCCCAATCTTTAATCTGAGCGCATAAATTGAATAGAAAATTCCATTCGCATATGCAGATATTTTTTATTGATTAGCTCGCAGTTGGCTAACCCCTAACAAAAAACAAAAACCAACATTTTTACGCTATCCGAAACAGGCAGCTGGCCAGGAGTGCGGCATTGTCGATACACTCTCGTACTCCCGAAACGAACACACAATTTTCTATCCAAAACAGAATCCGTGGGTGGCTGCTGCCAAATGCCGCGAGCGGACAAATTAAAAAAATAAAAGTGGAAAACTTGGTACAAATGACAAGCTCAAATGGCTCAAATGTTTTTGTTTGCAATCATATTATATTTATGCACTGTTTGCATCTCCTTCTATATATGTATATATGTATATATGTGTGTATACTTTTTGGACTCTTTGTCCAGCTGGGCTGTGTGTGTGAGGCCTTGGTGACCACTTTTGGCTGGCCTAATGCTCGTTTGGGTTAATCAAGGCTTCAGATTTTTAATTTTATTTATCATTTGGGGTATATTTCCATTCCTTTTCTATTTTTTTTTTTATTTTCGCATCTCGTTTGGCTGATGAGAATGCTTTTTGGCTGTTTGGTTAATTCCATTTCGTTTATTTGGTTTATTTATTTTGGTCCCAGAAATTGCATATTTTGCAATGGGACACTTTGGCTGTTGTGTTCAAATACGTAATATATATAGCTACATTTTTGTATATATATATATATATATGTGTGTGTGTGTGCGTGTGTGTGTGTGTGTGTGTGTATATATAGAGGTGTAAGAGAGTATATATCAACGACATGGTCCGCCCAGACCCTGGCCAAGCGCTTCAACTTTATTATTACATTTTTTTTTACATTTATTTCAGTTTATTTTTTATTTTTTTTTTTGGAGGGCGAGGGTTTAAAAGCTTGTCAGCGAGTGTGTGTGTGTGTTGTGTGTTGTGTGTGTAACGCCCTTTATTCGGACAGTGCATTTTTAATATAATTTTTGCAGCCTCTGCCCAGCCCCCTTGCCAGCTCTCAGCTGCTGCTGCTGCGGCCACAATTTTTTCAGATTTTTTATTTTGGTTGCTTTTTTGCCCACATACCGCTACCCCCGCCCCCTGGCATCGTCCTTGTTTGCAGTGGGCGTGTATGTATTTTTTTTCACATATATGTGTAGTCCTGGGGGTTGGTCGCCGCCCATTGGCAACTGTCCGGTTTGCAGGTGGCTGCGCTGCATATGCAAAATGCTCGCTTTGTTTAAATATATATATTTTTTTTGTTTCATGGAAGGCTGGGCGTTGGGGTTAAGCGGAGTTCGGCGCAGGGTTTGGGGATGGGGGGACTGGGAGGCGAGTCCAGGCGTAATAAGCAGGCGGCGCGTTGTCACGCGTACGGTCGGAAAACGGGTGGTTCGAGGTTTGTTCCGCAACAAACAGGAAAAAATACTTTCTGCCATATAAGCATAAAGTATTTTTAATGAATTTTTATGCTGCGACGTTGAGTATTGTTTTTTAGTGTTTTTTAATTAATTAAAAATATACGCATATACATTTTAAATTGCATAATATTTTAATTGAAATGGAGTAGGCTAAAGAAGAAGAAGAAGAAGATAAGCACGAGTGGATAAGCACAGCAACAATGGAATTATGGCAAGCCCAGGTGGTATAAGGTATACGCGTACATGCCATGCAATTCGATCCCAATGAAAAACCCAAAAACCTTGAATTCTCTAGCTTCACTTAATTATTGCTGCTGCACAAATAATTATGAATAATAAATTTATTGATTCAATATACGATAAGAAAATGTGCAAGAATAAATAAAATACTTTATATAAGGGGAACAAATTGTTGGTGGGAATATAGAAAAGAAAAAAACCAGAAAGAAGGGCCGAAGGTTTAACACCCAAACTTTTCATAATACTCATAGTGCTTCGCCCATAACAAAGAAGAGAAAGAGGGACTTCAGCAAAGTTTTATGGCTATATCGACTCTGCTGTTGATACTGTTCAAGAATATATATACTTTATGGGTTCGGAGATGTCCCCTCTGCAAGGGAATAAAAAATACAAAAATATTTAACATGCTCTTAAATAATGTGAAGAAATTTAAAAATACATTTTGTTAGAGTAAAAAGAAAATAAAAAATATAAAAATATTAAACAAAAGATAGGATAAATTAAATACTTTATATGGGGGAGCAAATATAATAATAAATAATAACAACTATGATATATAAGCTTGAATAATATTGTAAATACTAATAAAGAAAATACTTTATACAAGAGAACAAATATTGAACATACGCCTAAATAATATAAATATAGATAACTAATACTTTAATAAGCGATGGTTCGGCTACTAGAAGAGTTCTACATTTGAAATTCGACGTGCTTGGATAATCTATCTAACCATTGAATAGGTAAAACAAAGTTTAGGGATAGGGCAAGCGAGTGCGTAGATCTCGGCCTAAGATTCTATGTTAAGCGGCTGGCATGTTAGTAAAGGCAGCTCGGCGCTGGGCTCAGGGTATCCCCTAGTCGGCTACTCTAGTCTAAAGCACTTTTACTCGTTAGTTATTAATTGAATGCTTGCAAAAGTTATCATCTACTACCAATTTATTAAGGTAATGAATAACTGAACCTAATGCGATGATATTTGCATTTATTGATTTATTAAACAGTTCATTGCGCTATATTTTATTCAAAAAAATAAAAAACAGGTCCCGTAAATAAGTTGTTGCCGCTTTTGTCACGCATGTTAAGTTTGACAGTTGCTGTCTTAAGCTTAACTGCAAAAATAATTATGATAAATATATTTTTATATTTTCTTGACAGATATTTAAGCCTTGCAGCTTTGCTCGCAGAAAAAAAACTAAGAGCAATTATTTAATTAATTTTATTTTTTATATTTTAGTCAACAATGTAGTGTAATAATATTAACAATCACCTATTTTAGGGCCTGCTTAGCAGCAGGTGAGCTCTGGTGTCTAAAACTGGCTTTGGGAAAATAAATCAGGTTCTGTGACGAATGAAATATTGAATTTCCGCAAGACTTGCGTTTACAATTTATTATTAAAATTTTTATTTTTATTTTAAAAAATCACAAAACAGCTGTATGCCCCCAGGGTCAAAGGTACTTAAGTAGGTTTAGCTTGTGGCCAGTTCTATCAGCTGGGCCGCACCACAAGGTAGGGCTGCTCTCTGCTGGGACACAGGAACCGCTCAAAGAGCTCCGGCAGCTGATTGGGTCGCGGCTTTTGCTCATCTGGCAGGAGCATGCTGTTCCACAGCATGTTGGAGGCAATCGCATGCATGCGCTGGCTAAAGTGGAAGCAGTCGTGGGAGAAGACGCGCCAGTCCGTGTTGCCATCGGGCAGTGTGGGCGCGCTCATATTTGTGATCATGGGATGGCCAATAATGGCGAAATCCTTGCGCTGGAATTCGGGCAGACGTGCCACCTCCAGGTCCAGCTGCTGCCAGCGCAATATGGTGTCCTGGCGCTGCTGCAGCTGGGCGTGTGTCAGCCGGTCGCTCATCAGGCAATGGCAGCCAATGCGATGCACCAGATAGCACTGCAGCGGCACGCCCTTCAGCTGGCTCATCGTGAGCAAGATGTTGGGCACCGCTATCAAATTGATGAGCAGCCTGGGCACATTGTCGCGGAGCAGTCGAAAGGCCAAGCGCAGATCGCGCGCATGCCGCTCGAGCAGCGCCCGCTGATCCGTCCAGTGGCACATGTCGGAGCAGATGTCATTGCTGCCCACGAAGACGGTGAGCAGCTTCCAGTGTCGCAGCATGTCCACCTGGGGATCGCGCTGCAGCAGATCGATTAGCACGCGCGCCTGGTAGAGCAAATCATGCGACATGATCATCGGCTCGGCAATGCTCAGACGCGAGGTGCGATGATTCACAACCAGGCCGTGGCCCGTGGCATAGCCATAGAGCTGCGGATTGAACACCTTCAGTATGTTTGGCAGCGTCAGCGTGGTGCGCCAATTGCCCAGACCGCCGCCCGAGAAGCCCAGCCCGCGGAACTCGTTGATCAGGTCGAGCGCCGTGTAGGACATAATGCCATTGCCAGCGGACAGGGAATCGCCCAGCGCAGCTACGATGTCTATATCGCCGGGTCGTAAGCGCTCCACGGATGTGGGTGGCGTGCGGGAACGTGTATTATTCAGCGGGCAGGGAAACGGCACATTGCTGGGTATCAGAGTTTGCCATTTGCCCTCGTGCCGACTGCGCCGGTAAAGCGCCTCGATATCCCGCAGCGCCCAGTTGAGCGCTGTGCTGCGTGTGCTGAGCAGCAGCTGGCGATAGTTCCGATCTATGTCCGTGTACTCGGGCAGGGCATTGCTAACCGGACGCAAGGGATTGAAGGATTTGGCCTGAACTCCAATGCTGTCCAACAGCTGATGGGAGCGATTCTGGCGGCGTATCCGCAGGATGCGCGGATCCGTGGAATCGATGAAAAGTAACACAAAGAGCACAATTAAGCTGAAGCAAATATTTGTGGAATGCATGTGGATGCTGTGTGGAATGTAATACGCCTGTTTTTTATTTGTCACTATCTGTTATTCTTGTCAAAAATATGTTTTTTGTTTCAGCAGTTCGCTTTCCTTAAAATTTTTGCATGCGGATGCTATGTGGAACGTAAGTATTTGAATGTTATTTTCTATTTGAAACTGGCATACATTTGATACACGTGGAACGTTGTTTTTGTTAATTGTTTGTATAAGGATTATATCTTCTATTTCCCACGTGTGGATTGTATGTGAAACGTAATATCAGCATATGGAAAGTCGCTTTCAGCAGATTTTTGTATGTGGATTTTATGTGGAATGTAACATTGTTACATTTAAAGCGCGTGTGAATTGCATGTGGATAATTTTTTTTCCAGCAACTCGATTTCGATAACTTTTCACATATGTACTCTACGTAGATTGCATTTTGATTAGGCACGTGTGGATTGCATGTGGAACGTATCTTGTTGGTCTATTAATTCGTCCGCGAGTTCTTATCACTTTTATTTATACCGAGTAATATATTGCAAGTCCTTTCTAGTCCTGTGATTAGCCGCCTCGCACAACGACTTCTTGACGCGTTCTCACTCGAATAGCAAATGTGGCGGCTGCTTAAATGTTGCTATAATTGGAAACTCAAACAATATAAAGTAGTATTGTTTGAGCTCGCAACGAGTACTCAAGCACTCGTTCCTTCCATTAAAAGCAACAGCCAACAGCTAACAGACAACAACAACAACAAAAACAACAAGAGAGCCGGCACTAGGCTACAGAACTTGACTTGAATGCGTTGACCGAGACATTAGCTACCATAAAAGTGACAACAACAACAAACGAGCAAATGGGACAGACGCAACTGTGCCCCAAAGCTGGGGCTCAGCACACAAGTGCGTTGGGTTCAAAGATATTGTCGAAAAAAATATGTATCTTAACAGCAAACCCGAAAACAAAATAATTACCTTGAGGCGACCGCTAACAACATTGATGCTACCGCGCAACATGACAGACAACAATTATATGATTTTTATATATTATGAAAAGCAAAATAAATGTGTGTTTATAAATAAATTGGAGCTACAGAGCGACGGCCTAGACAAGGGCGTAGGGCTTCGCTCAGAGCTGGACAATAAAAGGGGTCTCAGTCATATTCTTGGACAAAGTTAAATAACTTAACTTAAATAACTGTCTGCAATTACTTTAAAAACTAATTCATAAGATAAGAATAAAAATGCTTAGCTGCAAGCCGGGTTGAGCATAGAAATCCAACTTTTTATATGTCATGAACCTGACTGAATTGAACCATATTTTTAAAAGACAATAATAATAATAATTATAATAATAATAATAATAATAAAGATACCAATAATAATAATAATAATAATAATAAAGTGATACCAATAATAATAATAATCATAATGATAACTATATTAAAAACAATAATAATATTATTAAAATTAATAATAATATAAATAACATTTAAAATTGTAATACTAATAACTCCCCTTCTAATAATAACAATAATAAATACAAACAATAATTAATAATAATAATTATATAAATATGTCATAATAATAATTAATTGAATTGATGCTACATTGAATATTTCTTTTGAGAAAGTAACAAACTTTTAGAAAACAAGGACTCGTTCTTGATGAAATCTGAGCCGAACCAATATAGCGAGTCGTGGTTCGAACCGTGAATCGAGCATTTTAGTTGGTTTTGAATCATTTCATATATTCATATATTTGTTTATCTTCAGATCTGTGACCCAATTTGTTTGCGTTGTCTTTTTCCTTGGCAAAGTGCACATTTTAATGCGCCAGGACTAATTGGCAATTTATAGCCAAGTGGACAAGCGTTCAAATGTAATCATTAAATGTTACTAAGTAAGGCAATTTTCTGCTTTTTATTGCTGTCGGCGGGGAGTCATAAGTCAAACAAATATAACAAAGTATTCAGGCATGAAAAAATACCTATACATATATATATACATATACATTTATTTATATCTGGCAAGTATTCGGCGGCTTTGCTCGCGGCTGTCTTTTTGTTGAAAATTGTAGATATCTTAATTGTGTGAAAACTCCCTCTCGTCTCTACGCCCCTGTGTCGGCTTTTTTCTTAGCTTAGATCCCAATTGTTATGCACGATTTGAAGTCAAAGCTCAGCTACAAAAAAAAGATCTACTACAAATATTTGCACATTAAGCTCAACTAACATTTTTCAGTTGTTTTCGCTATACCCTGTACACAAGGCGAACGTGTTAAAAGGGTATATTGTTTGAAGACAAATTTCAACATTTTGTTTTTTTCTTTTAATGTAACTGGAAGAAGCTAGATGCATCACAATTTGTATGTGTTGGCAGAAAAAAATTGGAAAAAATAATTGCTTTTCTTAATGATTTTCTTTTATATCTGTATATTTTTTCAAAACTTAAAAGGCAGAGCAATGTGCTTTGGTAATTAATCACATTTTGCTTAAGCACTGTAAATTAAATAAAAATCGGAATTTACAGCCACCCGAGTTATTTAGGAATACATTTCTTATAAAGAGGCGCAGCTCTTCCCTGGGTATAGGGTATCTTCAAGTCGAGCACTGCCAACTTGGTGCTGTTTGTAGTTTCAGTTGTTTTCGGCCACTTGAAATGTTAATAGCTAATTGTTTGTTTGGATATATTTGTCAAAGGAACTGAAATCTTGGGGCCTAAGTGGTGCAAAAAGTCTAGCCTTAGCTGTATTTAAATCGTACTTGATATCGGTTAATGCCCACAGCAAGATACATATTATAGATATAAAAAAACAAAATTGATTACAATAAAACAAAAGCGAACCGAGCTCTAAAAATAAAGATTCATGAGGGAGTGTCACGGATAAAGCTGACGCCGCCAAGGTTGCCCAGAGAGGCTGGAACGGGGCGTGCTGCCTATTTTATTTATTTATTTTGCTTGACTTTAAGGCCTACTCTGTAGACTTCCGCCTAGCTGATGCGCAGAAACGGTCGCTCGGCGCTGGGGCACATCATGTTTTGCAAGGGTCGTCGCCAAGCCCTTGTCGCCGTGACATTCAACGGCTGCAACATGCTGTTCCACAGGGCGCCGGCCATAATCGCATGCATGCGCTGGCTAAAGTGCATGCAATCGTGCGTAAAGTAACGCGTACTCAGCCCCCCGTGCGTATACACAATGCCGCTCAGATTGGCGAGCAGCTGGTGGGGCACAATCACAAAGTCGTTGCGCCGGAATTCGGGCAACGCCGCCAGCTCCCATTGCATGCGCTGCAAGCGACGCACTGCGTCCGGATAGTGGGCACGATACTTGACCGTCAGACAGGAGCAGATCAGACGCAAATTACATTGCGAGGGAAAGCCCTGCAGCGTACGCAGCAAATCGTCCAGGTTCGGCAACAGAATCCAGTTGATCATCAAACGGGGCACATGATCCCGCAGCATGCTGAACGCGCGATACGCCTGCTGTCGCTGCAGGCGCAGATACTGCTCGGTGTCGTTCCAGGAGCACAGCTCGAAGCACATGTCGTTCATGCCCACCTGGATGTTGAGCAGCTTCCAGTGCTGCTGCATATGGACGCGCGGATCGCTCCGCAGCCGCTCGATGAGCACATGCGCCTGGTACGGCAAGTCCCGCATGGTCAGCATGGGCTCGGCAATGTTGAACACGGACTTCTGCCTGTCCACCACCAGGCCGTGCGTGCGTGCAAAGCCGTACAGCTGCGGATTGAACAGCTTCAGCAGGTTGGGCAGGGTGAGCGCCGTGCGCCAGTTGCCCAGCCCGCCGCCCAAAAAGCTATAGCCCCGAAACTCGGAGACAATGTCCAGGTAGCGCTGCGAGAGCAGCCCATTGCCCGCGATTACCGAATCCCCAAAAGCGGCCGTTATGTCTATGTCGCCGGGTCGCAGCTCCCAGATGTGGCTGGGCGGCTGCGCGGATCGTGCCTGGCTCAGGTTGCACGGAAATGGCTGCTCCTCGGGCACCGCCTCCTGCAGCTTGCCCTCCGCCCTGTTGCTGGCCAGCAGCTGGTCCATGCGCTGCAGCGCCGCGTTCAGGGATGCGTTGCGCACCGCCAACATCACGTTTCGCATTCTGTCCAGATTTGTGTAATACATGCGGCCATCACCAATGGAATTGGCATCGAATGCCACACGCTTTATGCCCACACGCGATATCTCTTGAGCGGAACGATTGAGGATGCGCTCCTCTGGCCTAATAGTGCGCAAGGATAAGAGCTGCAGCGTGAGGAGCAGCCAAATTTTACGCATGATTAGCTAATCTGCCTCGGGTGCTGGACGACTGTGAACGCTCCACGCCATTAAGCCATGTTTTTATAGTCCAATTAGGTTTGACCTCTTAGAAAGTTCATTAAGAAGTGCAAGCAACAGGGCTGCATCACCAACAAACAAAAAGTCGCTGGTTCAATTGGACAATTTAATTTTTATACATTTTTTTAATTTTCCGTGCATTTATTTATTTTAATATTCACGTGGCGCGAAAAGAAACAAATTCTTTAATTATATTTTCAATTATTCAAGCAATATATTATTTCGAACTATGCTCTAAAAAAACATAGTTTCCTTTAGTTTTAGCTTTGGCTGTGCTTAAGTCAACCAATTCTATTTTAAGTTCGGTTCATTATAAATAAAATATTGAAAATGTAGGCTCAGAGATTCGATGAAAACCCGACTTGCAGCATTTAGTATGGGCACTTCATAGAGAAAATATAAATAAATACAAATATGACATACACATTTTCAATATTTACTTTTAAATTTCAATTTTTTTCCCATATTTAAATATTTACTTTTAAATAAAAAACACTAACAAATATTACATAAATAATTGGACGTATCTGGTAATAAATTCTTAAATATAATTTCCAAAAACAAAATTTTTGTTAATTTAATTTATTGAATTCTATATTTCCCCATGTTCAGCATTTGATTATTATATTTTTCACCCTTTTCAGTATTTTATAAATTATTATATTTCCTTTTCTGTTGTTTTTAAGAGCACTTGCAGGTCGTTTAGAGTTTTTCCGCGCGCTTTATTAATATCAATTAAAAATTATTGCCTAAAAATTGCTGAGTCAGTCGCCGAACTTTAGTTCTGTGACTTTTTGGCCCTTGAGACACATGCAATATACTGCTTACAACAGAATACAATTTCTTCTAGACTGATTAAAGAAACGCAGAGAACGATGTTTTTGAAAGTACAACTAAACCAGAACTGCAAAGACGGAACTTCCCTACCAATTTAAGCTCTAGTAAACAAGTGCTTCAGTATAAAACTTTCATAACAAATATAAAAATATATTTGCAATTAAATAAAAGTTTTTCTGTGCTGCATTTTCAATATTTTATAATAGTTAATTTCCCTTTTTCTTTAAGAAAATAATAAAATATATTCAGTATTAAAGAATTCAAACATTTATTTTCGTTTATTTATGATAAACGAACTAGTTTAAATTCGGAATTCCAATAATATTATATTAATAATATATATAAATATATATATTTTTATAACGAACCGAAACTTGAACCGCTTTAGTTGAATGTAGAAAGGTCGAAATCAAACCTAAAGCGGAGCTATATATTTTAATAATATTTTGGTTAAAGATAATGTTCAAATATATTATTACAAATATTAATTAGAACCAGCAACCTGGTTCGAAGCGAGGCGGGGCTTCGGTTTAAAACGTTAACCAAGCAATATTTTAATGGAGCCTTCATTTACTAGAACTAGAACTTGTCGCCCACAGTTCTGAAAAAGGGTCTCTTTGCATTGGGACACAGAAAATGCTTGAATGGCATTCGCCAGGTCTCGTCCAGGTAAAGCTCCGTTGGCTCCAGCATATTGTTCCACAGAACTTTCGCCAGCACCGCATGACCCAACTGGCTATAGTGAACGCAATCTTTGGCATAGAAACGCACGTCCATGAGGCCGTTCCGTGACCAGAAGCTGCTCATATTCCGGAGTATGCCATGCGAGACAATGGCAAAGTCGTCGCTGCGGAACTCGGGCAGCGCGGCAATGGACAGCTGCAGGTCGAGCAAACGCTTGGCAGCCCCGTAGAAGACCTGATCCTCGTATTTGTTGCGACAGCTGCAGAAATAGGGCACACGATCGGCACACTTGGCTGGCACCTTGGCTAGAAGGCTGAGCAGCTCATCAATGTCCGGCAGGACGATGAAATTGATCAGCAGTCGTGGCACGTGACGCTTGAGTATGCGAAAGGTCTCGCGCAGCTGGCGCGCCATCATGCGCAGAAAGGCCTCCGGATCGGGCCAGCTGCAGAGCTCGTTGCACAGATCGTTGGCGCCCACCTGAATGCTGAGCAGCTTCCAGTGCTCGCGCAGATTCACCTGCGGATCCCTGCGCATACGCTCGATCAGCACATGCGCCTGAAACGGCAAGTCCTGTATGCTCAGCATGGGCTCCGCCAGATTGAGGCGCGACACATTCACATCGGCGCCCAGACTGTGGCCCACCGCAAAGCCGTGCAGTTGCGGATTGTATAGCTTCAGAATGTTCGGCAGCGTCAGAGCTGTGCGCCAGGTCTCAAAGCCACCGCCAGTATAGGCGAAGCCCCGATACTCCACATAGGCGTCCAGTTCGCCCAGGCTCAGAATGCCTGTGCCCGAGTTGGAGGAGTCGGCACACGTGGCCACAATGTCTATGTCGCCGGGGCGCAGCTCGGCAATGTGCGTGGGCCGGACGGCGGTACGGGCGCCGATCTGCAGATCACACGGAAATCTAACACTTTCCAACACTGGCTGCTGCATGCGACCCGCCTCCAAGTTACGCTCGCGTATCCAATCGAACTGGCTGAGCACCGATTGCTGCGTAAAGTTGCGTATCTGCAGCAGCAGATCGCGAAAGCTGCTGTCCAGTTCGGTATAGAACAAGCCTTCTACGCGATTCTCAAAACTAAAATTCACCCGTTTGGCGCCATATCGTTGCAGCAGCTGCGTCGACAGGTTCACCGGACCGCGTCCAGGTCGAGCACTCGCCAGGGCCAACAGCAGCTGAAGCAGCAGCAGCCAATCAAACATTTTGATTTCAAATTGTGATGCGACACAACCGCAACCGGGCAGACTCTAGTCAACTTTGTGACAGCTTTATATTCATTTTGTTGGAAAAATACTTCTAAAAACAACAGGTCGTAGTTTATATATTTTGGGGTCTTGAGTTTTGGACGCATATGCTCGAGTTTCATAAGACGCCTCTGCGTGCGTTTTATCGACATGTCAGAGCTTTTATACAGGGTGTCATTTTGAAGCTTCTTTAATCTAGAGTTTGCTCCAGATATCTGGAACCACAAAAAAGTTCTTTGAGCAAAGTTCTTAAGAATTACGTTTATTATACTAACTTTTATTGGACCTTTATATTGTATAGTATATTGTATAGGAAATATCGATCGAAAATTAAGTTCTTTGAAAAACTCTGTTTTTCTTCTAAATATCTGTGACAAAATTGGTATTTACGAGCTTAAGCAGACGCTTTAAATATGAGCAAAAATTGCCTGTCTACGGACTACATTGACATATATGTAGCTCCGTAGCAAGAATCTGTCGGAAATTGAGCTTTTGTATGGAAAACTTTCTGTTTTTTAAGCAGGAAGCAATTTTAAGATTAACAATTTTGCTCACATAACTGCAAAGCTGTCAGCCATAGGGTATTTAAAATACGACGTTATTATTAAATATCTTGGAAGAAAAAATTGTTCTTTCTATAAACTTGGCAACGTAATGTACATCCCAAATTGGATTATGTAAGGGTTTTGTTATTTTACATTTTGTTTATATATTTGTAAAAAACGAGTGTTTTGTTGGTTACAGGGCATCTTCTAGCCGAGAACATTTCTCTAGAGCGCTTATAACTTGTTTCCAACAGTACTTTATTTAATTGCCATTAAATTGTAGCTAAATTCTCTTTAAACATATTCCTTGTGCAGTAATTTATGGCAATTAATAGATTAATCTCTAAATATTGTTCATTAATAATTCATTTGGCTTATAAAACGATTGTTAGGTGTGTTATTATCAGGTTTATACTCTATGGAAAATAGGTGCATGTAATTACGTTTCTATTAAGCCATAAGAATCGTGATCTGTTTAACTTATTGACATTTTGTTTAGCTAGGTAGGGTAGGCTAAAGTCGAGCATGCAGTGTTCTAAAGCAGCTCATGTAAAATGTTACATTAAGCTGAAACGTCAAATAGATCTTTCAACATTCCTTCCTAGTTGCCATTAAATGGGACTCAATTAAATAAACGCTTCGCTTCGCTGGAGTTTATGTTGTTTTTGTTATTGTTGTTGTTGTTGGTGCTGCCTCATGTCTACGCTGTCTATCAAAATGCCGCAGCTTCATTTCATTTAAACTAATTGAGGCTCATTAAATTGTTTGCACTTTGTTGCTGTTGTTGTTGCTGACAGCGCTGGCAACATTGTAGCGAAGCGCGCATTGGCTGAGCAGCGTCTGAGACATGTTGCTGCAGCAATTAACGCAACATTTGTATTTACAGTTGCATGCTAAGTGGGGTCTTTTATTAGCAGCTGATTGTTGCTAGGCCAGCTTAAGAGTTGGGTACATTTAAGAGTTATTAAAGCTTAGCTTTGAAGAGAGTCTGCATTCAGCTTGATCTCATGAGCTTGTTGTTGCTGTTGCCCGCGCTCTCAACATTGTTGCTAAGCGCGCATCGTTCGGGTTGCAGGTGGAAAATGTTGCTGCAGCTTTTAAAGCAACATTTGTATTTAATTGGATTTCTGTGATCAGCTGCTTGTTGCTAGGCTAGCTTTCGAGTAATTCAAGCTGAGCTTTAAAGAGAGCCCGCACTCAGCTTAAATGAGTTATTAAAAGCTTTGAAAGCGGGTTGCCAGGTTGTTGCGAAGAATACTATAAATATGTATGTGTACATACATTTATATAAATATATGTATGTATATGCAGCGTTAACTAATGGCAGGTGCGACTTTTTCGTTATTGCAAATTAGCAGTTAAATAAAGAAATGAAATGTAATTTGCAAAAATTTTAATTGATTTGAAGGGTGAAGTTATCCTATTTATGGCTTTATTTTTATGCTGGTCATTTGTACTTGGACTATTTAGTCGTTAATAAACTGGTTTAATAAATTGATTTAAATGTAAAAATTACATTTTATAATAATATTTTTGTCGGCTTTCTAATTTACAAGGCGCGACTTGAGCGACATCTTAACGGAAAAAGATTTAAGACAAGTATTTCGATATCAAATTTTGCGTAAAACTTACTTTCGCATAAGTATCCCCCAGGCGATACGATAGCCTATAGCAATATCTTGATGAGCTAGAAAAGTTACCCAATGTGAAATAATATTGGGACTCCTTCTGCTTTGCCAACATAACATCTAATATACCCCATTAGACAAACTCTCAATTTATCGTAATGGAAAACTTTGGCTTTACAATAGCTCAAATAATTGGTTAGTTTGTAAAACCCAACCTTGAACCGCAGCAGCAGCGGCGGAAAAACATTACAAATTCAGTTAACAAATTTTTGTAGCATAAAAAAAAAAAACAAAAATAATGTTAGACGCTAAAGATAAGAGCTAAAGCTATTAAAAATTAATTTAGCAACAATATTTAATCACGCTTTAATAATTACAGCGGTATCAATTGCAAAATAAGCCGCAGACACGAAAAGAACGGGCAAAGAAAATGCGATATATACGACAAAGATAACAAAAAACAATTTCCCTTTAAACATGACCACAAAAACATGTAATTCATTTAACATGATTAATGAAAAATATAATTTAATTCAAAATTAAATTGAGTATATTGCCCAGTGTATTAAAAGACTGCGACAATAGCACAATAAACTCATAAAATATTACAAAACTTTATAACCTCGTTGCCTATTGGCAAGCGAAGAGTCCATTAAAGAGCGAGCAATGGAGTGTGGAAGAGAGCGAGAGAGCGAGAGAGGGAGAGAGAGGGATTCAATTAAAAGAGCGCAGCACAGTTGCATTTTACATTTGTTCATATTTTGTTTATGTTCAAATTTCAGCAATGAAGCATAAATGCATAAATGCAGCCATGAGTCGACCTGTGAATACTCTATAATTTACCCACAATTTGGAATTAATATAAAAAAATATATGTTATTTTTTTAAATTAGCTGATAAATTAAGTTATTAATTTCGAGTCTAAATTAATGACATAAAAATATATATATAAAATATATTAAGGTTCAAGCAATGAAGTTCACAGAGGCCATAAGTCGACTTTTAAATACTCTTAAGCTCCAAATTAGTTAAAACGCTTCATGTTAAATAAGTTTTGCTTTTTTAAGTTATTTAATTATTTTGGAATATTAACTATAATATATAGCTGACAATTTTGATTGTATTTCCCATTCTGTACTGCCATCAATTAATAGTTTATTAGCACATTATTATCGGACTTAAAATAAAATTATTTAATGCATAATATAAATAAGTTATCAATTAATTAACTAATTAATGATTAAATATTTAAAATTTATTTACTATTGTCAATAAATATTCATTTTTTTTTTCATTTATTTTATATTTAATACTAAAAAATATTGTATTCGTTAAATGAACTTAATTGCAGCTGCAACTAACTGCTTGACAAACTGACTGTAGCCACTGTAAGGGCATACGCTGACCCTAAAGAGTGCGTCAGTTGTGCAGAGGCGGGCTAGTTAACCAATTGCACAACCAACAACAACCACAACAACAACAACAACAACAACAGCAACGACAACAACAACAACAACAACAACAACAACGATAAAATACTTTGCGACATTTCTGTTTTCGGTGCTTTAACCAAAAATTACGCGTCCGTCTGCCTAAACGCAGCTATTTGTTGGGCTCCGCTGATCAATAAGACGGCCGACGGGCAGCGGGACGGACGGACGGACGGATCGACGGAGGGAACGAACAGGTGAGCAGACCTGAGCCGCGTTCAACACACCCAAAGTGGGTTAATTTGTTGCTGCTGTTGTTGTTGCTGCTGTTATTGGCTCTCTGATAACAGCCGTGCAAACTTGAGCGGCGGCGCGGGGGGAGGGCAATGGGAGTGCGCGCCGAAACGTGGTCGCTTGCGCAGTCACAGCCGCAGCCGCAGCCGCGTCAAGGTCGGCTATTGTAAAAGAAAGCGCCAGCGCTGGCCTTGAACACGAAAACAAATGTTAAAGCGTTGCCGATGAAGCAGATGAAGATGAATCTCAAGTAGAAGAAGAAGCAGCAGCAGGCGCCACTCGAAAGGTAAAGTAAAGCAAACCTAAAGATGATGCTGTGAATGCAGAAAACTAAGTTCGCCTCTCGACTCTCGAGTTCGAGTATTTCCGTTGATATTGATTGAAAGAAGGGCATATTAGTTTTGTGCTAATGTATGTGGCAGGCAGAAGAAGTTAAGTTGAGTGCAGAAAATTGCGTTCGACTCTCGATTTCAGGTTTGGCTGCTCTTAATGTCTATACCCATTGAAATTTATTAAGAAGGGGGTATATTACTTTTGTGCTAATGTTTGTAACAGGCAGAAAAAGAGAAAGAAGAAGTTCGTACAGCTATGTGTGTCTGTGTAAAATCTGGGCAAATACAAAAGCTACAAATTTGAAATTTAAGATATTATTAGAGCACGAGCTAATCATTTATATAGCCGCCCATTTTTATAAAATCGATAAATATCGATATTGAAACAAGCTTTTTAGAGCGTAACTCGATAACTATAAGAGCTAGATACACCAAATTAGGTAGGTAGGCTTCGAGTTTAGTAAAGTATTTAACTTTTTGTAAAGTTCCCCCTAAAATGGAAAAATATGTATTTTCTAAGTTACAGCCTTGTGCTCTGGTATCTGCACACATGAGGCTGTAATTTTTAAGATCTGCCAATTTCATGCAGATCTCAATGTAAATACTCGAGTTATTAAGGACTGCATTTCACAAAGTGCGGGACAAAGGCATGAAGCGCCTTCTTCAGGGTATAACCCAGTCGAGCTGTAGCTTTTGGAGCACTCTTGCTGGTGCTGGTGAGTGTTTCGGCTGGTTTTGCATAGAGATAAATGTTTTGACTACTCGTATCGCAAGATTCGAGTGTCGTCGTCTCATAAACGTTATGCTTGGGTAAGATAATGGGCCAGCGAAATATTTTTCGAACCAATTCATTTGGCAAACTTGTGCAACAGCCAAATGCAAAAACCATAACAAGACGGACACAATACGGCCGCAAGCATCTCACAATATTTTGCAAAACAAGAGAAAAACCAAAGAAATAAAACCCGAAACAGAGACGCGCAGCGTTGTAAAAACAAACCAAAAATTGGGGTTAAATGGGAATCAAATGGGTTAATTTGCATGCCCAAACCCAAAAGCAAATTGGGGCAAAGTGCAACCAGAAACTGGAAATATTGTTACAAGACACGTGGATTAAATCAAAAGGCAAATGGAAGCGCATTCCGAACAGCTGTTTGACTGCGCGTAAACCAGTTGAGAATTATTGGCACAGTTTGACAACATTGCAAATCGTTGCTCATTTGCAATGTATGGCAAAGATTTCTATCGTCAACTGTTGTCAATTGTTACAACAGCTAATAAATGCAACGGACAAGATTATTTACAAGTATAATTACAACATTTTGCGGTATTTAAAAGCGAAATGATTGCAATCTGTTTGAATGTTATTTATTGGATTGCAAGAAGCTCAATTACTCTCTCTCTTATCTTATTTATTTAACTTATTAAAGCAAACAGACTTTGGAGCCAACTTGGCTGGGCTTAAGGTGATAAATACAAAGTTTATGTAATAGTTGTATAGGCCGAAACGACAAAGCAAAGTACGCATTTTATTTGTTAGTCAAAAACTTCCTTATATGCGTCTGACATTTGCTCCCGGACTTTTAGCGCTCGACACTCACACGCTACAATTACCTTTAAGCCCACGAGTCTGGGAAGAGTTCGCTAAAAGGTCGGCAATTTAGATAATGTCTTAAAATAGATTTAATTAGGCTCATTTTAGTCTTAGCAAATGTCTTTGCATGCCAATAATAATTCGAGTTGAAAAACGGGCGGGCAATATGGGCGGAAATCATCTGAGTGTATGCGTTGTGACAATTGTTCTAATGCCATGTTGATATTATGAAGCATACAATTCAATTGACAATTCCAGCATTAAAATGATCCAAAACTTGACTACAAAAGCAATTGACAGACAGTTCAGTTAGGGAATGTTAGCCTAGCAATGAGGCCTTATATAACAAATTAAATGCGCACTTAAGCCGCCAATCAAAGAGACACTCACCATAGAATAATAATTGCTATCAAATATTTGCATACCTGTAAAGAAGTAGATTGAAAATTGAAAATTATTAAACGAGTTAAATATATGTGCATAAACTTAAGGGCATATTCTCTGAATTATTTATTAGAACTTGCCAGAGGCAAGAAAAAGTTGACTTGAAATATTTTATAAAAATATATATGACAAGTTCACAAAACATTTGTGCTGTGGCGTATTATTAATTTTTTTTTCCATTTTTTAATTTATATTCTTTTTATTTTATTTTCGTTCTACGATTTATCCTGTTTTTTATTTTAGTTTTTATTTGAAGCACTCACAAAAAAATTACATTTAAATTTCAACTCTTTTTTTATACGTTCGCCGTTTTAAAAGCGTCGACAAAGCGCCGCGAAAGCTGCGCGGCCGCAAGTCCGAATCGCAAAGCTGAGCTTGCGAGCGGGCCCGCGTTTGCTTTCTGCGCTCAGTCGACAAACGGAGCTTGGCCGCGACACTTGGTTTAAGCGGAAGCGTCAACGTTAACGGTACATATACATACACACACATACACACAGACACACACATACAGACAAGCGCGCGAAGCCGCCAAACTTGGTAGTCAGTCGGCGAAAAGCGAGAAAAAAAAGAAAAAGAAATAGAGCTGAAAGAAGAAAATTGCAACACGAACAACAGCAGGCGCGAGCCCAAGGAGAAGTTGGTTAGAAGAGCGCTCAAGCTGAATGGTACGAAGCGTTTAAGAAACAACTTCGAAAAGAAAACTATAGTTTTAATAAATCTTAAGAGCACAACTCGTGAAAAACATATCAAAAAGTAAACAAAGTGAATAACATTTTTATGCAAAAACAGGTCAAAAACATTTTAAAAAAAATTATTACAACTAAAAAAAAATTAAGTTAAGTTGCAAAAGTTTCCGCATTTTAAATTAGTCAGCTGTTTTTTGTGGTTGCCTACATAAAAATATTTTCTTGAACACAAACAAAAATAAAATTAAAAAAAAAATACAAGAAAAATTACCAAGCAAAACGAAAGACTTAAGACACAAACTTGAGCGTGTGCAGCAGCAAGTGAAGTGTGCGCCCGTATGTGTGCGTGTGTGTTGCTTTGTGTGTGTGCATATAATTTGAGTGTGCGTGTGTGTGTGTTTTTTATTGACCAAACATATAAAGCAAAGCAATGTAAAAAACAAGAAGAAGGCAGCCCTGAGGCCAAGCGCAAAGAAGTTATTTGAAACTGTTTCGTTTCGTTTCGTTTCATTTCGGTTTGTTATGTGTTCATCTGCCAGCGAAAAGTGCAATCAAAATAAAATGATGTTAAAAAATTAATATAAAAACAAACACACACACACACACACAGAAAACAGACAGACTGAACTTCACGAGGCGCCTTTGCTACTGGTTAACCGTCTTTCTGTTTGTTTTTCCACACAACAAATTTCGTAAAATTTTGGAGCGCGTACCGCACAAGTAGATGAACTTATGCATGTATGGGAAATGGCATATTGTTGGCGGGCCCCCCTCTCTCCACCACAACGGGGAATTGGGCAATGCAAAATATTGCAACAGACAATGACTGCCTTATAAATATGTGTATATATGTATCTTTAGGTGAGCTGCAGCTTCAGCTTCAGCTTGATTTGTCTCAAGAGTGTCCGGCATGCTGACTTAAGAGCGGGCGAATCGTATCGATTCCAAAGAAGGGGACCTACTTTGCAGTTAAGGAAAAATCTCAAAGCCCAGACTTGAGTTCTCTTTTGACAAAAGTTCTCCTATAAGGCCATGTCATATATATAGTTAAGGAAATATCTCAATGCATAGACTAGAGTTGTCTTTATTTTTCCCTTTGGACGAATTTCATCTATAAGGCTTAAACCTACATACAGTAAAGGAAATATATCAAGGCATATGCTTGAGTTTTCTTTTATGTATTACTTTGAGAGAAGCTAACCTATAAGTTCGTGTCCTATATACACTTAGGGAATACTCCCAAAGCTCATACCTTTCCTTTGGGATAAGTTCACCAGGCTTTGATCTTTAAACACAGGAAAAATCTCAAAGCATATAGTAGATTTTTCTTAGCTTTTCCCCTCAACAGCCACGGCAAATTTTCTTGCTTCATAACCCACTTTTATCGTCAGATGGTCATTTACCGCATACGCAGACCTTTTGCTTTATCATGCCTTTCTAACCAAGTACTGAGGGCTTTGTTACATGTTTTAAGGTGCAAAAAAAAAAAGTAACACAGCAAATAAACAAGTAAGAGGAATAAAACAAAACACAAGAAAATGCAAAACGAATAGCACAAATTATAATCAAAGAAACGAGCAAAAATTAAAAACTCATGTGCTGAGCAAAAAGAGCTAAATAAATGTGGCCAACGGACTTGGTAACACGCCGAAGATCATTCACTTAAAGATTTTGTCAAATAAGAAACATTTATTAATAAAAAACTGAATTCAAGAAAATTTAAACAAAAAGCAGTTTAAAAACCTTATATAGTTAAAACGTTAAATAGTTAGAAGAACTGGCTCGAGGTCTGGCATATATCTGGAATATATTTTTCATTTATCTAGATACATATTTTGTTATCCAAATCAAAGCTGGCTGGTACATTAGCAATAATTTAAATATATTAAATAATATAAAATCATATAACACGAATATAATATAAAATATTCATGGCCCTTAACCCCAGTTCGAGGCTTTAACCACTTGAGAAAATTAAGCGACAATGTTAGCAAAACCAAGCAACTAATATATTGGAAAATGTTTCAATTTTGTTTAATACAATTGAGATATGTAGAAAAGGTCTCAAATATTTGCTTATTAATTAGCATAATTCCTAAAAACTTCAAATAAATTACAATCTTCTTGTGCCTTGTTTTGTAGACTTGATTGTTTTCCCTAATGCAAAATTCAAAATTTAATTTCGGGCCTTAAATTATATATAGCTATAAGCTCAAATAAGAAAACTAGATGAAATAAAATATATGAGATATTATGAACATTAATTTTTAGTAGATATCATTTATAAACATTCTAAAGATCTAGATTCGATTTTGTGGTTTAACTATTTTTATTTGTTGTCTAATATAGTTTATAAAAGCTTTTGGTATTTTAAGCCCAACGGCAACAGCTGCGAATAGTATTTCTTTGAGCAAAGCGCACTTAAGATTTAAATATTCCCAATTTCAAAAAGTGTAAATGATGTAAACAGTACACACAACTAGCTAGCGTCAGCTGTTGTTGTTGTTGTAGTTGTTGTTGGTGTTGCAGCTTGGCCGAAATGATTGTTGCTGGATTATATAAGAAGTGGCCATGCCACAAACCGAAACTGTAGCCAGAGCAAGAGCTGAAGCAAGAGAAACAGCGCGAGAGAGAGGGATGATGAGACAGAGATGGGGAGAGAGAGAGAGGGGGGCCGAGCGTGGCCAGCTGCTAACAGCGCAACTGGTGACAAGCGAAAAGGAAGCAACTGCCGACCAATTCAGCGATCGACAAAAGCTGCGGCTGCAACATGTTGCACGTACTAAATACCCACTAACATTGCGGCAAGCGCTGTGATTTTGGCTGTGGCAGGTTTTTATTAAGCCGTTTAGCTGCATTTAACAGGCTGTCTGAGAGTGGGCGTGGTTGTGGCCACAACCAAGTTCTTTCCGCTGCGAAAGCAAAAGCAGCTTGTTGTGGTTTTTTCTTTATTTTTTTGTTTAAATGGGGGCGCAGCTCAGGGCCCCATTTTGGCGCGGTGCAAGCATTGCAAAAGATTTGCAAATTTGCAAATTAAATTCGCTGCATATGAGCAGCAAAATGCACACACACACACACGCACACATCGATATGGCTTGGCGCATATTGCAAACAATTTTTGGAACAGCAATTGGCATTTCTGACGTTAACGTTAACGTCGACTTTGACGCCGACTGCTGCGCTTGCTCTAACCAGTTGGCAACCTTGGCGTTGTTATGTTTTCGGCGCTGTGCTTTGCGTTTATTATTACTTTTTTTTTTTTTTGGTATTTATTTTGGGTTTTTTTTTTTTAAATTTTTATTTTAAACTTGCACAGGGTATGCGCATTTTGACCAGCAGTTAGTTACATCAAGAGTTCAGTTGGGTTTTGTGTTGTAATATGTTAAAGTTTTGTTAAGCAAATATAACTTCTGTTTTACATTTGAAACAGAGATTAATTTGTGCATTACTCAAAATAATATTTAATTTATTTATCAACTTTGGAAGTCGTCTGTTTCTGTTATGTTTCTCTCTTATTCAGCACATTTTGCTAAATTAAACCTTATGATAAAGAAGTTGAACAATTTTCATATTTATTAACAAATTTATTTGCATTTATAATAGAAGGGTACTTAGAAGGACTTAATCCAGTTTTTTTACCCTTTGCTGAGACTATCTAGTCATATTTCTCTGTACTTCCATCTATTTTGATCAAAAGCCACAGACTTGACATTGGAATATATATTTCTCTATACGAACCGCAGATAAAATTAAAATTTGTTCTTCGATATCCCCAAACATTTTCAAAATATCGATAAATTTCGATTTGCAGACTTGGTTTCTTGAGCATAACTCAAAGATTATAAAAGTTACGTGCACCAAATAAGGTATGTAGGCTTTCGTTAGGTATATTAAGCATCACTTTTGGGATACCTCTCCCACATTCGCCAAAAAATAGTAAAAATCACATTTTCAAAGCTAGAGCCTTGCACACTTTTTAGCGACATGTTCTAACACTGAACATTTCAAAAAGATCGGACTACAGACACCGAAGTTAAGCAAGTACGCATTGCACATAAATAGGGTCTCAGTAAAGAAAAATCACAGCCGGCGCTTGCAGCTAGCTAAAATGTTTGAAATGGCAGTTCATCGCTTGGTTCAGGGTATTTCCCAGTCGAACACTTCCGCCTAGAGCACTCTACTCGGCTTTTTGAGCCGCATCAAACTTACACAAAATGTTGGTTTTATTTGTGACGCATTTGCATTGTATTTAATGTGGGAATCTTTATAATGGCACAATTTGCGCGCCTCTCTTTTGGGCTCGAGAAATAAAGAAAAGAAAAGAAAACATCATATCAACCGAAAAATTGTTGTCCTTTGCGTCATCTGTGACAATGTTAAGCAAACAACAAAACAACTGCAAATATTCAACGTTAACAACAGATACGTAAATTTATGACCACGAATTTGTGTTACTAACCTTACTCAATTTTTTTTCGAGCAAGCTTTTATTTTATTTTTTGGCTCTTAATGTTTTTCGAGTTTGACTTTCGAACGTTTTATGGGCATTTTGTCTGTGCGTGTGTGTGTTGTTGTTGCTTTATAACTGTTGCTGCTGTTGTTGTCAGTCGTCTAGTTAGCCGGCTCATTTGATTATGTATCTAAGAGATGCAGAGATATCAAAGAGAGCTGTTTGTCTGTGGCATATGGCCAAATGACGGATCTCAACCAAACATGAGCTGGCACTCTAAGTGGGTCAAAGTCTGACAGCGAGGCCATTAATTTTTGAACAGGAGTTGCCGCTAGCCTAAAACTTAGCAAACTAATTAAATTAATTACACTGCTAAGTGCGTATAAATGATTAGAGTTACATTTTTCAAAGACTTTAAAAAAATATTTGATTGAGTCAATGAAATAGGTTTAGAGAAATTAAATAAAAATATAGTAGAGCTCAAAGAACTATATAAAAGTATTTATAAACATTCACAGGCATTAACATAATTCATATTATGTTATGTGAGACTCGGATATTAGAGTTAAATAAGATGTGCTTTAACAGACGTGACTTTGCAGCGACTTGACATTATGTAATCATTTCCAAGGTCTAGCAGATCTATAAAATCTGTATATGTATAATATATAATTAATATAAGACGTTGGAATAAAAGCGAGGCCTGCCTTAACAGACATGGCTTAACAGAAACTTAACATTTGCCTGTAACATAGATATTTGCTATAATAGAAACTGGAACTAGAAGCTAGAAAATTGCAAATGTTTTACTTTTATATTTTTGATACTTATATTTAAACAATACGCATATTATTATTTTATTGAGATGTAGTTCAGGTTCTATGACACGTTAGATCTTCAGTTCAAAAAGAAAAAGAAAGATTGGTAGAAATAACAGCCGGAGAGTGCACTGTTGGATCTGAGGGATTGTACGCTGTGTACTTTTTCAAGCGGAAACATTCTCTATTATTCCAATTTTTATAACAATATTTTGAGAATCCGCTGGGTTAAGTACTTAACATATAAAACAAACACAGCAGATCATTTATTTTAATGATTTTCTGAATATATTCTCCCTAGAACCTATTTATCGTACTTTTCGTACTCCAATATATCATATAAGCATATATTTATATATATCTTTTTCTTCAGCTTTCACGATCATAGGCAATTTGTTTGGAGTTCGGATTGAATATTTGAAGCACATATATGAATCCGAAACTCATAAAAATTATGCAATTTAAAGAAGCTTTTTGCGTTGAGAAAATCTAACGAAAGTCAATATAAAAAGACGTCTCTAGAATATAATTTTTTGGCCATCAATCAAATGAGCCAGTTGAAATGAGCCCGCATGCCCGCACCTACCTTTTCTTCAATAACAATTTCTAAGCAGTTCTCTGTTTACCTGTACATTTCACAGTCCATTTCACAAAACTTGATTTGCTTATTCTGACTGCATTTTCTTGACGTTGATATATGTACAGATATGTGGTATATATATATATATATATATATATATATATAGATAGACACATAAGTATGTATGAGTATTGTATGAGTGTGTATATTTGGGTATTCGTTTTCATGATTGTTATTCAAGACACTTTGTGTCTTTCCATGTGCGCACCGTCATTTAATTTTTCCGTGTTGTCATTGTCCGAGTGCCCCACGTTCTGAGCACCTTTTGCAATTTGCATTTACGGACATGCATAAATAATGTAAGTTAAGTGAATTTCACTTGTACAACTCGCACATTGTTTATACATACTATCTGTAACTGCTGTCAATATTTGCTGAATCTGTTCGAGCTCCAGTTCGAGTTTCGTGTTTTAACGTTTTGTTTTCCCGGCAAAACCTCAATGACCCGCGGCGAGCTAAAAGCTTGAAGGTTCTTCTCAGAAATCTCATTACGTTCGCTTATTTGCGAATTTGTACAGCCAATTCTTATTGGTAAACATGCATATATTACAAATATATAACCTTCAGGCGAGCTAATGAGGTTAGCAGTTAACTAAAGAATATAAAGACGAAGCTCTAGTACATTCTATACATCTATGCAGTTCTTCGCTCAGCTCGGAAGATGATTATTAATTTTGATTATAAATATATTGTAAGAAAAATGTATTGTTTTAGACTTTGCAAATTCAATTCAACAGATAAAGAGAAACTCAATACAACTTTTCATAAAGAACTTTTTACTATAGAAGACAAATAATATATTCTTTCTAATAACCTTTCTAATAATCTCTTTCAATAATCTTTCTAATACCTAATAATTTCTCAAGAGGGGCTTTTGATTTTAGACGACTTAGTTTTCAATTGACATCATTTTGTCTTATTCTTATCCTGTTCATTCTAGAAATAATACTTTAATTACTTTTCTTAAAATAATTCTATTGAAATTAATTAACTCATATCTTTTTAATATTTTCTAATCCTTCATGATTTATTTTACAATATTTTCTATTCAAATATCTTAATGCCATTTTTTAAGAATATTTTTACATAAAAAAATAATTGAATCTTGCCTAATTCTTACTTTTGCTAAAGTAATAATTGATCAGAAATCTAAAATCAACTTTCAAAAATATTTAATTATTTATAATATTTCCGTCACAAATGCCAAAAATAACACATTTTGAATTTTAAATTGTTCAATTGTATTTATATAAAAATAACTTTTTTAATGAAACAGGCTTTCCCAAAAGTCAACAAAGTGACAGTGTAAATATTGACCAATAATATTATTGAATATATTTTATATTCATCTTAATTATTATTTCTTTAGTATACATTTTTGATATAAACACAAACTGACTTTAAAATTTTAAACTTTGACATGGAATCATGATTGATTCACTAATTTTCATGAGCAGCGCAGTGTAATGCTCAGCTAAGTGTGGTTTAAATTGCAAATTGTGTCTCCAACCAACTAAATCTAATGAGATTTTCAAAACAGTTGCGAGGTTCATTAACGTAAAGCAAAAACACGCGATTCATGTTGCCCTTTCTGGTGTCTGTCGTCAGCTGTCAAAACTCAAGTGCAATAATTGCCATAGAGAAGCTATGCATTTTTATTATACAAATCAAAGGTTAATGAAGCGCCACACACTTAAGAATATGACAAAGTTCAGAACGCTTTAGTTGTGGAAGTCGCACAGAAAAAGTCAAAAATATTTTAAAGGGTAATTTAAATATGACAAATGTTAAAGTTAAGGCTAAAGTGAATATCAAGTGCGTGAAGTGAGAGAGATATATTTAAAGTGAAATGTGCTTCAATATACTCAAAGGGTAAAGATTGGAAGGGATTGCCGGACAGGGTTGGGCAAAGATTGTGAAACACGAAATTTCCGCTGGTGCCGATAATATATTTGAGTACCGAAGCATAAATAAAATATTAGGGATTTGTATTTATTTATTTTGCAACGTTGAGTTATTTGTTTTGTATTTACTTTAATTTGAGTCAATTAAACATGGTTACACTGAGAGAAATAAGATTTAAAAAAAGAAAAACGAGCTTCGGAAATAAATCGAATTTTCCTTGCCTCGCCCATCGCTGACAGACAGTTCATCGAACTTGCGGGCAGAATTAACAACAAAAATTCGACTGGTTAAATTTTCACTTTCGGGCATTCTTTGTATGTGAAAAGTAAAGCTGGCCACTAACAGCGACTGCTTAGAATTTAGCGCCAAGTTAAGGCTGCGAAATTTTGGTCAGCCGGAGCGCTTTGTGTGCCTTGGCACGTGTCTGTCATAAAGCAGCGCCAATCAATAAAACACATAGCCATATAATGATTTATTGACGCAAGTGATAATCCGATATACTCGTATTCTTTTCGATCCCAACAGCACACAGAGCCACCTCAGAGCCAGTGAGAGAGAGAGAGAGAGAGAGAGAGAGGAGAGCAAACACACAACAGCAAGATGGCGGCCGTTGAAGTGCGCAATGGCTATAAGTACTATGGCTCCAAATCGAATCCCAAGATTGTGCTCAACCACCTGAACATGAACGTCATGCGTGGCTCCATGTGAGTGGCATTCATAATGAACTCCAATCGAACATTTGCTCAATGAATAACTATTCTTTGCCCCCTTCCCTTGCGCCCTTTAGCTATGGCCTGCTGGGCGCCTCTGGCTGCGGCAAGACTACGCTGCTCTCCTGCATTGTGGGCCAGCGTCGGCTCAACGGCGGCGAAGTCTCCGTCTTGGGCGTTAAGCCCGGCGAACCGGGCAGTGGTGTGCCGGGTTCACGTGTCGGCTTTATGCCACAGGAAATCGCTCTGGTTGAGGAGATGAGCGTCAAGGAGACCATCTTCTACTTCGGACGCATCTATGGACTCACAGACGAGCGCATACGGGAAAAGTTCAAGCTGCTCAAGGAGCTGCTGCAGCTGCCGCCGGCACGGCAGATGATCAAGGAATGCAGCGGTGGCCAGCAGCGACGCTTGTCCTTCGCCTGCGCCATGATACACGATCCCGAGCTGCTCATTCTCGATGAGCCCACGGTCGGTCTCGATCCCATGCTGCGCGAAAAGTGTGTATCCATAAAACATATCATATTCCATTGCTTACTAACAAGCACGAATTCTACCTTTACAGAATCTGGGAATTTCTGGTGGAAACGACCAGAAATAGTAAATTGGCTGTGATCATCACCACACATTATATCGAGGAGGCCAAACAGGCCAATTGCGTGAGTTTTATTAACAAGTTTATTGCTAGCTCAGGAAAAATACGAGAGAGTAGGGATATCGCCGAAGATCTAATACCCTTAAAGAACCTACTTTTTCACTAATCGTTCCTATGACAACTATATGATATATTGGTTCGATCTGGCCGATTCCGACATATGTACTGTCTGCAACAGAAGGACGGACTTATGAAAAGTTTCAAGACGAAAACTTAGAAACTAGTTCCAATAGAAACAGACAAACAAATATCTATACTTTATGGGGTCGGAGATGCCTTCTTCAATGCGTTACACATTTCGTGATATATATTGTTTTTATATTCTTGGTAAAGACTACAAACTGAGTTAGCTAAGTTTAGACTTTAAATCCGTCTGAACCATACGCCATCTACCATACGAGAATAGCATTCATAAATCTTTGGCTTTATTTTTTTCCATTATACCATATCGATAAAAGCGATTTAAAAAATTGTCGTAATATCGATAAACATCGGTTAATATATATATTAAACTCAAATCGTAAATTATAAGAGCTAGAAATACCAAACTTAGTATGTTGCTGCTGTTATAATATGCTTAACGATTTTAAATGGAAAAATTGGAATAGCTAGCCTAAAATTTAAATATACTAAACGAACCTAAGTACAGACAGCTTTTGATCTATTGCTTTTGCAAGCACCTTATTTTACCTGCGCAGTTTCTTAAACTTTCTATATTTTATCTATTTCTTAGATCGGCCTCATGCGCAATGGCGTTCTGCTGGCCGAGGACACGCCCACAAACATTATGATTAAATTTGGCACACAATCCATTGAGGACGCGTTTCTCATACTCAGTCAGCGTCAGGGCAATGAGGATCAGCTGGCGCAGATCATTGATCATAACAGAAACCAGGCGTTGCCCGTCGCGGCACTGCCAACCGACGTGATCGATGTGCACGACACCACGCCCACAGCCGAGAAGCCGCCCATACCGTACGAGGAGTCACCGAACGAGAATCGCAAAAAGATATTCTTTACGACCAAAGGACGTCTCAAAGCGCTGATGACCAAGAACTTTGTGCAACTCTTCAGGCAGCCCTCGTAAGTACCAGGAGATTTTAGAATATCAGTTTGCAGCCCCTTTTTAACCGAATTCTTCACCTGTCGCTCAGTGGCATCATTTTCATGCTGCTGTTTCCCATCATACAACTGTCCTGCTTCTATCTGGCCATCGGCAAAACGCCCACTAATCTGGAGCTGGGCGTCTATTCCGGCGAAGTGGAGAGCTATTCCGAGTGCTTTGATGACAATCTGAAGACCATTTACAAGGCCAACGATAGCTGCCATTTCCACAAGCTCTCCTGTCGCTACATACGCGAACTGGGCGACGATGTGGCCACTAGAAAGTATTACTCGACCGAAGCGGCTGCCCTGGCGGATGCCAAACGCGCCCTCACCGTCGGCTACATATATTTCGCGCACAATTTCAGCGATTCGGTTTACGAACTCATCGAGGATGGGGTTCATGCCAGCGACGGGGCCGTTGACAATGCCGAGCTGACCGTGCACATCGATATGACGGGTAAGTCGGCGTGATTATGGCTAAATAGAGCTCCTGGGGATACATATTCCAATTTCGCCTTGACAGATCAACAGGTGGCGTACTTTATGCAACGCAAGCTGCGCGACAAGTTCAGCACCTTTATGAACAGCGTTGTCCAGGACTGCAATGTGTCGGCCGCCCTGGTCAAGTTGCCTGTACAGTTCCAGGATCCCATCTATGGCAGTGCGGACATTGAGTTTCAGCAGTATTGTGCACCCGGCGTGGTCATGACGTGAGTATATGATTAGGGCAAAATGCCGACACGGTTCGTAGCCAGCATTTCCATTTATCTTATCACTATTAATGGCTTCACAGCCGGAATTATAATTTATTTTAGTTTTTCCATCCCGAAACTCGAAACGGCAATTATTTTTCTTCAAAATTGCATTGAATTGGTTTAAAATGCGAGACTTGAACTCGAAATATTACAATTATTTACCATTTTTGAATAGAGATCGAGTTGCACATGAATATATGTATATGAGAAACCAGGCTTTGAGCTTAGACCCAGATTCAATAATGTCAAAATCCATTTTCACAATCCAAACCTTTAGGCAGGGTTAAACCCGTTGAATAAAAGCAATTTCAATACAGCCATGTGCAACATGAAAGCATAAATCATATATCGATTAATCTCTATAAAAGACTGTTGATAACATTTGAAATATATCGTTGACACCGATATCGATAGAAGTTATAATTTTGTAATCTTAGAACCTTTTTGTAACATTAACATTTGATGCTAGTCGAATCTATAGATTGAGTTCGAGCAAAAACAAATTTAATACAGCCTGGCAATACATGTTGGAGTTTTTAAATATATCGATTAATCGTTATATAAGTCGTTAATATCAATCTTGAACTCGTTTTTAGAACTACCATAATATTGAAGCTACCAAGTCGAATCTTTCGATCGATAGGTATCGAGTGATATAAAGATATAATTGCTACATACGTAGCTATTGTATATAATTTATCTTTGTCAATAATTTTTCATCTCTTTTTATAAGCATGGTATTCTTTCTGGCTACTTTGATGACGGCTGCTGTATTTATATCGGAGCGCATGGATGGCATTTGGGATAGGACCTTGTTGGCTGGTGTTTCGGCAACCGAAATGCTTTGGGCTCATCTGCTCACCCAGCTGATAATCATGGCACTGCAATCCTTTGAGGTCATTATGTACATTGGCATCGTATTCGATACGTATAACAATGGAGATACGACCACATTGATTGGACTGCTGACGCTGACAGCCTTCTGCGGCATGCTGTTCGGTAGATAGTTGCACATAGATAGCTATATTTTAACAGATTTCGAACTGATTTGTGTTTTCTGCAGGTCTCTTCATCTCTGTGTTCTGCAAGTCTCACACGGAGGCCAACTTTGTGGCCACTGGTGCCTTCTATCCCATGATCATACTTTGCGGTAGGTTTTCGCATAGCTCGAGTAATTCATATTAAGATTTTTTATGCATCCTTTTTAGGTCTGCTGTGGCCGTTGGAGAGCATGCCGCGCTTTTTGCAGGATCTGGTAATGGTGCTGCCCTTTACCATACCCTCAATATCGGCGCGTAATGTCATCGAGAAGGGCTGGAGCATTACGAATGCGAAGGTCTACAATGGTTTTCTCGTGATGGCCGGCTGGACGATCATTTTCTTTGTACTGTGCCTGATGGGCATCAGGCGCAAGGCGTAGTGGGGCTGTATTCAATATTTGGGGTTACCATCTAGAAGTCGTAGCGTATTACAATTTCCCTTTAGGCGATTTTATATATGTATATTGTGTTATAGTATCTATATAATTTAATAATTATCGGAAGCATATCACTCGCATGTCGCAGACTCTCTTTCATCATCAAAATAAAAACTCATTCGATGCATTGTTAGCCAGACTACGTTCGGGTTGCCTAGGGATATCAATAGAGTTGTTGTACTAATAATTGAATGACGTTTTCTTTTTTAATGTATGTACTAAATTCGGCAACCCAATGTTAGATTGGTTTAAAAGATCTAAGGTCTAAGGGGTGTCTCACAAAAATATTTATAGTACATAGCGCACAACATTCGCATTCATGAACGAAACGTTTGAACATGTACTAAATTTAGTACATTCTTATTATAATAACTACCTATGTAAATAGCCCAAAATCAGAAAGGGATAGAACATATCATTATAAACAAAAATATGCATAAGAATTTAGCACGCGTTCCACTATACGAACTGTTCTAAAGTGTTGTTCTAAAATGCTAATTCTTTAAAACGAAATTTTACAACTACCAAAAAGACACAAAAACTCAACAAATAAATATTTTAATGGAATATCGAACTAAATACAAAGTTTTTTAATTAAATTTTTTCCTTAAAGAGGAATTTTAACTGGAAGTCTTTTTTAGTACTGTACTAAAACAGTTTTAAGAAGCTGTTCGATGCATTTGTACTTGCAAATAATATAGTTAATACTTTAAAAAGTAAGCATAGCCTAAACACCCAATGAAGTACATTTAATTAAATACATTTAAACTTGCTCGTGTACTAAAAGTATACTAAAACGTACTAAATTCGAAAAACCTTTTAAAGCGCCCCGTCTGAGAGACGAAATGCTGATAATTACTGAAGTGCTAGCAGATTTAAATGACTGTCAACAAGTTTTTCAATGCCCGCCTTTATATAAAATGCAAAACAGCGCAAAACTAAAGCGAAAGTTCCGCCCACCCCGCACCACCTAATGTATAAAAATATCAGAAAATGTGTCTGCCCTGAGCTGGGGGCCAAGGACAAGGACACGTTCACGACGATGACGATGAAGAGGAAGTCGAGGACGTGGCAAAGTTGCTGACACACTTCGGGCTTGGAAACTGCTAGACAAAATGTCTGCCCGGTTGGCTTGGCTTGGCTGGGTAGACCCTGCCCCAACAACCTTCATCCAGCCCCCTCTTCCACCCGTCATGCTGCTGGCTGCCAGTGTCTGCCGGTGTCTACGAGCAGACATTTTTATTACAAAACTTTATCTTTGCCAAATACGAAAACGACGACGACGACGACGATGACGAGGAGGAAAAATACAAAAAGGCCAACGCTCGGGCAGAGCTGTGGGCGTTGGACCCGGGCTGTTGTGGGCGGACCAGGCCAAAGTGTCGCTTGCCATTTATATAAGTTGCATAAAATGTGCAGGGAAAAAAAAAAAAATGGAAAGTTTTCGCACTGCCTTTGCTTCGGACTTGTTGCTCACAACAGCTGCAGATTTTGAGTGTGGACAGCAAAATTAAGACGAAGACTTGGGCAGGGATTAAAGCAGATTTAAGCACGTCTCAGCAATAACAAAAGATATCAAATCAAAAATTACTTTAAATTTAAAGAGTTAACCCATACTCGACTAAGTAGGACAACGAAAAAGGAGCTAAGAAGCCTCAGGCTAGTTTATGGATTTAAAGTATACTTAAGATAATAATAGCGTAATTATTATTGTTCAGGGTACTATAACTTTGTCATGATATATGTAACGCATAGGAGAAGACAATTCCGACCCCATAAAGTATATATATTCCTGATCAGCATCAACAGCATCCGTCTGTCTGTTTCTATGCGGACTTGTCTCTGAGTCTTAAAGATATCGTCTTGAAACTTTGCATAGATTCGTCTTTCTGTTGCTGGTGGTTCGGGCCACTATATCATATAGCTGCCATAGAAAAACTCGCTCGAAAAGTAGGTTGAAAAAATGTATCTGTTTTCCATGATATTTTCATCAAACTCAGCTTCTACGAGCTTCACTATTCTCTCATATCTGCAAGAGGCAAATGTCTACAAGGGTATTAATTCTTCGGCATGCCGGACAAAGGCTAACTTTCACTTTTTTAACTATTTTTTCTTGCTTGTCGATGAAAATTATAATGTGTTACAGGGTAGAGTTATTTATATTCTAACGAATTTATCTGATAAATATTTTATTATTTCAACTAATCGTATTTCGGAAACACTAAAAAATAGCTTGGTGAACTTTAGCTAGAAGTACCTTATACCATAATACCCTATATTCGCTGCAACAATATTTAGTCTTTGTCATTTTAAGTTTATTAAAATATTTCAATATGCATGGGAACAAGTTTATAAATAGTTAAGCTTGATAAACACAGGCATAGATAAGAGAACCTCAAAGGCAACACATAATATAAATGTTTAAGCTTTAAATCTCTATCAATCAGTCAGAGACACGGAGATACACGCACATTCATACGCTCGAGTGAAAAGCACAAAAACACAAAGCATAAATATTGCGCATACGTCTTGTGGGCACGTGGGCAAGCGTCAACATCTTTCGTTATTCTGTGTGAAATTTAATTCAAGCAAAAAACAAAAACATCAGCAATTGCCAGGAACAAATAAATTTGCGCACAACTTGTCAGTAGGTCAAGTCGCCCGAGTGTGTAGGCAACACAACAAAGTTTGCAAACTCAACAATTTTGTGCCACACCGTCGTCTGGTGTCCTTCACACAGCAGCTGGCCAGCCCAGCCCCGACCCCTGCCACTGGGTACTGCTCTGAATGTGCAGCACAAAAGTTTTGGTTACAACTTTTGCTTCATTTAATACACACATTTAGAATATAAAATGTTGTCCTGGGATCGACTGGCAGCACTTTTGTGGGTGATTCCGTAATTTGACCTTCAAAAAATAAAAAATAAAAAAAAAACAGACACACACACGCTCAAAAATGTATATGTTTTCCGGAGCATGTCTAATATTTATACGTAAATTTAATGAACGTAAAACTGTTTTGTTTACATTTCGTCTTTACAGCTGTGAGTGTGTGTTTGTCTCTCTGTGTGTGTGTGTGTGCGAGTGTGTGCGCCTCTTGGCAGCCTTTTATGTTTGCCCTGTCTGGCTGGCTTTTTGGGGGGCAGCTTTAACAAAATTCTTGCTTCAATTTCATTGACTAAAGCTGCAGCCCAGTCAAAAGACTGTCAGAAAGTTGTGTAAACTCAGAACAATAGAAACAAAGCCCCAAACCTATTCGCACTTGTGGCTTCAGATGGAAATTCTAAAATGCTGCTGTGACTGTGTGTGTGTGTGTGTGTACAAGAGCTGTAAATGAGCAGAGGTTTATAGACCCAATTAGTTTACAAATCAGTTTTAGCGCAAAGTATGCAAATTAGAATAGCATACTTTCAGGAGCACAAAATTCATTTTAAGCCTGTCGTAATTCTTATTATTATTATAAAGCTTAAGCTTTATAATTAAACACGGTTTTGGTAGCTTGTGTAGCTTAGGTTTTTGAGCGTCGAACTAGCAGGCGAGTAGTCGCTGGTTGGAATATATCAGCCATTTTCAATGTTAAAATGTGTTTGGGGCGAATGTGAAGACGCGAGAATCAAGATAACATTTCATTAGAGCCGAACAATGACGACTAATTGCTTCCAGTAATATATACATATATGTTTGAATCTATCAGAGATATGCGTGACAAAGCACTAATGTTCTCTTAAGACTGCATTGCTCGCTCATTTTAGTCGAAATATTTTTCAAAATAGTTTACAAGCGATTCCCTATACACTATCCACATAGTATATCAACTGCCCACAATTGTCAGATATACTTACACATATATTGATAGAATGAATGTCTGGGAAGGAAAAAGACCAAGCATATGAATTGAAAAGTTACCACAAAAACTAGAACTCAAGATTGACCAGTGGTCAAATATATTTTGGCAACTAAATCAAAGCCAATAAACGAGATCTGGCTAAACAAGAAATGCCACAATAAATATGAACAAAACTGGGTCCTACCAGTGAAAAAAACATTCCTTTTTGGAATTGATTTGAAAGGCGCTCGACCAAAACTAAAAACAGCCAAGCAATCAATGAAGGACGAGCACGAGGACGAGGACACGGACAATGGCATGGACATGGATGTCGACGTGGACGAGGACCGTGGACATGGTTGAGAAGCTGGCATAGTCTTTGCATTTCATTGACCCTTTAAATGGCAAAGATGGACGCACATACACCTACACAGACACACACACACACACACACACACACACACACACACACACACCTACACACACACACCCACACACACAGTCTGTCATTTTGTATGCATGTAGCGCGCAGCTGGCAGTCACGTCCGTTGAGCAAAAGTGGTGAAAAATTTGATTTTGGGAGTTTATTCAATTTGCTGCATGCGTGTGTGTATGTATGTGTGTGTGTGTATGTGTGTGTTTGACTGTTGTTGTTGCTTTTTGCCTGCAGCGAGAAGCCAAGCATTTAAGTGCATGACAAGAGCGAGAGAGAGAGAAGGAGCGTGTGGAAGAGAGTAGAAGCAAGTGCTTTGGCAATATAACACAATCAACATTCGACTTGGATTCGATACGCATTCAATGGGTTTGCATTTGCTTTTGAGGTAAAGCCGAAGCAGCAGCAGCAGCAGCTAACATAGAGCAGCTACCGTTGCGTAGGCTTACACACAAACATAGGTACAGACACAAACACACATTTACGCATAGAGATAGTCACTCACACAGCTGCATTCGTTTTTCTCCTCATATGCAACGCCATTTTATGTATAGGCTCGTCATTCGCTTACTCGCTCGCACTCGCTCTAGTTTTTGCATTTCGCTCTCGCTCTCTGCGTGCCTATGTACAGAGCGCAACATGGCGGGGCAGGGTCGGGGTGTAGTGGGCAGCGTGTGGGGAATGGCTGACAGGGTGTAGTGGGCAGCGTGTGGGGAATGGCTGACAGGGTCGACTGAACACACACATGCGTTTGGCCTTTTGCCTGGCACACATAACAAGCGACTGCGGGCAGTTGCGACTGCAGCGGCATCGGCAGCGACAGCGACAGCAGCAGCGCCAGCGTCGCGTTTCGTTCGCTTTTACTGATTGGACTGGCACACTGAGGCAAATGTGATTTGTTGCTTGCACAGAAATTCGAAGAAAAATATGACAAATTTCATTAAATTTAGAAAATTAAATTAATGCAGACCAAATATTAACATTTTTTAAAATTTCCAAAACTCTTTGAATCAGCTTTTTCATTACATATGCATACTATATGCTCCTGTCTAAAAGCTTCAAGTAATGTCAAAATAAGACATCGAATTGGTTAGTTTTATTTATTTATTATTATCATTTCTTAAGTGATATTTTGTTTCATTTGTAACAATGACTATTTTTCCTATAAAACTCTTTTTCCCATTAACAACTTTAAACATTTAATTACTATAATTTTATATTCCATAATTTATTTGTATTCCATATTTTCTTAACGATATCTAGTTTAAATAAATGGTAATTAAACAAATCCAAGACAAAAATTGTCTAGTTTTCAATTAGTACCTTGTACCACTGTGCACAATAGCAAAAATTGCGCCTCCAATGCAGTGGTCGAAAAGCAGCAACAACAACAATTGAAATGGGGAAAAAGGCGAGGCCTGGGTAGCACGCAGCCTCGCAGCGCGTAGGAAGAGTCGCGACGACGTGGAAAAAAGCCGTGGCAGAGGCCGAGGCAGTGCCTGCGACAGAGGTAATCGCACAGAGAGAGGCAAAAACGCAGCGACGTCCACGCAACGCATATGACCCACGCTGCAAACGGACGCACAATATGCAATACATGACATGAAACGCTGTAGAGAGAAGAGGGCGCCAGCCGCAGGTGGGGGAATTCGATGGCAGGCACTCGAGAGTGGGAGTGGGACTAGCCAAAAAAAAAAAAAAAAAAAAAATGGACAGGCACTAAAATGCAGCCAGAATGAAATGTGCACAGCGTCACAGAGAACACAGTACACACATACAAGCACACATGCACGTACGCACGCACGCACGCACAGACGCGCACACATCGATGCAGGCAAAAAGGCTATGTACGAGAATCGGATGGCCATGTATTGCCATTGACCAGGCACCTCTCAATGCTCAACCCAATGCTGCCCGCTAGCTATTTCGCTCTCGCTCTGGCTCTCGTTCACTCTCTGTCGCCCTCTATTTCCATCTCTTTTCTGGGCTCAGTGTCCTTGTCGCACTTGGGCAGACCTCTGGCCAGCCTCGCTTGTTTACCAATTTATTTTGCGCACAAAACGAAACACGGAAAATGCATGAGGCCCAAAAATGAGCGTGGAGCAAACGCAACGCAAACGCAACGCAACGAAACGCAGCAGCGCAATGGATAGCCACAGTCACAGGACGCACTCAAAACAACAACAGCAACAACAACAACAACAACAACAACAACGACAGCAACAAGCTTAACATTGCCGTTGAAAGCAGCAGCAAAAGAGAGAGGGGAAAAAAATTGCACAAATTTCAGTTCGATTTTTGGTTCATAACGGAAAAAATGCTGCTGCCTCGCAGTCGCTATCTCTTACTACCTACCTACACTCCAACCCAAGCGCAAGCTCTCCCGAGTCCTCTATCCCCTCTCCCCCCCTCCCACTCATTCTCCTTATATATGTAGCTCTCTCGTTCGTTTTCATTTTGTGGCCATTTCAGTCGCTTTTTTTTTGGTTTATGTTTTTTCCTGTTTGCCACTTTGTGCGTAGATTTGCCTTTGCCTTGGCTTTTTTTCAGAGTTTTTGCAACGTTTCTTTTTATCGCGACTTGCGCTTTGATGGAATGACCGGGAATTTCTTTGTCCTTTTTCGCTTGGCCCTGACTTGTTCTCGAAATTGGTGGGCACATGAGAGGAGGGGGGGGGGTCTACACTACGTACTACGTAGACACATTGTTAGTTAGTTCACGTAGTATGCAGCTGAAAAAAGGCGAACAGAAATAAAGCATCTACGATGCAGCAGAGAAAAATGTGGCACAAAGGGGACACGGGCGCTGACTAAAAGCCAACTAGGAAACAGGACAAAAAAAAAACAAGAGTTTGTGCAACACTGGAGCAGCGAGTACGAAATGCACTTTTCACATGATACAAACGTGAATATAAAGAATATATGCTTATAGGGAGGGTATACATAATTCGTTACAACAATATTTTTATAACATTTCATAAGAATGAGCATTAAGCGTGTTCCTGGAACTTTTCTCATTTTTCTTTTCACGGATCATTTTTTATTTAAAGATAAATTCTAGATGAAAATGCTAAAAATTCACAAATTAAATAAGAATTTTTTTTGTATACCTATTCTTTATATAGAGAAAACATATTTTTTTTTTTATCTTTTATGATGGGCATCTCTAGATTTACTTTTGAGGACAGACAAATGGAAAGTGCAGACACATGTGTAAAAAAATTCAAGAAAAATTATTTGTTTTAATTTTGGGTAAATTTGGGCATATTTTGAAAAACTTTTGTTTGAAATTTAAGTACATTTCCATTATGTGTTAAATTTTATTCTTTTTATAATATTATATATTATTTTTAATACATTTTAAATACATGTGAAATAATTTTTTTCAAATTTCTCCATCTAATGAAGTTCTATAAAAAAAATTGTACTTCTTAATTGACAATGCATTAATCTTGGACAATGCATTAAGAGCACAAATGCAGCACAAAATATGAGTTCTGTTTTTACCAGCATGTGAATCACGCCTGAAAGGCGACTACAAAATGCACACTCGATGTTGCCGCTTGGGTTGAGGCTCAAAGCTGGGTTGTGGTCAGCCTCCCAGCAGAGACTGAAGTCATCAGTTGAAGCAGGTCAAAGTTTATTGTGTGACAAGCAAAGATGATGCATGATTATTGCCAATAAATTAATCAGCTTATAAAGTTTGTAAATGGGAATCATTTGAAATATTAATAGCTCGACCTAGTTCTTTTTTTTCGAGACAATAAGTAGTCCATGCTACATAAAAGCTGTATTATTTTCTGAGATTTGCTTTTTATAAATTTAAGATTGTGTTTTTTTAGGAGCTCTACATGAATTCACGTTGATTTGATTCCACAAATTGTCAGTGAAAATATATATGCTATTTTCTAAACAGTTTTGGATTTACAAACCAATTTGGATATAATTTTGTATATTATAATGAATCTTATACTTTTGTTTGTCGTTACTTTTTGATATTGGTTATATGAAAATTCCACCCCAAAAATTGATAATATAAAGTAAATTCCACCTGGAAATGTGAAAATTGGGTGGAAGGCTACTGATTAATTCCACTCACTATTGTACAAATTAGATGGAAAGCGAATGTAAGATAACTTTCGCCTGTATATGTAAAAATTAGGTGGAGAGCGAATGTATGGTAAATTCCACCTGTAAATGTGAAAATAAGGTGGAAGGCTACTGTACAATTAATTGCACTTATTGTATTCAAATTTATGTGAAAATATAATGTAATTATTCCAACTGTATATGAGAAAGTTTGATGGAAAGCTACTTTCTTATTAGTTCTACCCCGAATTGTAAGAAATTATACGGAAAACTATTAAAGGAAATTTGCTCGTTTTTCATTCATTCGGATTGCTCGGATTTTAAGCAAATTCACGTTGCCTTGCATGAAAAAATCCTTCGTGCTTGTAAAAAATGTATGCACATACAAACTACTGTGAGGTAGGTTTATTTGGAAGGTTAAAGACTCTGGGTACATCTACTGTATATATGATTTTCTAATGTTTTTGAAAGTTGATATAGCTGACTTTTCTCAGATAAAGTAGACTATTTAATATTTGAAATATACTGGTCAGAACCAGCTGCTGTTATTTATTGTACTTATTGCCTTCTGAGTATTGGTACAAAAATTAGATATTTCAGGAATCAAAAAGAGAAAACCAACGCGAATGTTTCAATTATTTTGCCTGATATTGCTGGCAACCGGTGGCAGCAGCAGCTACAACATATTCAACGGGAAATTCAACGAGCAGCTGGTCACATATTTGCACGCGGGCAAGCCCCAAGTGCAGGACGCCCTGACGCTGCTGCAGACGGTCTATTCGCAGAATCGCATACATATCTATTGCCGGCGCGATCAGCCGCTGCGTTTGCGCAACATCTTCCAGAGCAATCGGCTGCAGCTGATCACCAAGGCGCCCAACGTGGACTATGTACAGTACAGGGCGGCCACGGCACAGGGTGTTTACGAGGCGCATCTGCAGCGCCGCGAATGCCACGAGGGCAAACTGCTGGCGGCAGGTGTGCAGCAGGTGCGTTACATAACGCTGCCGGCGCATGCGCACTCCTGCTATGGCATCTACACGGACCAGGCCTACAATTTGACCCTGTTGCAGGTGCGCTGCGACAGGGAGCGTGCGGCACGTTTCGTCCTGGGCCTGGGGCTGTGGCTGGCCGAAACTTTCACGCCGCTGGGCGAAACCATATTCTGTGTCTATGCCGTGGCCATTGTGCTGGGCGTCCATTTGGCCAGCGTGGGCGCCGTTTGTTTGGTTTTGCTTTCGCGTGGAGATCGCAAATTGAAATATTTACGTCCAGTGGGCGCCAATTTCAAGCTTGTGCTCGAGCAGCATCCGACGGGCATGATGCTGGCTCTGATCGGCGGCGCCTGGCTGCTGTTCAATGCCTGTCGGCAACATCGTGACCTCTGGCAACATCGCAAAGTGCGTCGCGCCCATAGGCGGCTGTTGCGGTTGCTCGCGTACGTGCTCATCGGAGGCGCCTCGAATCATCCGCGGTTCGGCTGGTATTGCGTGTGCCTGCTGCTGCCCTGGCCGGAGCTGTACTGGCTGCTGTACTGGCTAAGTCTGGAAGCGGTTAAGATACAACGTCAGGTGTTGCCGCCGCAGCCGCGGCGTTTGCTCAGCGAGCGCGAGTTCCTGGCCCAGGCGGGCTACGAGACGCAGCGTGCCTTGGGCAACATGCGTCAGCGTCTACGCGTCGCTTCGCCCAGTTGGGAGCAGTTGGCGCAATTACAGGCGCCGCAGCAGTTCGCACAGTTCCTCAGCTCCGGTGCCTACGAGATCGAGAACCCGAGAACATGGAACGACCAAGCTTTGAACACCAACAACAACAACAACAACAGCGTTAGCAATAGGCAGCTGCAGACCTTGGATGAGGCGCAGCAGGCAGAGGCTGTAATGCTGCAGCATCTGGCAGCTGTTATAAACACTGAGTCGAACATCTCCAATGCCGTTACCTCCGACTCGACTGAATCGATCTATCACAATCTGCACTTTACGGGCTCCACGCGCAGCCTGCGGGGCGACTGAACTGAACTAAACTTAAACTGAAACCTTCTCTTAATGGCAGTCATCGGCTCAAGACTGGCACAAAAAGATTGCCTCTGGGCAGGAATTGAATTAAAGCAAAGAGATGGGAACATCCAATACACGGCAGCAACCAGAGCAACTGCGACGACATCAGTAGCAGCAACACCAACAACAAGAGTATCAGCAACGGCAACAGCGACGATGCCTACAGCAGCATCAATAGTAGCAAAGCAAAGAGATGGGAACATCCAATACACGGCAGCAACCAGAGCAACTGCGACGACATCAGTAGCAGCAACACCAACAACAAGAGTATCAGCAACTGCAACAGCGACGATGCCTACAGCAGCATCAATAGTAGCAGCAGCAGCAGCAGCAACTACGGCAGCAACATCGCCAGCATCTACACCCAATAGCGATAAGAGTAGCAACAAGACAAACTGTGGCAGCAACAGTACCAATAGGAGGATTGAAAAGCGTATACAACACCACCAACTAACTCAGCAACTATACCAACAGCAGCAACATCGACATTGTTGACTAACAACCGCAGCAACAGTGTGAGTAACTACAATACTAGCAGCAATTTCAACGAGCAGCATTGGCAACAACGACAGCAACAGTTGCTGAGACGGACGATATTACGAACGGCAGCAACAACCAACTGCGACAGCAACAATACTAACGGGAATTGCTACTGCAGCAGCAACACCAACATTGACAACTGCAATACCAACACGGACTGGCAGTAGCCATGCAAAATACGGGAGCTACACAAATTGTGGCAGCAACAACTACGGAAACAACACCAACCACTGCAGCAGCGATGACACCAACAGCAACGAACGGGAGCAACAGCAACATCGGCAGTAACAACCGAGACAGCAAGAACCGTTGCAGCAATACTTAGAACCGGAACGAGCAACAGCAGCAACACCAACATTAACAATTACAACTGCAACGATAACTGCAGCAGCAACAACTATGGAAACACCAACTGCACCAGTGACGACACCATCGTACAGCAGCAACAGCAACGACTCCCAACAGCAACAACTCCCAACAGCAACAACTCCCAACAGCAACAACTCCCAACAGCAATACCTCCCAACAACAACTAACAGCAACAACTCCCAACAGCAACAACTCCTAACAGCAACAACTCCCAACAGAAACAACTCACAACAGCAATAACTCCCAACAACAACTCCTAACAGCAACAAGCCCCAACAGCAACAAGCTCCAACAGCAACAACTCCTAACAGCAACAACTCCCAACATTAACAACTCCCAACAGCAACAGCAACACGATCAATAAAAATAGCAGCAGCAAAAACGGATCAACCCCATCGGGCCCCATTTTTGACTGATTGATGAAAGCTTCCAGTACATCTACTAGGACCTTTTAAAAGTAACCAAATAGTATTTAATTCAAGCAAACTTTATTACAAAAATGTTTTTTAAGATTGAAATAAATATGAAGTGCAAAGTCAGAATCCTCCTAGACGCCTCCCAATGTACGCCTAAACATAAAATTGGTTTATCCTCTGGATAATTTACACCACATACCCAGAACATGGAGTACATGGAGATCAGGGCTTTGCTGAGATCAATGCGATTCGAAAGTTTTTGAGAGTTACAATTTCGGCGCATCGCATGTATTGCCAAAAGCATTTGAAAAGACAGTCGAAAGTAAATTTGAGACATTATTAAATACTGATAAAACTGCCCACTACGACAATTCCTTACAGCTGTTAGTTATATAATTCATTAGGTATTTTTTTGCCAGGGTTTTCCATTGAAAGCACCTCAAAGCCATTCGCTTAAGCCGCAAAGTGGCTCATTCCGGGAGACGACTCAGAACGATAGGAGGGGCGGATGGCCCATTAACTGAAGCGCTCAATAACTTTGAATATAATTGGGGAGTTCATATCTTTGCATCCGTTTCTGAATCCCGTTTATTGCATATAAACACAGTCACACACACACACAGTCGCAGTCACAGAGCGTGGCCGGGAAACTGGTTAAAAGTGCGTGAAGAGAGCGTTACAAATAAGAGACTCGAACATTTTTGTTAGGCTCCCGGGCGAGCACAGATGTAGGCCTATTAGTCCTGCATTTATAACACACACACAGACACATATATAGATGCACACACACACACACACACACACACACACAAATACTACCGTCTAAACAGGCAACAAGGCTCAGTCAAACATCAGAAAACGCTCGAAAGCGGCCGCACTTCACCCCCCATTCTATCCGCCGGCCCCCACCCATGGACACAGCCTGGGCAAAATGCAAATGTGGAAAATGCGCTTTGCCATAACTGTGTACGTGTATGTGTGTGTGTGTGTGTGTGTGGACAGTTGCAGAACGCATTTCAAATCGAAATGTGGAACTTCAATCAGTTGGCCGTGCAGGTAGACTAGTCGGCTGAATTTTAGTTTTTTTAATACCCTGTACACGTAATTTCAAGCGAAGATGTATTGCATTGTATTATAATATTAATATATCCAACAAATCCCAGATTTGCTTTTATATTATATAATCAATATATCCTTCATAACCCAACTATCCTTCTATTTTCATAATCAATACATACTCCATATCCCATCTATCCATTTATCTACATAATTTATATATTCTTTCCATCCATACATCTACATATCCAATCTATATAGATATATACCACACTATACATTTTTTTTACTGTATAAATTTTTTTTGAAAAGCAGAGGATATAATTAAGGAAGCTTTTTCTGCTACCGCCTGCCTTTCTATAGGATATATTAGACTCTCATAAAAGACCAATTGGATATATTTATTTTATCTATTCATCTATCTAGATAGATGTTTATATCTAATGTATCCATTCATCTAAATAGTATATACGCTATCCGAATGGATAGATGGATTCTTACTAAATAATCTTCTCCATCCATCTACCTGCATTCTATATATATATATATATTCTATATATCGATCTTTCTAGATAATTATTATATTCAAACTGTCTATGTATCTGCATAATATATCTCATATCCATCCATCTATCTACATAGCCTTTATACCCAGTCTATCTATATTAACCAAGTCTTATACCCAGTCTATCTATATAAATTAGTTTTTACTGGATCATGCTATATTATAGATAACAATGGACTTTTTTCTTGACTTTCTAGAGAATATTTCAAACTCTAACCAAGCACCAATTGGATCTTTTCAATATATTTATTCATATATCTGCATAATGGTTGAATCTTTTCATTCACCCCACAAATGTAGATCCTATTTATATATCACATATTTCTCTCCATATTTTTTTCGATTTTGTTTTTTTTTTTGGTATAGCACGAGGTATTGTCCTTGACTCTTTACAGGATATCTAGGACCCTACCCCAAGCGCAAACTGAAACTATTTAACTTTTTTATTTTCTATGTGCTGCCTTCAGCTTTCTGCTCATTGATGGTGGTTGGAAAATTGACTAAATGCAACGTTTCTAGTTCATTAGAGGGGGGATCGGCAGCGGGGAGGGGGATGCCACAATCCGCAGGCCCAAATGGGCCAATTTTCCCAGTCCTGTTCTGTCGTGTCCTGCACAGTCGAACGATTCCAATTGGGTTTTTCTATGCAAACGAAAATTTTTGGTGTCGCTGCTTCGCTGACTCGTTGCCTATGGTGGTTGTTGTTGTTGTTGTTGTTGCTGCAGTTGTTGTTGTTGTTGTTGCAGTTGTTGTTGTTGTTGTTGATTCTTGTTTGGGACAGGGCGCAGCAAATGGGGTGGTTGGGAAAAACTGCATAGCTAGTCAATATTTTCCTGTTTTCTTTTTTTGGTTGATGTCCCACGCAAGGATTTTTCGCAGTGGGGTTGCAAGCTGTCGTTGTTGTTGTTGTTGTTGTCGTTGTTGTTGCACAAAGTTACGTCAAAGGTCAGGAAACGGGCGCACGGTGGGGTTGGAAAAAGTGAAAAGTTTTCAAGTCCGATTGTGAGCAGAGTTGCCTGCATTTTTCTCGCTCTTTTTATGTTTCGGCTGAGTAGGTTGACTTTTGAGGGTTTTATGGTGCATATCCCTAGCCGAAAAAGCGGGATTTAAAGGTTGTATTTAGGTGTCGAAAGTTGATGCTATTTGAATGCTCAAAGCGAGGGGTTTTCCCTTTTACCAAATAAATTTTAAACATAGTTTCGAGTAGGCTTCAGCAACAATTCGGTTAACTTTTAGAGGCAATTGCGCCCTACAAAGGCTGGTTAGAGAAATAAAATTATTAAATGTGTTTTGATTTAATTAACTTTACATTTCATATAAAACAAGTAAGAGATTTTAGTCGGGAGCTCCCGACTAGGGAATACCCTGAATCCTCTTTGAGGTGGTAGCGGGGAGGTGGCGATAGGTCTAAAATGAAAGATACTTGACATATATATAATATTCTAGAAGCAACATATCATGTTTGGTGACTCTAGCTCGTATTATTTACCCAATTTGCTCAAAAAACAGGATGTCGATATCGATTTTTATCGATTGCTTGAAAACGGAGTAAGTTATCGATTATCGGAAACAACCTCGATCTGCGTAGGAACTAGGAGAACCTAGCCTACCTTCAAGTCTCAAGCTCTTATAGGTTCTGAGATGCGTTCATACATACGGGCGGACAGACAGACGGACATGGCTAGATCGACTCGCCTATTGATGCTGATCAAGAATATATATACTTTATGGGGTCGGAGATGCTTCCTTCTTCCTGTTACATACACTTACATTTTGCACAACAACATTATACCCCTTTTACCCATTTTTAATGGGTTCAGGGTATAAAAAGACGTTCAAACAAAATACAAAGTTATCTATATTTAACTCTCGACCTAAATAGACTCCATAGTGTACTATTATTTAATCATAATTCGATATAAGCCGATTTGAGAAATGAATTTATAACTCCTGCATTTCACATTTAATTATTATTATAGTAATTATTATCTTTCATCACAATAGTAATTATCTTTCATCATAATAGTAATTAACATCTTTCATCAGATTGAATAAAATGTTCGAAATATTCAAATATAACTTGTAAAATTAAAGATTTGATGTTTCTGCGGATTGAAATCTGAAATAACTGGAATTCAGCTCAGTTAACAATCATAAATTAAATTTAGACTATTAATTCAGGCAAAAATATATTTAAAACTCAATTGTCAATTACTTAAATAAAGAAAACTTGACTATGCTTAAAGCTGCAATTTATTATTTCAATATTTTCACTTTAAACTCTCAATGTTAAAACTCTATTTGTTCACTTTTCACATAAATATGGCTATAAACATTTTAAATTAGCTTTTTTCTGGCTAAGTATTTTTAATAACTTGCATACAAAATATCTCATATTTAACTAACAATAATAATAAATTTGAGTGCATTTATTATTCACTGACCTGAACCATTTTGTTGCTTTGTTTGTGCTGCTGTAATTGTTGTTTGTTTGTTTAAGTAATAATTAAATCCAAAGGCAAATCAAATGCCAGCCAAAACTCAGATGCCGGCAGCGACCGTCAAAAGAACGACAGAGGAAAAGCAACAACAAAAATCTTCGAGAAGAACTGAGGAAGCGATGTTAAGCGCACGTGTTAATTTCACTTTTGTTTTGCTGCTGCTGTATTTGTGAATGCTGTTTTATTTACATTCAATTTGCATTGCATGTATGTACATATGTAGGAATATTTGTAATTGTGTTGAACGAATATTATATGTAAAATACAGTTTACGACAGAAAACGAAGCGCGGGCGTTTGTTGCGGCGCGGCCTGTGCAATTTGTTGTTGCAGTTATGTTAATATGTTTGCTGTGGGCACTTAACGCAGCTTTAATTACGCGTTGTTAGAATTATCATGCGCAAAAACCGAACAATGAACCGCACGCAACAAGAACATTGGAAACAATGTTATGTTATCGTAAGCATACAATGCACGTGCCGCAGTTCAGCAAGCAACTGCAGAACTAGTTCGATAGCGCGGAGCTGTGAGCTAACAGAAAGAGCATGTTCTTTGGAACAGGTGCTCAAATTTGAAAATCACACACCTAACATAAAAACATATATTATCATTATGTAAAAACGTTATAATTAATGTAATGTGCATTAAAAATAAATGCAAATTGAAAATAGAATTTCTGTATTAAAAGTCAGTGTTGACTTATGCAAGCCATTTTTCCATTTACAAATATTTCTTTTATAAATAAATGAACCAAATTACTGAACAGCTCAGCAGCAGCGTGAACTACTGAACGTGATTTCTGTTAGCGCACTGTTATACTCAAAATGGCAGCGGTAACTTAAAAGAGCATGTTACTGGACCATACAGTCGCTTTACAACACTTAACGAAGTCTCTGCCAAACGTATTTGTTTATTGCTGTTTTTATTGATATTTGGCGCTTTCTTTATGTCAATTGAAAATGTCGGACAATGAATACGAACGCTTCGAAATCACAGACTATGATTTGGACAACGAGTTCAACATTAACAGGCCACGTAGACGCCACACCAAGCACCAACAAATTTACGGTAAGCAAAAGTTACAAATGTGATACAAAAACTGTGAAATATTTTTGGTTTTGTCAGGCATTTGGGCAGACGACAGCGACAATGAGGGCGAGGACGAAAGCAGCGGTCGTCGCGGCAGGCGTGGTCTGGGCAGCGGCTCCTCTGGCAAGCCCAAGGATTACACGGCACCAGTGAGCTTTGTGGCCGGCGGCATACAACAAGCCGGCAAAAAGCAGAAGAAGAAGCAGGAGGAAAACGCGGCCAGCGATGAGAATGTGGACAGTGAGGCGGACGACAGCGACGAGGCGCGCCCATCATTTGGACGCAAACAGCCGCAGCTCATGGACAACAGCGACGCCAACAGCTCGGATAGCTCTGCTGGGCCAGAGGAGCAGCCGCCGCAGCGGCCAACAATGCGGAACACAGCGGGTTTCAGGCACAGTTCGCACATACCAAGTAATAGGAATGTTGGTGCTTGGGAGCAGCATACGCGTGGAATCGGCGCCAAGCTGCTGCTGCAAATGGGCTATGAGCCCGGCAAAGGTCTGGGCAAGGATCTGCAGGGCATCGCACAGCCAGTACAGGCGCATGTGCGCAAGGGACGCGGCGCCATTGGCGCCTATGGACCCGAGACGGCAGCCAGCGTGGGCGGCCAGCCGGCCAAGCCGCTCAAGCTCGACGAGGATGTTCGCGAGACCAAGGAGTTCAAGGAGCAGCTTAACAAGTGGAAGAAGAGCGGCACCAGCGATACGCGCGAAAAGTCAAACAGCAAGCGCTACTACTACAAATCCGTGGAGGAGGTCATTGCCAAGGGCAAGAAATCGGATCATCTGCTCTCCGAAAAGCTGAGCAAGCGCCTGGGCAATGTGCCTGTCATCGACATGACCGGACCGGAGCGCCGCGTGCTCAGCGGCTATCATGCCTTGGCCCAGAACAAAATCACGCCCGAGGAGACGCTGTACGATGCGCAGGCGGGCGAGGAGAAGGGCGCCACGCCCGCCTCTGTGTTCAGCATGCCTGAACTGACGCACAATCTGCAGCTGCTGGTGAGCCAGTGCGAGCAGGAGATCATTGCCATAGATAAGTCAGAGCGCGAGTGCGCGGATCGGCAGACGGCGCTGGAGCACGAGCAGCAGCAGCTGCTGGAGCTGGTGCAACTGGAGCGCAATCACATGAGCACACTGGAGGCGGCGCTCTCCCGCCTCGAGCAGCTCAGCGAGAATCCCGAGCTGAGCCTGTCGCAGGCGGAGCGGCTGTTCCTGGAGCTGCAGCACGACTATGCGGCCGAGTACAAAGAGTTCGGCCTGGCCGATTTGGCGGCGGGCGTCATTGCGCCTCTGCTAAAGCGCGAACTGAGCGACTGGCAGCCACTGGAGCAGCCCACGCAGCCGCTGCAGCTGATCAAGCGCTGGCGTGGCATTCTGCAGCAGGACGAGCCCGAGCTGCTGGAGCAGCAGTCGCGCAATGTTTTCGATCCGTACTCCTCGCTGATCTGGGCGGGCGTGATGCCCTCCTTTAGATCCTGCGCTGCCGGCTGGCAGCCCAAGGAACATGCACCGATGGCCGCATTGCTGGATGCTTGGGCGCCGCTGTTGCCCACTTGGGTGCTCGACTCAGTGCTGGAGCAGCTCGTGTTGCCGCGCCTGACGGCGGGTGTGCGCGATTGGGATCCGCTGACGGATACGGTGCCCATACACATCTGGATTCTGCCCTGGCATGCTATACTGGGCGTCAAGCTGGAGGAGTCCATCTATCCGCAGATACGCAGCAAACTGGGCGTGGCACTGCAGGCCTGGTCACCGCAGGATCGTTCGGCGCGCGCAATGCTAACGCCCTGGCAAGCCGCATTTCCCGAGGAGCAGCTGGTGCAATTTCTGCTGCGCCATATCATACCCAAGCTACAGGCGGTGCTCGCCGAGCTGGTGATCAATCCGTTGCAACAGAACCTCGAGCTCTGGCATCAGGTGTGGGAATGGCACGAGCTGATACCCGCCGAGCATATGGCCCAGTTGCTGGACAAGCATTTCTTTCCGCGCTGGATGCAGGTGCTGGTCATGTGGCTCAATCAGTCGCCGGACTATGCCGAGATCTCGCGCTGGTATGCCGGCTGGAAGAGCATGCTCAGCGAACCGATTCTCCGGGAGCCCTGCATCAAGGAGCATCTGCGTCGTGCTCTCGATATGCTGCATCGGGCCACGGACGCGGTGCTTCAACCCACAACTGCCCCGCCGCCGCCCATGCCTCCAGTTGCGCCCGCTCCTGTGCTGCTCGCCCCTGTGATGCTCGTCGATGTAATGCCGCCCGCTCAGCTGGAGTTCAAGGAGCTCGTCTCACAGAAATGTGCCGAACTGGGCATTATATTCGCACCGCTGCCCGGTCGACGGGAACTGGGCAAACAGGTGAGTTGCAGGCGCGTGCAATTTCAAACTAAACTTTTTTTTTAATTTAAGTGTCGAAACGGATCGCTGCGCTTAAATTGGGTTTATCAAGATTTCTTGAAGTAACTTGGCATTTAGGAGGGCAAAATCTTATGCACATCGTGCTACTATATCATATAGTTCGATAGGAATAATCGTTCGTAAAATGGGTGTTTGAATATGAACTCTTTTGGGCTTCGCACGAGCTTCACTTTTGCGCGAACATGTTTGCAGAACCTTATCAAACCGGACTACAATATCATATAGCGCTATAGGAACAATCGGTCGGTTTCCTATGAAAGATTTTGCAAGCCACAAGTCTGCAAAATTCTTTTGAAAAAAGCCAGTTTGCAGCCGTAATTCTAATTTATTTGGCTCAAAAAAATAGCTTAGCCGAACGCCGAAAGGAAAGACAATTAATCCCCAAAAAATAATGCATTTTTAGCTTAGGGAAACTCAGGCCTAAACATGGGACAACAAAAATTTGTTGTATGGCAAATATAGCCCCCAAATTCTGTATGAAAATAAGCAGGGATTGGAATATTTTCATTAGAGCAGGCAATTAGCAATTAAATTGTTTTATTTATGTTTTTGAAATATGTGCCTATGAGTTTGGTAAATCAGGTCTCTTTTTTCTGGTTCTTTTTCATTTTTTCATACCCAAGCTATTCTTTTTTGGTATAAAGCAAATATTTAAGCATTCTGTCTTTCAGATCTACCGCGTGGGCAAACTCTTCTGTTACATCGATCGCAACGTTTGCATGCTGAGCGATGTCAGCTTCACGAACTGGCAGCCGGTGGGTCTTAATCAACTGCTGGAGCGTGCGCAGACGGGACTTGTCTAGGGCGCAGTTCGACTAGTCAATATTATTGTTAGAGACTCAAAAGGGCTCCCATCCTACCCCATTAGATATGTTAAAAATAACTCTTTCAGTTGTATTTTAATAATTGTATAATACATTTAATATATATAATATAAGGAGATAAGTCGGCTCTGAATTTATTTTAAATATATTCTCATTTATATGTAACAAATCACATACAAGCACATAAGCAGGAAGCAGTATACGTCACAAACAAAAACAAAAGTAGAGAGCCTATAAGATTAGGTTCAGCAGAAAGGGAGCGTAACAATATGAGAGAGAGGGAGAGAGAGACAAGTGCAAGAGAGTACATTGTCAAAGGAGAGTTTGAGCGGCGATAAAATCAATTAGACTGGCAACACAACTTGTCACAAAAATAGTTATAACTAAAGCTTGAAGAGCTGTAAGTCCTGCTTGAATTTATGAGAATCGCATAGAAGGGCAATATATGTAACATAAAAAGGTTTATTTAATTTGTAGCGCTGCGCGGCACTCTCCAGGCTTAGTTGTATGTATGTGCAACATGTAATCATTATTTTAGAAGTTGAGGTTTAATTCTGAGATTTAGTTATATATATTTATCATAAGATGAAAGGCTATATTATATTAGCGATCGTTTCATATTTTACAAAGTCTTTATTTGCCACAGGTAAACAAAATTTTGAGTATTTGTAGAGGCTACCGTAATTTTGTCATTAAATGTGTAATGCATAACGAGAAACATCTCGGACATCTCCCCATAAAGTAGATATATTCTATGTGAGGTCAGCATCAACAGTCGAGTCCATGTCGGTCTCATCGTCTGCCTGTTTCTATGCGAACTTGTCGCTTAGTTTTAAAGCTATCGCCTTGAAAAAGTTTATTTTGAACAAACTTGGCATTTATTCTCAATGCGTCTCATATTATGCAAAATGTTATCCACATCGGAACGATTAGTCGAAACGTAGAATATATTCTGTTTTCTAAGATATTTTCCTCAAATTCAGCATTTACGACTTTCACTTTTCTCACATATCTGCTAATGTTTACAAGGGTTTCGTTTTTTTTTTTTTTTTATATCTTGGTTTATTTTTATGACAAATACACAATTGAAATAAATATTTTTCAGCTAGTGAATGCTCATTTAACTCGACCGCACAGAGCACATTTTAATTTGAATAAGTCAACGATATTTGTTGTTTGGTTTATCAAGAACGCAGGAAGTTGCTGCCCTATCACAGTTATAAGCACAATGGGCATTGGGCCTACGCGACTTACACAATTATATTGCACACACAAATATTTACACGCACAAAAAAGTTTGGTATTGATCACAACGTGGCTAATCTCCTCACTTATCGCAGCCATATCTATGAGCCCTTATCACTTGCATCAATTGTGCGTATTCCAGAGTCAGTATCGTCTATTTCCAATTGGGGAAAAACTGGGGCCGGAGTGTGCATAAAATACCTCAAATACAGCTCAGCCGCAACTTGAATTCATATATTTCTTCATTAAATTGGTAAAAAAAAACAAGTAATTATGAAAAAACAAGTAATTATGATTGAGTATTTAAGATTCAATCGAACTTTGTTTACTTAAATCGATAAGCTGCAAAAAGTTATTACATGTGTTGTTTGATTTATAAGTTTCCCATTAACACTTAAAGATTGCCAATATCAAACACAGATAAAACAGGCAGCTTATCAGAGATAATAGCTCGACAGTTTCAATTATGATGGTAAAAACATTTGAACGAAACAAAAAGAAACGCAGTAAATAATAGTATAAAGTAGAATACAAGAACTGAGAAACTAGAGAGATAGTCTTTAGAGTTATGCTGCAATAAAAATAGATCCCGACATTCTCTAAGTTCCATCGTGCCTTCGTGCCTTTTCGAAGAACTTTTTGGCGTGCTCGTGCTGGGTCGTGCCGTAAAAACCCAGCACGCGCCCATCTCTAATTGTGACCAGACGAACTCGTATGTGTACCATGGTCAGATTAGGACTCTACGAAAGGCCCCTATCACTTATAGGAATTCTGTTCGATTTGCAGCCTTCAGTTGGCTGTCTTCACTTGTCGCTGGCGGTTATAAGCGCGCGCGCTCTTTTACAAAAACGAACTTCTTAGAGATTTTTGAACAATTGTTACAAAAGTTCTTAACTAATTCTGGAAAATTACCAGAGACTTATCTGAAGATTAGCGTATATTGCACCTGATATTAGCTAATTTCGTTACATCGAATCCCTTCAATTTATAGTGCCATAAATTCTTATCAAAAGCAACCAATTCATCAAACCCAAAGTTTGGCCGCGTTCAGTTTAGCACGTACTTGGGCTAAAGTTCTGCCCAGAGCTGGGTAATGGGAGACCTCCGTCTGGCCCGGGCTTATCATTGAGAGAGGTGTGACAGTTGTAAGGTGCGCGCGCGTCATATATAAATACACATCATAATGCAATTAAAATACAAGTAATTGTTTTAATTTCGCGCTCGCGTGTGCCGCTCCAGTCGCCCAGCCAAGATCCAAGTGGTGCCACATCCATGGTTGTGCAGGTCAATAAACGCAGTGTGCTTCTGGTGCTGCTCGTCGTCTTGGTTTTGCTGCTCGTCTCGAGAAATCTGCGGCAAGCCCAGCAGCTGGCAGCTGCCCGCGAGAGGCGGCAAAGCTATCGATCGCAGGCTGAGGCCCTCACGCTTCTGAACATAACCGAAGCGGAGTCGCCGCTCGATCCGGGCACCGAGGAGCCCAGATGGCTGTCGGCACGCACCCAGGAGCTTCAGGCGCTGCTCAAATGTCGCAATCGTCGTCTGAGACTGCAAAAGCTGCAGCACGGCAATTATTGGGTCATCCAGAACCTGGTCATGGGACGCGAGAGCCAACGCATGGGCTGCGCCGAGTCCATCACCTACACCACAAACGGCGACTACACCTTCTTTGACAATCTCGAAACGGTCACCGAGCGGTAAGCACAAGCATGCCTCCAATTTTCATCCCTTTTCATTATTTTAATCTCGGTATTTGCAACGACCGTAAATGTTGTTGCTTGTAAAATAAAGTAGGTCCATTTTTTAAATGTAACGACTAGTTTCAAAGAAATATTTCCCGGACTAATAACTCCAGTTAAAGTTAATGTTTGCCTTGTTTGAGAGCACCTAAAGTCGATTGGCAAAATATATGTATACATATGTTTTTTTTGTTGCTACCCCAACAAAATTATTGTTAATTTCTTGCTCCATTTCATTTTTCTGTTTCAAAATTATGTCAGAGAGTCTTTTACATTCCTTCTTCAGTACGAATTTAGAGATAACTTTTAAAACCTAAACCGAAAATCGATAAGAATCGATCTAACGTTGTCTATCGCCTGTTTTTTGAGCATAGTTCAGTAATCTTGAGAACTACAGTCCTTAACTTAAGAATGTAGTTTCTTGTATAACACCAACATATCCAGAATAGTTCACATATTGTATACCTCGCACAGTTGCCCAGTGTACTTATTTTTAGAGATACACCCTCGGGCTTTGGGATGTACGCACTTTTTGAAGGCATATTTGTGCCCCAAAAATTTCATAAGGATCGGGCTTTGGGCACTGCAGTTATTCAAGAACTCATTTTCCTTTGTGTGCGTTTTAGGGCAGAAGAAACATGCGAATATTTTTAAAAGCGAGTCGAGTAGAGCTCTAAGTCTTGGTTTTTCTAAAAATCTGCCAGCTTTATCTATCTTATGATTCATGAATTTCTGTCATCCGCTTTTAGCTGGCTGGGACCAATCAGTTTTGCGATACACACGCCCGGCTACGATCTGAACGCCACGCTGGATGCCATACAGTATGTGAGAAACTGTTTGCCGGGCAGCCAGCTGATCAGCGATTTCGTCAGCTTCCACATTTACTTCTCCAACCAGCACATGCCCGAGTATGTGCCCCTCGACGAGAACGAAGCCCTGAACTGGCCCTTTAGCTGCGTGGATAAGGGCGGCAGCCCGTTGCCGCCGCCCTACGCCGCCCAGAACCGTACTGTCATGTACAAGGTGCAGGCGAACCTGACCTATCCGATAAATGTGGGTCGCAATATCGCCCGGGGGGCGGTCAACACCCACTTCATTTTCGCCTGCGATATTGAGCTCTATCCGAGCCTGGGCTTGGTGGATCAGTTCCTGGACATGGTGCAGCGCAACAATAGTGTGCTCGCCCTGGGCCCAGGCCAGAAGCCGCGAGTCTATCCACTGCCCGTCTTTGAGATAAAGGACGGGGAGCACGTGCCCAATGACAAGGCCGAGCTGCTGCCCCTCCTGGAGAAGGGTCGGGCGCAGCTCTTCCATGCGAAGGTCTGCACCAGCTGCCACAAGGTGCCCGGCTACAAGGACTGGATAGATCGCACGGCCAGCGTCACCGACGACCTGAATCTGTTTAGCATGACCGTGCGACAGGGCAACTTCAAATACTGGGAGCCCTTCTATATCAGCGACAATGCGGAGCCCATTTTCGATGAGCGCGTCACCTGGGAGGGTCAGTCCAATAAGCGCATACAGGTGGGTTAATTATTACTCGGTTTGTTCTTCAATATAATCGGAAAATGCATAAATCGATATTAAGAGAGAGAGCGAGGGCAGAACAATTTACCGATTTCTTTAATAGCGCCAAGTATGTTAATAATTTTTTGAACACAGGGAGTTTTTCATACACGAAATTAATTTTTGACAGAAAGAAGTCTTTAAAACTTATAGGTTGATCAAGCATTTATACGCTTAACGCTGTCGAAGCTGTCCCTTACAATGCTTTCCACATTTATAAAGCAAATTATAATATAATATATAAAAACAATATATAATATATTTATAATGGAGGGATTCCTTAAACTGATACAATTTTGAAAAAAATCCCCTCGATCAGCTGTTCACAGTGTGCCCAGCAAAAGTCTGGAAATTAGGGTCACACTGAAAATCGAGATTTCCCTTAGCTTGCATGTGTGACCGTTCTTTTCAAAGGACATTATGCGGTCACACTGGATATTTGTTTGCATTATGTTGCGCTTTCAATATGAAGAACTTTGTGTGCTTTCTGCACTTGAATTTTTTAAAATGAAATAATTTAATATGGATGGAATTTAAAGATTCAGATAAAAAAAGAAGCTGAACATGTAAAAATTACAGCCGAAAAGCTGAATAAATAATAAAACTATGTATTCTGCAACCAAATTGTGCTTATTAAAAGGCTTAGAAAATAGTTTGTAAACTTTCTTAAGGCATTTTTTTTCTTTTACAGAGGCACAGGCACGAATTCATAATCAAATCAGTTTCAGAAATCCCACTAATATAATTTTCTTAAATTTTATTGCTTATCGATTTATCAATCAATATGCACAGTCTAGAGAACGCTTAGAGTTAAGATCTTTTCTCTTTTTTAAGCATTGGAAATCTTTTAATTTATGATCTCTCATTGATTTCTTTCAGGGCTATGCAATGTGTCTGCTGGGCTATGAATATCATGTCCTGCATCCTGCCTTTCTGGTGCACAGTCCAGGGATTAAGAAGCCGGCACGCAATTCGGTGCGTGCCAAATACGCCAAGGAAATGACCAAGTTTATCAAGACCAAAATTGAGCCCGAATATCGAGTACTCTACGGCAAGAACAAGAATTGCGTGACGTGACACGAGGAGACGAGGAGACGAGACAGGCAAAGGCTTGCATTCAAGTGATATAAACTTAACTTTAGTTGTAAATCCCTAAAATAGGATCTTTGGGCATACATGTTTATGTTTATGTTTAAGAAATGGGAACTCTTTCAACGCGCTGCTTTCAGTTTTCTATGTGTAGAGCTTTGAGGCTCAAGATTTCATTGTAGAACTGAAGCCAAGTCAGCCACAATTTCAAAGTTCTTTTGTGCGAACCTTATCCTGTAGATAAATAATAAATAAATAAGTAATTAATAGAACAATATTGATATAATTATGTAATAAGTAAAATAATAATTGATAAAAAAATGGATTTGAAAAAAGGTACAAAATACAATTTTATAAGCAGTTTAAAAAGTTTTCTAAAATACAAAAAAATGATTTGTATTTAATGAACAATAAATAAAGAAAGATAGATTTATTAAAAAAAAAACAAAAGAACTGAAAAATATGCAATACGAATGTATGCGAATTCCAAAGCCGAAGTCTAAACCTATGAGATTTGTTATTTAAAAAAAAAATTGTTTACAAAAGTGAAATATTCACGATCTCAGCATAACAATCAAGACTCTACAATGTTGGTCTTCCTAGCTGTTTTAATTCATGAGATAATCTAATAAAACAAATTTTCGATATCGATTTTGATCGATTTTGAAGCGCCTTAAGCATCTGAAAACCTAATAAAAATTCCCGTAATTGGCACACCTTCAAATTGGAACCATGTTCATAGATGGACTGTGATTCCTTCTAAAATCCTGAACTCCACCCAATAATAGCCATGCTGGCGTAAAAATCCATTTCCCTGATTATTCGCAGTCTCCCAGTTTTCCTTAATCGAGTGCTTAGAATCAACAACAGGTCGCAGAGTATAACCAAGGAGCACACAATCAAAGATATTTTGACAAAAAACGGGGACATTTCGAATATATTTCTGGGCTTAAAGATAATCTAGTTGAAAAACTGTTAAATACATTTTTGATATTTCTTCTACAATTTTCAAATAAAAATCTCACCATTTGCGGCAAGGTGGCAGCGCTGCATGTGTGGTGAGAGTGGCAACGCTGCATGTGTGGTGAGAGTGTGTGCTGTGCTAAGACTTTAGGCTGTAGGCAAAACTAACGCTAGATGGCGCTGTAAACGGAGTTTGCTTTCATTAAGGTCAAATATTGTGTTTCCGAAAAAGAGTTTTGAGCAATAATACCTGAGCTTGGGTGGGAGGCAGTGTTGCTAAACGATTTAAGATCGAAACGAGCTCGTAAATCCAATATTATGTATTTTTATGCGTAGATTTTATAAATAACATTGTTTTATTGAAAATTGTAATATAAGTGAGAGCTAAGTTTCAAACCATAGGGCTGTGGGCTGATAGATGTGGCAAAGCAGGTTCACGAAACCGAGCCTTGACTTGCACTCTTGTTTCAAACCCCAAATCGAAACTCCGAACATTACTATGGGGTTCATAGCTTTGATAACTGCTGAACGTCAGATAGATCAGGGAAACAACAAATCAAAGCATGGAAATAAAATTAGAGGTCTATTTGATAAGCAGAATTGTTGTTTGAGATAAGAAATTGGGATATAAAGGGTAACGATAGGGAAGTTAAATAAATCTTAAAAATTGCATTAGGTGCCAAGGTGTCAAACTTAAATAATTATAAGAAAAAAGTAACTATACAAAGTTTAACCCTTTCAATCCCAAAAATTTGGAACAACAAAAATTAAATAAATTGGAATATTTAAAAATAAACATAAAAACAAGTAAGAATTGAAACAAGTCATAATTGCGAGAATTCGAAACGACATAAAAGAAACTTTCAATTTTATCAAACTTGTTTCGAATGCAACTTAATTTATTTTAAAAACAGTGCACAAACTGTAATCTCAGCATTTGTAAATTAGAATTCCTTTCTGTGAGCATAGCTCAAGTTGATGGCATTACGGAAGCAAGACTTCGGCCAATAGCTCCTGGCTCTGGAAATGCTTGTGGGCCTCATCTTGGCCATAGTCGATATTTAGCACGTGAGAAATTGGTTCCAAGTATTCCATTTGCCACCATTTGGGCATATTTTGATCCACTTTCGGCAAGACCTTAACAACATTTACATGTTTCGTTGGGCTCGCCTTGAGTCTGGGCCTAAACGGATCCGAGCCATAAAGCTCCTGATATTGCCTGCTCCGCACAAGCTTCAGGATTTGTTCAAAGGCGAGCAGCGCCAAGAAGTCGTAGACCGTAAGCACTGCGAGATATATTTATTATTCAAATATTTAAATACATATTTAAGTAATCAGAGCACACACTTGCATAGGCAGTCGCCGTAAGAGTGAGCAAAATTAGTTTTTCGAGGCTCACGAAATGTCTGACGATGCGCAGAAAGAGAACGAAAAGCGTTATGATTTGCATGATATACACAAATTCGAATATGGCCAGAGGCAAAACAAAATATCTCCTAAGCTGTTAAGGAAAAGCAAAAAGAAACTCAGCGAATTTCACATTCTATGCAGGCGCTCACTTTATAGGCCCCAAAGGCGGCAAGAATGCAGGACATGCAATGGATAATGGTATAAAGCTGCAGAAATATGGTAACTGTTTCGGGATCTGTAAAAGAATATGGATATATAGAAGATATATGCTACGACATTTCGATAAACACTAATTAAATGGTAATTTACAAGATTTTACATTTCGACAGTTCCACAAAAACTAAACAAAAATTTCAACTATACTTTGATTTAATTGTTGATTTTGAGAAATTAAAATATAAAAAAAAATCTCTGAATACGAGTACGAGTTATTTTTCTTTATTAAAAAACATGTTAATTTCGATTATTATAAAATAAAAATATTAAAACAAATATAAATAAATTAATTTGACGATCATAATTTTTTTTGATATTTTTATTAAATTAAAAGAGGTAAATAAATATAATTAATCCTAATTTTGAACCAATTTTGTTCACTGATAATTATATCAATATTAGTATTTTTAATTTTTGATTTAAAATAATAAAAAAAGTGGAAAAGTTTTTCAGTCAATAGCAAAACATTTTCATCTGGAATATTGCTGGACTTTAAATTTTTAAGAGTATGTGATTCCCGGATTTAAAAAAAAAAAACTATTAATATTAATTATAATAAAATAAAATAAAAATATTAATAAATAAATAAACTAATCGTACACAAATTTTCCATTTTTTCTTACCGTCAAAATGTTTGGGCAAAATTATAGAAGTACATTTAGTTTTTCAGTCTTTAACAATAAAAGCCTTGTTTTTTAAATTTTGATCATTTCCTGTATTTTTTTTTATACTTACACTGTTCCAACCAGTAAATGGTATCTCTGACCATATAGTAGCTGGCTCGATAGCTCAAATTGATATCGAAAGTGGAAATTAGCGAAAGGGTGAAATCGAAGCCTTCCGTAGAGATAACATATAAAATGGTAATGCTTTTTATCTGTAAATAATGGGCGTTGAATTTGCAACGAGTAGAAATTGGAGTTAATACTTTTACAAGTTGAGAAGTCGCTGGTTCAAAGCCAGCAGTAAATTTCAGTATTTGTTACCATTCCCAAAGCAAAAGGAATATCAAATTCAAGAAAAGCTAAATCAAAAAGAAAATGGATAATTAAAACAAGCAGAAATTAGAGTAAATACTTTCAAGAGTTGAGAAATCGCTGGTTCAAAGCCAGCAGTAAATTTCAGTATTTGTTACCATTCACAAAGTAAAAGAAATATCGAACGTAAGGGAAGTCAAATTATAAGGAAAATGAATGATTAAAAGCAGAGTTTTAAGAGTTGAGAAGTCGCTGGTTCAAAGCCAGCAGAATTTAAGAAAAGCCAAATTAAAAGCCGGGCAACGCCAGTTAATTTCTTCGATTAACATTTTACACTTAACAAACCAATGCAAAGGCGCTTATCAGAATAACACCGAGTCGCACCGAGGCGCAGAACAGATAGGACTCCATAAACAGCATTTCGGCCAGGCACTGAGGATTCGTGCTCGAGCATTGCGATGCGAACGCCATGGCTTCCAGCTGGCGAATGAAATATTGTTAGCCATTCGAGTTGCATTAGGGCAAAATCTGAATACAGTTTTTGGTATCATATATGCAGATTGGCATCTGCAGGTGGAACAAGCTTTTGTCATTTACGAAACAATCACGCCCCGCCCTTCCAATATGCCCCTTTGTCCGTGCGTTAATCGTTCGTTATTGTCTTTGGCCCATTTGTCCGGCTGCGGCAGTCGCGTGGGTCCGGCAGTTCCAGCTAGTTGTCGCCTGAAATATGGCCAAGCGCTTAAAGTAATTGAGCTCGCAATATGTTGTTTATGGAAAGCTATTTGTGCTATTGTTCGGTGCGCCTGGGCGTACTGATTGTGGCCGCATTGGGCATTGTAAGCAGCATCCCTTCAGTATTTTTGACCTTGATCTTCACATACAACTTTCACAGATCCTGTCCCTGACACTGAGCACACTCTTCTTTGTGCGGGGCGTGCGATTGTTCGACGAACTTATCGATTTGCTGGAAAATGACTCACAGTACAAGAGCAGCAATATTATACGCAGACTCATCAACTGGATAGAGCACTGTGAGTAAAGGGAATAAAGGCTGCAAATAGGGTTTGAATCAAGCTGGTCCAAACCTTGCATCTCAATTTTTATTCTGCAAGAAGTGAGCCTTGAAATGGCCTCATCTTCACCTCCCGTATGTATAGACAGTCTTCTTAAATTCATTATTCATTATCATGATTCATTATCATTATTCATTATTCATTGTTCATTATTCGTTATTTAGTATTTATTATTCATTATTCATTATTCATTATTCATTATTCATTATTCATTATTCATTATTCATTATTCATTATTCATTATTCATTATTCATTATTCATTATTCATTATTCATTATTCATTATTCATTATTCATTATTCATTATTCATTATTCATTATTCATTATTCATTATTCATTATTCATTATTCATTATTCATTATTCATTAAAAACATTATTATTAAAAACATTTTTCATTAAAATTAAATTAAATTCGTTTAAGAACTTGTAAAAAATATGAGCAAAAAGCTTTCAAACAAAACCGGAATAAGAGATGGAAAATTGTTTTTCACAGAAATTTTTGATGATTTTCCGTCTCGTTAAATTTAGTAAAAATTGTGTAATTAATGATTTTTCTTCTGAAAACATTGCAGCGCCCGATAATGTGCTGATATTCTTGCAGATCATGTGCTATGCTCACATCGCAGCTGCCGTTTTGGGCATAGTCGGCGCCTTGAGGGTAAGTACTTCGCAGATCGGTTTCCAGGAGTTAAATTTAGCTGCTTTCCCAACACTATTTCGTTCTCAATATTTGATTAGTTTTTATGATTTGTGTAAACACAGTTTAGAGCTCCAAATTTTAGTTTGAGTAGAGCAAAGAAACAGGTTCAGAATTCTTGTTAGTTATAAGCCTGTTTATAGCTCAGCTTAGAAGCATATACTAAAATCTCAATGCCATATTTAATTTTCGTACTAGAATTTGAACTACAGATTAAAAATATATATAATTAGAAAACTGGCTCTATTCCAGGAGTTAATTTTACATTTTGAGTTAAATGAAATTCATTACAATCACTTTCAGCTGCACAAATGGCTTTTGCTGCCGTTGGCCTTGTTCGAGTTCATCTACTTTCTGGCCCTAACAACTAGCCACATTGTGATGATGATTATGCTGAAGAAGCAAATCAATTTGGGCCTGCTCATTGTGCTCACCCTGGTGGGCAGTTTCTATTGTCGTAGGTGGACACAAAAGTTGTTCTTGTTGTTTGTTTTTCTAATGATAGTTCTTTATGCGACGGCAGTTTTCGCGGGCTACAACTGTGTCACTTGCCTGGCCATGTACCAGATCATAGATCTGGTGAGGAGCAGCAAGTATCGGCAGCTTTATGGCGAGGATCCCTTTCAACCCATACCGATGCGGCGTTCGCAGGGCGAGATACAGCAGCTGCGCCTGCTGCACACACCCGAGGACACGGATATTGACGAGCAGAAGCGTCTGGCCAAGCTGGGCCTCTGGCCCCGTCGCCAGCCTCGCCAGCCTCAGGTAATCTCCGTCATTCCGGTGCAGGCCCCGGCCGTCAGCTTGAAGTGGTGGCAGCAACAGGCCCTCGACAAGGACGCGGACCAGCTCCAGGACTCGGCTGTCTATCGCAACTGGCAGCGCGACGAGCTGCTGCGGGGCGTTGGCGGCGAGGTGGAGCGCAAAAATGCAATAAATCGACGCTACGCGGAGGTCCAATATTTTCAATGGCGCTAGATGCCCGGGGAGACGTGCCCCCCTCCCCCCTTTATTATTTTAGGCTGAGTTGGGCAGGAAAAGCAAAAAGTTTGAACTGGATTTTATTGCTTAAGTAGCTCAAAAAGCATTTTTTAAATATATAAATATATCTATAAACTCTCACGTTTCGACTGTGGTCAATAAGGCCCAAATTGTTTTGGGTTTCATCAGCCGATGGGAGGAGTTTGACCCTTTATATATCTGTGGTACGATCTATAGTAGAGTATGCCTCATGTATCTGGTCGCCACGATATTCATATAAATAAATATAAAAATATAAAAACCATGGTTAAGGGAAGAAAACAAAATGTCCTCTTGGTGTGTGTCAAAATAAAATATGCATCTATATTTATACTACATGTAGATAATATAACACATTTCAATATTTATATCTGCATTCTGTAGAGCATTGTGCAGCTTTGATATTTCTTATACAAAAAATTAAGGACAACGAGAAGAACTCTTTACTAATATATTTATAAAGCAGATAAAAAAGTTGATTGAAAAAGATAATAAGAATTTCACAATCTGGCTATCGCTCGCTCTCCTTTTCTCGCTCTTGTTCATGCGGCTATTGTGAATCACATTTAATGGTATTTTGTTCACATTTCACATTTTTCACACATAGTTAAACACTACAAAAAGATATTTTACGAGCGCTTTTAACGATTATCAAATATATTTGCATGGTCGAAGATCGAGGACTAGGCTATATATATATGTATATACCTTTAACTGGCATACGCGACACAGATTATCTTTCATTTAACACATTTTAAGATAAGCCGGCACTCGCACTAATGCAACAACAACAACTGAGAGCACACATCTAATACAGTAGCCGCGCTCACGACATTTACACAACACAGCACACACGGTCTGTGACAGGCCGTCTACTTGGCCCGCTCTCTGTATTTAGCGACAGACTGCACTCTGAGCATACATATAACAGGATCACACGCTTCTGAGCCAATGGCGTGTGCGCACTGCGCAGGGGCCGAATAGATGATCTTGCGCGCTCACGTTATCCCCATTATCCACTCTCTGGATAAACGCTCTCAGCAAGTGCGACGTTTCACACAAAAACAGCTATTGATCTCATTAAGGAGTATTAGGTGTATTTGTACCCTTGCTGAAGATACTTTTACTTTATCCTAAAATGTGTTACATATAGAAGTAAATATCTCCGAGCCTATAGAGTGCACATATTCTATATAATAATGATCAAGAATTATATATAAATATGCACCACAGATATTTAAATTAGTTACAAAATTCGAATTCATGTTAAATCAATTTAAACGATTTAAGGAAAACTTTTAAGTCCATTTAAAAGATCTTAAGTAGGAAAATAAATAAATGAAAAATACATTTCTGTTATATTATTCAATTTTGAACAAATTGATGATTGTTGTCCATTTATTGCCAAGTTTCTAAATGCAAACCGCAATAAGAGTCTTATAAAATTGCTATAAAATTGTGGTGCAGCAGATAATAGAACGGAGGAAGAAGCCTGAATGCTTTATCAACTTATTCAATAAAAAAAAGGACACTTCGATTTCTCTGTGCGCTGCCCTTGCTGGGGCTTAACAATTCAGACACCTCTTAGCATTATTTCCAGCCCGCTCCCCGCCCCGCTCACCCTCTCTTTCTCACTAGCCCAGCGAACTTCTCCTTTTTTTGGGGTGGTGGGAGCTCTTTTTGCATAAACGGCAGTACAGATTATGCAACTGTCTGGGATTGTCAAGCGTCGAGTCGACAACACGCTGCACACTTTGCATATCCTGCACAGGATATGGCCAGAGGAGATGGGTAAGGGCAGGGTGGGGGCGACTTACAAATGCTTTTTGCCTTTTGCATTCGCAGTCAAATGCACAGCGCTCCGATAAAAAAGGGAGAAGCGGAAAGTTTCTGGACTATTGTGATGCCAAACGAAAAATCAAAGTGTCTCGCAATTGTGCCCAGGCACTTGGCGACGGGTGCATTGAAGCAGAAGGCAGGAGAGAACGGGAGAGAGTGAGAGAGCGAGCGATACAGTCAATTTCAATGTCTGCCCGCCGTCGCCATTCCCAGTGTCCCACTCACTCAGAACTCTGGCCACACTGGCGGGCACCACTGAGAATTCAGCGCTATGTTGACAGTTACCAGTTACAGTTACAGTTACTCTCGACAGTGTTGCAGTGCTGCCAACTTGCACACTAATTTAATTAAAACTTTTTGGCCCCCAATAAAACAGTGAAGTCTATCAGTCGGCAGCCAGTCGAGCCCAGTCAGCTGAGACTCAAAACTGTCCCGGCCACATAATTGTTTTGTATAGCCCTTCCCGAAAGTTGGCAACACAATTATGGATTTCGTAAATAAATTTGGATAAGTTAAGGCTATTTTTGTTATTAGTTTTCAGCGAATTCAATTCGTAATTTAAATGATCTAGTTTCCAAGGAACAGAGCGAACTGATGAACTAGTTCGCAGTGCATGAACAAACCAGATTCGAGTGAACGCTTTGAATGAACTAGCTGCGGTAGCTTTAAATGAACTGCAGAAGCACACAATTGGGAATAATATTAATATTATTGTAATATACGATAATTACTATTAATATTATTTTCATTATTACTATTATTATTGTAATTATGAGTTTAATTATTATTTACCCGAGTATATAAAAATATTATATTGCACTGTCTACCATGGAGAAGAGGACATCCCTTCATTACTTTGCGATTTTCACCATCTATCTTCTCAATTACTAAATTTATCAGTAATATTCCTTAAATGTATGTTATATATTTAAAGACTACATAATCATATCATAGCGTAATGATGGCAATCAAAACAAACACCTTCACTTAGTTAGCTGATTTTTTTCCATTTCCGGAACATGAACGGAACACACGTAAAACTGTACGTGTCGTTGATTATCTGCCGTGTGCTTAGCAGCGGATTAGCCTGCCAAAAAAAGAAAAGCAGAAGAGGAAGAAGCAAGTCGAGCCTTGGCAACAGAACCTCTCAACGTCGGGGCTGGCACGTGGCGAACTGTGACTTTGCAACAAGTGGATGATGGGCATGATGGGATGCGGCATGTGTAAGGTAGGTGGAAGCCAAGTTAACGACAGCTGGCTAGGGGCTGGGAGCCAAGTCTGTCGCTGGGTGGATTTTAATTCAATGTGCATGTGTGTGCAAAGCTCGGCTGGATTAAATCAGTAAGGAATATTCCATTTAATTTACAAAATATTTAATAGTCAGCTTAATCATATGACATTTATATATAAATATATCAATTAAAATATTAATGCTGCTCAATTAAATGTATTAATTTTATGGCTTTCAAGCAGTCTCCATTTGAGAGTTACAGATTTAATGACAAAGTCATGGGACTCTATTTATGGCCACAATCATATTTATAAAGAACTATACATAACTGTAATATGCTTTAAAGAGTGCGTCAGCTGTATCTAGCGCATTTGCATGAAACGTAGTGCCTGCTGAGAGCGTTTATCCAGAGAGTCCAGTTAGTTGAAAAGGTAATCCACTCGGCCACTGCACACACGCCATTGGCTCAGACGCATGTGATCCTGTTATATGTATGCTCAGAGTGCAGTTTGCGGATAAATGCAGAGAGCGGGCAATGCGGACGGCCTGTGCTGTGCTGTGTGAGTGTCGTGAGCGCGGCTGCTGCATTAAATGTGTGCTCTCAGTAGTTGTCGTTGTATTAGTGCGAGTGCCGGCTTAGCCTAGGCGCGCGCTCAATAAGATGATCTAGTCTGTGCGCGTCTGCCGTGTTGTTCGATCGCGTTTTGTGTAAAATGCATTTGCTTGTAAATTATATTTAATTGCCAACTGTTAAATGTGATAAATACGTGTCGCGTGTGTTAGATAAATGCATATACCAGTTCCCGAACTTTAATCATGCAGAAATATTTGACAACCGTTCAAGACCGTGGGTTTTTTATATATTTTTGATGCTTAGCTGTGTGTGTAAAATTTGAAATGTGTAAAATTGGAATACCGTTAAATGTAATTCACAATAGTCGCCTGAGCAAGAGAGAGAAAAGGCGAGCGAGCGATAGCCTGCTTTTATTTTTTGCGGTGAGCGAAATTCTTTTTAACTTTTTAAAGATGAAAGCTCGTTGTGCTTTTGTCAAGTCAACTTTTTTATCTGCTTAAAAAAGGAAAAGGTTTCTACTTGAATTCATTTGTCTAAACAGTTATACAAATTATTTAGACCAATTATGTTGTTATACAAACTATTAAGAACGTATAACAAAATATTTAGGGAGCAAGCAACTGCGTCCGCTTTACGAAATGCAATTGAATAAATTATTTCTGTTTAATATTATTTTAATACTCGCTTCCAATGTAAATAGAGGACATTAGTTTTGGGATTTAGCCGTCTTGTTGGCCAAACATTATTTTGATTATTATTTATGAATAAGTTTTTGATTGATTATTTTGATATTTTTGTAAGCTTAGAAATTTGTATAACAGTGTATAACAGTTAATGCTGGGCGTGGCTAATCCCAAATATCTATACCTGCCACAATACGAAGCGATGAGCTTCTCTTAAGATAAGTAATAAATATTTTATTATGAAATTATGCAATAAAGAAGAAAATGTTAAATAAATCAAATAATTTGCATTATTTTTTACACACTTTACATTTATTGATTGAATTAGTCAAATAAGAAACTTATGCAATTGTTGAATACTCTGAGAAGGAGGGAGGGAGGGAGGGGCGGTAAGGAGACAGGGGATCGCAGCTCAAATCGTGGGCAGATGATGCTCGGTGCGATGGAGCATGGCCGCATTCTTGTTCAGCGGCTGCAGCTTGACAAAGTCCTGATGCGGATGATGATGATGATGATGCTGATTGCTCGGCAGCAGCGGCAAGGAGGTGTTTGAAGTCTGCTGGACAGGATTAGAGAATGATGCAATAATCGAGGGGCAGTGGGAAGATACTCTCGTGAGCTCGCTCACCTTTGATTTATCACGTGCCGCCGCAATGGCCGCCGCGTGCGCCGCGCCCGTCTGCAGCTGCTGGGCGGCCGTGGCCAGCATGAACTGCTGCGAGGCCAGCTGCTGCTGGCGCAGCGTGGCCGCCTCCAGGCTGTTGATGTGGTCCAGCTCGCGCTGTTTGGCTATGTAGTCGTCGAAGTAGGAGTGCTTGATCAGCTTGTCGCAGGACCAGCGCTTGGCCGGATCCTTGTCGAGGCATTTCTTGAGCACATCGATGGTGAGCGGATTCTGCAGCGCCTTCGCCGGCATCTTGTCCTCCAGCGGCTCCAGCGTCGGCGGCACCGGCAGCGTTATGCCCTTGAAGTACTCGTTCTGCCCGAAGATCTGTATGTGCCGCGGCAGCAAGTCGCCCAGCGTCTTTCGTATCAGATACAGCTGATCCACATCGCTGCGACCCGGCCACAGCGCCTCGCCGCGCACCAGCTCCGCAAACAGGCAGCCGATCGCCCAGACGTCCACCGGCGTGCCGTATTGTGTGTCGCCCACGAGCAGCTCGGGCGCCCGATACCAGCGGGTGGCCACATAGTCTGTGTAGTTCTCGCCCGGACTGAGCATGCGGGCGAAGCCAAAGTCGCACAGCTTCACCTGGCCCTGGGCCGTCAGCAATATGTTCTCTGGCTTGATGTCGCGATGCAGGCAGCCCTGCTTGTGGCAATATGCCACGCCCAGCAGCGTCTGGTAGCAGATCTGCTTGGTCAGCGGCTCCGGGCAGCCCTGCGGATGCCTTTCGAGTTCGTGCAGCACCGTCAGCTCGCAGAACTCAAAGACCAGATGCAGGCGACGCTTGCGACGAAACACTTCCAATAAGGACACCAGATTCGGGTGCTTGAGATTCTAAAAGAGATAGAAATCCAAATTAGTTAAGTTTTCATTAAATATAGAGTTAGATTTTGTTTTAAATAAGAAAGGAATCGAGTGAAGCTCGTAATTGCTGAGTTTGATGAGAATATCTCGAGGAACAGAACATTTTTTCATACAAAAACTGTTTTTTTGAGCGATTTTTTCTACGGAGCTATGCGATATAGTAGCCAAATAAGGACACGGCAAGATTATCGACACACTTACTCACACACACACACATGACTCACTCACTCACACATACAAAGTTCAAGAATTCCCTTTGACCATTTCTTTTTCAAACTTTCAAGAGTCTGCCAATATAGATAGATCTAAATTAAGACCTTTCCACGTCGCATATGCTCGACAAAATCTACTTGTTTACTAATTATCCTGCCTGTATGTATCTGTAATCTGTGTGCCAAGAGAGAAGGAAGATCAAGAGGGAAGGAGGAGCACTTAAGATCGGGTATTTTATAGCCTGAATGCATTTAACCACAAACCAAACATCATATAGACTGGACATGCCGTAGAGGGAAAGTGGGCAAAAAAAGATCGAAGACATCTGGTCCAAGACCGCGAGCAAGGGGGCAGGTATAGATATACATACGATGTCTTTTTAATCGCTTACACTACAGGAAACTGCTCGGCTTACGCTCTTCCATATGATTTGTGCGATTGAACGGCAACGCTGCATATTTTTATCTCGCTCGCACCTACTCTCAGTGCTCTCTCATGTTTAGGGATCGTTTAAATGTGTCTGTGCTATTTGCTGTATATGAAAAGTGCATATTGCTGAGTACATATATCTTCTATAATTTTCTGCTGTTCCCTATTCGAATTTGAATCATATTCAAATGTTATAATTCATAGTCCTACTTTAATAATAATATTCCTAACTAAAACAATTCTGGTTCGAGAATATGTTATACTTTTTCCGACGATCGTTCCTATGGCAGCTACTTATATGATATATGGTCCGATCCACTCGGTTCGAACATCTGTACCGCCTGCAATAGAAAGTGGAACTATGCAAGATGATAGCTTTCAGACTGAATGACTACTTCATCTCGGCTGTGGATGCTGATCTAGAATAGAATATCTATGGAATAGCCTTTTCCCCCAATAGCACTGATTTTCGGCGTAGTTAATGCCGCAGCTGTTAACAGGCAGGGCTAGCTTTGTTTTCTCTTTATAGCTTATAATTCTCAACTGGTTATAGCATAGAACCGAAGATAATGTCTCGCACATCTAGAGCCAGTGGCAAAGTTTACTTTGTAGACTCTGCACTGCCAGCTTTCATGACAGAATGAAAATAACCCCTGCAATTTGTTAATAATACTATAAATATTTGCACGCAAATATTTCTATTTTGTTCAATTTGCGTTTTTGTAACTACCTTCAGCAGCCTTATTTCTCGCAGTGCTATTTTGCGTATGGCTGGATCGTCCTCGGATTCAACGAATCTCTTGACCGCAACGAGAGCGCCTGTTTCTCGATCCCGGCATTTGTAGACAACGCCGTAGGAGCCCTCGCCCAGGCGACTGAGCTTCTCATAACGATCCATTTTGCTGCTACCTTGTGGTCTGAAAGTGTTGCAAATAGATCATAGAAGAATATATTTAGTATATTTAGTTGTGAATAGAATATTTAAATGAAATATTTAGTTAGATATTTAGTTAGGCATTTAGTTCTGGTTACTTTGGTTTACCTTAGACTCAAACATTGACCACGCTTGATGTTTGCACGACGCATTGCTTTGCATTGAGCACAAAGAATGTTTGTGATGTAATTTGTTTGACACGAACACATGAGAAAGAGAGAACACAGTCACATATGTGTACAGGGAAGCGGGGACTACATGTGTCTATATATATACATATATATATATACAGATTTTGAGCTTTAATTTTGTTGTTGCTGTCCAAAAAGTTGATGTTTCAATTGCGAATCTGATTGCTTTTGTGTGCTTTCTTATTTGTTCTGATTTGTTTTTGCAGTGAAAACGAATGAGATTAGAAAAGTATTCATGAGTTATTTAAATGACAGGCAATGGCTTGTTATGCAAATAAAGTTAACAATGTTTTATAACTGAAATGAAAGTGTGCAGGAATTTTGCAAAATATAAAATTATTAATTAATTATTTAACATTTCTTCATTCCCCATTTAAAAACTGAATTTTTTATGACCTATATCTTTAGAGAACGAGTCGCTTTTATATATATCTTTGCTTTGTTTATTAGGCAAATAAAATGAATAACGTTTTATACTTATTACATAAAATTATTTCTAAGATTTGAACTTCTCAGTTTCTTGAACTGTTAAGAAACAGCCTCTGATATATTTAAAAATATTTAAATTTACATGCACCTTGTCGTATGACTTTCAGAAACTGAATTTTCTCAAGTCCCAAGTCTTTCTCTTTGGCTTAAATATATGTCTATTTTTGGGCTGCGAAGCAATTAGAATGATTTAATTTTTAAAAATATATTTAATATTTAAAAGGTTTTATCAGTTCCTTGGACTTATACGAATAGCATCTGCTTCTTCTTATACCCCACATCTTTCTCTTAAGCTTATATGCTCAAAGAACTGCCCCATTAATTGAGTAATGTTGAGAAACCTTCTTTTAGGGTGTCAGGACATTTCATAGTAAAATCGGTAGGTCTTCGTCTCAAATTTAAATGGCGAAGATAAAAACAAATTGGATAAGCAAAAATTGAGTAAAAATAATAAAAATAATAATTCAATAAATAAAAGAAAAGTAAAGGAAAAAAAAAAAATCAAAAAAACAAAAAATGAATAAAAATAAAAATGAGAAAAGATTAAAATAATTATAAACATAAAAAAAAAACAAATAATATAAAAATTAGTAATGAAAAATTAATAAAAATAAAATTTAAAGAAAACCAAACATTAATTTAGTAATAATAATTGAAATCGTTTTCCAGTTTATATACGCTAGCTAATTATAATTAGATACTGATATGCAGCTATAATTACGTCTGACTGAAATCAATATTAATAATAATATGCTTTAATGCTAGTTAAGTGAGACCCAGCTAATAATTTCTGACTCGAACGGCAAAAGTGGAGCTAAAATCGATTTGCCAGCTACAATTCAAATGCGTGTCCTTTTCCGTCAAAATGGCGTTTTGTGCATGAAACTCGAGTATTTTAGCTGATGTGTTCCTCTTAATATTGCCTGATAAGCTAAAAAGCCAACATTTGCTGGCGTTTCAATGTCAGGCCGAGGCGAGGTAACTGAACCCTGCTCTGGCTGTGGGTGGGGGAGGGGGAGGGGAACGAAGGACGAACCATTAAACATGTGTGCAGCTCGTAAACATAGAAAAATGCAATTAAATGAAATATTCATATGCCGCGTGGCAAGGTCCAAGTGCAAAATGGAATTGAACTTAACAAAAAAAAAAAAAAGTAAGAGGTTCTAGTCGAGAGCTCCCGACTAGGGAATACCCTGAACCCTCTTTGAGGTGGTAGCGGGGAGGTGGCGATAGGTCTAAAATTAAAGGTACTTGACATATGTAATATTCTAGAAGCAACATATCATGTTTGGACTCTAGTTCTTATTATTTACCCAATTTGCTCAAAAAACAGGATGTCGATATAGATTTTTATCGATTGCTTGCAAACGGAGTAAGTTATCGATAATCGGAAACAAACTCGATCTGCGTAGGTACTAGGAGGACCTACATCTAATTTCAAGTCTCTAGCTCTTATAGGTTCTGAGATCCTTGCGTTCATACATACGGACGAACGGACGGAGGGACGGACGGACGGACGGACGGACGGACATGGCTAGATCGACTCGGCTATTGAAGCTGATCAAGAATATACTTTATGTGGTCGAAGATGCTTCCTTCTGCCTGTTACATAGAAAAGCATACTACCACTTTTGACCATTTTTAATGGGTTCAGGGTATAAAAAAAGGAAAAAAAAAAGTGAAGCCAGTAAAAAGCAGTGCGAACAGACAGAAAACTAACACTTAGCAGCTGTCCAACTGAGCACTTACCTAGCTGGTATCCATCTGGCTATAATTTTACGTATTTGCCACTAGTTTTTGGTAGTGATAGGTTTTTTGAATGGGAATATTTAATGAAATTTATACATGCCATGCGAAATGATTGTGTGAAATGCACAATTATTTGGATTAAAATCTTGCCTAGATGCGGCTCTCTCTAATTATACACACCATGCGCTAAATAGTCGGGCTCTGTTTTTTTTTTTTATCGTCTACCGATCAATATGATTTTGACGTGTGCTCTAAGGTCGCCAGACGCGTGCGAAACTGTTCGAAAGCCGTTTTGTTTGACTGACAACCAGCGACTGATTGCCCGGACTTTTGGGGCCCGGCTTGGGCTCGGGCACGGGCTCGGATGGCCCCCGCGCGCAGCCAATGTCATAGCAATGCGACCAAAGTTAACAAAGCTGAAAAAAACCACAACAAAAGCAACAACCATGCGCACTGCTCCAAAATTTTTTTTCAAGAAGTTTCATGTTTTCTCATGTTGTGGCTACCCCTAAGCCCAGGCCCCAGGCGCCAGGCATCCCCTTGTGAGCCCTGCTCTATGGCTTGTTGTGTTTGCTTTCGTCGACCGACGATTGCCGGAAAGCATTTGAGGCGTAGTTTTTCTTTCTACTCTTGCCTTTTGAGGTTACCTGGTAGTTTCTGGCTAAACGGGAACTGTGGGCGTCGCCCCTACAGAAGGAACTAGGGGAAGACTGTTAAACTGGTGCAGCAGTGCAATCGACTTGAGACTGACTGAGACTGACTGAGACTGAGCGTGGGTTTGGGTGGGTTATCCAAGGAATTATGAGTTATTAATGTCTGGCATTTGGGAGTGCAATTAAGGCATACTAGTACGCCAGGATATTACGACTAGGAAATGAGTCTTTCAAAGTGTGCTCGACAAGTTTGTCTGCTCGTGCCTAATTGATAGTTAAATATTTAATGAATGACAATTATACTGAATAAGGAGTACTCGAATATATACATATTTGATAGCCGGAAATAATGTTTAACTGGCACAGTTAGAGACGGCACCGATAATCTGTTATCGATAACATTTGCTTGAATTGAATTGTTTTTAATGGTAAAAAAGTATTTTCTATTTAAATAACATAATTTAGAATATAATTATTGCAGAATTTGTTTATTTAATAACATAAAATTGTATTTGAGCAAGTTACATTATTTCTAAAAAATAATTTCTTTTAATTTCAACTAAATATAATTTATTTTGAGTAATTTTCAACAAAGCATAAAAGTTATCACAAAACAGATTTGGTTTTACAAAAATTTTAATTGAAATATAAAATATAGTAAAAAAGTAAAGAATTGAAAAAGTAATAATATGTCTTTTGTGAAGTATTATAATTACTTAAATGTATAAATATAACTTAAAATATTGGTAGCTGCAGTTTGAGGTTGATAATATAAAGTATTGTGTAACTGAATAATATTAATTATATTTTAATAAATATTTATATAATATTTCAATATATATCAGACATTTGCTCAGAAATATAATTATAAGAACTAAGCGTCAATTGCATTAACATTTAATTTTTTAAATATATAAATACACTAAGTTTTAAAAAAAATATATATAATAAAATAATTATGAAAAAAGAATTCAACTAGCTAGCTATGGTGCATAATGAAACATTTACTTTTATGCATTTAGTAAATAAATAATTAAATAAATAAGAGTAAATAAAAAGAGATTTTATATCAGTGGCAGCTTATGTGAGCTCAAACTTTGTTTATTTTAGGCTGCAATTGTTGTTAGTTGCATGCCAACAACTGAGTCTCTCTCTCGCCACCTTATAAAAGTATAAAAGTAAACAGTTAAACATTTTAAAACAAGCTCCGACATGCGTTAAAGTTTATTTTGCAAAAGTACCAAAATGATCGATTTTGTGTTCTAGTCTTTTACATATTTTCTCCCTTGAATTCAGGTCTTACCTTCGCAGCGAAAACAGCTTCGATATCTCAAACATTTTCATGGCGAACGTCGTAATATATAATATTATTTTTTATTGCCTTATCACCTTCGAAACTTCAGTAATAACAACAAAGACAGCGGCAATGACAACGACAACGACAACGACATAAGCGTCGCCCGTCGATGAGGACGACGATTGCAAATAAAATGGAGCACGAGACGATGTCGAAACGTCAAGAGCCGGCAAACGACTGAAGTTTTGTGCTGGCCAGAACTTGAGCAGTGCCAAACAAAGTGGCCAACACGCCAACCATGGGCCAACAACGGGCCAAAAAGTCGATTGCATTTGCGGACATTGCACATACGCCGCGTTGGACATTGGCGCTTCCGTCTTTGTTTCGTCTTGCTTTGTTGCGTGTTGCATTAAACATACATTAAATATACTCAAAAATGCATTGAAATCCGGAGTAAGCAGCGTTTCAGAAATGAATTACTAAACATTGTCACGCATACGTCGTGTTGTACCACAGCAAACGAGCGAGAGAGGTGGAGAGGGGGAGAGAGAGAGAGACATACTTAGAACAATGAAAATTCTACCGTAACACCTTTCTATACTCTGAACCCAATAAAACTGGGCAATAAGGGTATGCTTGTTTCGTGCAACTGTGTGTAATAAGGCAGAAGGCAGTATTTATATATATAGTAAATATATTTTGAACAGGACGTCGAGCCGAGCCCATCCAGCATTGCCCCCCTGCTTTTCCTTCTGTTCGTCTCTATAAACGCGTCGACCTCAAGATCTGTAAAAGCTAAAGACTTTACATTTTCAAATATAAATACTCGTAAACCATACATAGAGAAAGTGTATTTTGTTTTCGTTAAATTCCCTCATCTTGTCTCTAATCGATAAACGTCGATTTTGAGCAGTCGTTAAATTTCTCAATTTAATTTAATTTATTATAGAAGGGCACTAAATCTCGACATATTCAAATGCATATTCTCTGAACCCATTGAAGCAAATAAATAAATAAAATTATGTATATATCGATATTGTGATATAATGTGTACAACAAGCTGAGTCGACATAGCTTTTGTCTCCCATCTATATATATAAATATTTATCGATATAATGATGTATTGATTATAACGAGCTGAGTCGATATAGTTTCTATCTTCGATCCCGCAGACAACAAAAGCTACAGAATTGAAATACATGCATTAAAGGCAGCATTAATTAATAATGTTTTCATCGATATCTTCTGTGATATCTTATATCGATAAATATCGATAAATATCGATTTAGAGTAATGGTCTTTTGGTAGGAAGATTGTTGCTAAATATTCAGATATTACGAGTAGTTCACCTATGATATTTAAAATAATCTCATTTTCTAAGGCAAAGTCTTCCGCTTTGGTATGTACAAACTTCTGTTAGCACTGAATGTTTTATAAAGATCGGACTTTAGGCGCCGAAGTTAATTAAGTATGCCTCAATTAGATTATAGGGTTAAGGGAGAACGAAGCACAGAAGCTGTTTGTAACTGCAGCTCGATGGGTACAGGGTATTGCCTCGTCGGCAATTCCTGACTGAAGAACTTTTGCTTGTTAATTTCTGTTTTGCCAAGCCCTCTAATAGCTCGCACTAATTTCGCCAATAAGCTGACGGCTTTTGACCTTTTCTCTTGGTGGCCAAGTGGCGGGGCATTTGTGTACAAATGATTCGCGCAATTCAATTTGCATAATTATACTGCCGGCGGTTGAGTGGATCGTCTCTTCTGCTTTTACAACGTTGTGGATGCCACAGCATTTGCTTTGATTTCTCACGTTGAATTGTGCTCGTTTTCATGCCCCTTAATTATACTCTTCATGGCTTATATTAACTTAATAACTACTATTTTATTATTTACTCTATTGAGGCTTTTGGGCATATTGTTCCCTTTCGAGTCGAGTTCAATAGTCGACAGTTGCCGGCGGCTATTCAACTCTTGGTCAAGTGGGTAGCCAAAAGCCCATTGTTATAATATTGATTGTGTACTACGAACTACGACGCCTTTCAATGAGTGTAAGGGGGAGAGAGAGAGAGAGAGAGAGAGAGAGAGAGAGAGCGAGAGACTTGTGGGCAGTCCGAGTTCGAAGTCTGCCAAAGGAAGTGAGCCAAGAAATTTGCTAAGCTTCGGTTATTTAATTCATTATAAGAGAGTATTATTTAACATTTTATCACTTGTCAGTGTGATTAAATATTTCAAATAAAAGTATAATAATATTTAAAGTTTTGAAAAAGAAAAAAAGTAACTCTCTTTTCTCAACATTTTTCTTTCACCTAAGGAAGTTTTCTAATTATTAGTAAAATATTTTTGTTGTATTACAAATTACAAAAATATTTATAGAAATATGAAACGCATTTGTTAGGATTTTCAATTAATAAAATAATTATTATAAATATTAAATTAACAGTTTTAAAATTGCAAGCATATCAGAAAGTCAGCCTGAAGCTTGTTATATGATAATCCATGCATATAGTTTTCATAGGATCTGAAGTATTTACTTTTTTTGTATGTAATTTGATTGGATTTGTTATTAAAAATTAAATTAGTCTTAATTGTTGTTGCTAGCGTGAAGGACATTAGCTAAATTCTTTATTTAAATTTTTCAAAAAATTAATATTTGTTTCTTAAATGTGTTTGTTTGAATATTCTGCTTTTAGTCTGTTATATGTAAACAGAAAAGGCAGAGTTGCCACCTTTGCAATTTCAAAGCATTTAATATGTGCAAGTTATTCTTTACAAATACATTCACAATTATTTTAGGCAATTAAATTAAATAAGAAGTGTTGCCACCTTTCTTTTTTTATGCTTTTGGATGTAAATGTAAGAGCAGAGTTGCAACCTTTTTATATAAGCTAATTCTATTTTTAGCATGTAAATAGCAAAGGCAAAGTTGCCACATTTTCAATTTCTAAAAAGAAATAACAACAGAGTTGCCACATTTGCAATTTATATGCCAAATTGCACTTAACTTGTGCATTTAAATTGTGATAGAATATTATCTTTGGAAAGATTTTCATAGGCAGTTCTTTGATCAGGAGATGCCAAATCTCAATTAGGATCTGGCAACTATGCGGAGCTGCCACGAAGTTTTAAAAAATTGGTATTTTTGAATTAAGCTGCAATTAGCTTAAATGAGAAACAAAAAATATAAAAATCATATAAAACATATAGAAGGCGTGAAAGAAAAACAGGTTTTGTTCTAAAGAAGTTCACACAAAAATGTTTTTAATAAATCTTGTAATTGAACGATTATATGACTTCACTTTGGGGCAGATATTTCCCGAGGCAAACAATATGTAAGTCATCTGCAAGGTGTGCCTCGTAACCTTTGCAGTTGGGACAGCGAACTGACCTTTTTCACAGAGGAAGAGACCACAAGTTCGAGTTGTTCTAAAGGGGAGGCTTAAAAATAATCAGCGAAACGAACAACTTTTGCTCGAGTGGCTGTTGTAAAAATAGAAATAAATATGCCTGGCAAAAAGTTTTGCACACGGCAAAGCTGGCAACGCGGACACCGCTGAAGTGTGGCAACGTTGCGTACACTGAGCGAATAATGCGAACTTATGCCAACTGAAATAGCTGTTGGTTGCGCTTAGGGCCAGCATTGAAGTTTGGCCTTGCGGGCAAAAATACACAGGCTGCGAGCGCCATAAATAACAAGCTATTAATGCCAAATGTGCAGCGCATATACACGCAGCAAATACGACAAAAAAAACCATTGCATACTTACGGGCTGCAGACAATGTGGCATGCGTAGCAAAGGCCAAGGCCGATGCACAGGACTACGTGTCGTGCACGGAAAGGGTTACGCGAGTGGAGGGGAGGGTTTAAATGTCATTGGGCGCTTTGTTTGCTGCCGTAAAGTTTTTCCCTTTTGCACCAATTTTTCACTTTCAGTTGCTGGCAGAAGAAACTTTAACGAAGCTAATTACGAAGTTTTGACTCGATTCGCTTTTTGTGAACTTCGACCTACCTGGGCTGTCTGGCATTTATGCCTGGCTCATTGCACACCTGTATCTTTTGTATGAGCCGATAGAGGAATGAGTCCTGAAACGCTTGCGGCCAATAATAATTCTGAAACATTTCACACGGCGAAAACACGTTTGCACCGCAGCAGCGCAAAATGTAGACTACACTTTTTATCGTATCTATTTTATCGATAAATATATATATTTCTATATACATGTGTGTGTGTGTTGCTTTAAAATGCATTGGACATGTTGCATATTTAATGCACGATTTGCCATTTTATAAGCCCCCTCTCGCCCTTCTTGTTATTTTTTTTTTTTTTGCTTGCAAGCGTTTCTGGTAGCCACGCTGACAACGGCCCCAGGTGTTTGATGCTTTGAATGTGACGTGTTTCGTGCCGGCAGCGTCGCCATTTTTCTACTTCTATGAGCTGTGCCCATTGAAAATGTGTAAATGAGGGTATTATGTGTCTGTGCAAAGAGTTTGTGACATGCAGCAGAAAACATCTTTCAACTGGGACTGTCTAACCATGCTCGTCTGACTGTACGGTCCTCTATGAACACCACGATAAGGGGCCATACTACCCCCTAGAGATCAGGCTTATTGGAAATAATCGATAAGTCTATCGGTTTGCACGAATTCGATAAGTATCGGTTTTAGATAAGGCTCAGGGCTAAATATACCAAATTTGATATGAAGATCGTTGCATATAATATACACAGATTTAGCATATTCCATTTGTTTGATAGCTCTTGCTCATAAAACCCAAAAAACTATTGTAGAAATAAATCACTGCTCCTTGATATATGCGCACTTTGGTATGCTATAAGAAAGCCCGGCGTATTTCTTACAGATCGGACCATAAGCACCGAAGCTACCCAAGACACACTCCTCATAGAATGGGCTTAACGAAGTAGGAGAACCTCTTCTCCGCAGCACAAAGTAAGCTTGTGTATGTGTGTGTATATATTGAAGCTATCTAGAGCTAAAACATCAGCTCGCCGATGTATTTAGGGTATCTCACAGTCAGGCACTTCCGACTCGAGCAATCCTACTTGCTTAGCTGTGCTTTTTTTCTTCTTGTTTTTTTGGGGTCAGCAGACAGCTGCAAGGATGCATGGGAGGCAATCGGAAGGGGCGCATGCAAATGAAGCAGGCGGCTAATGTAGCTGCACCTGCCGAGCCAGGCTGAGCTCGAGCTGAGAGCGAGAGTTGTGATGGCAGTCAAAAAGATTCAAGGGAAAAACCGGCGCATGCAAAATGAAGCTCATGAAAGTCCAAAGCAAAGGCAGCTCATGCAGTTGCTCTAGACGGGGGCAAGGGCTGAAGGGAAGAGACGCGACGAAAGAGCCAATATAACTGGGATGTGAAGGGGCAAATTTAAAAGGAAAAGGCTGCGGGGACTGAATATGAAAAAAACATGGCGTGAATGGAATGGGAAAACAACTACTTATATGCTGAGCTAGAATACAATTAATTTACAGTCGAGCTCCGCTATGACGAGCTTGTACATAAGCTGGCTCTAATTATTCATTTTTGTTGACTTTGCTCAAAGTAAAATTTTTCTACAAATTGTATTCTTATATTGTAAGTCTTTAATTAATCAGCAGCATATTCTGTAGCGTTTTTCTACATTAGCTAAGTATTTATTTTTTAAGTTATTTTATTAGATTTTATATTTGATTAACTTCAGTTTCATTCAATCTGTATCGAAAAATAAAACATTTTAAGGGCTATAAGAAAAAATTAAACATAATAATAACAATAATAATAATAATAATAATAATAATAATAATAATAATAATAATAATAATAATAATAATAATAATAATAATAATAATAATAATAATAATAATAATAATAATAATAATAATAATAATAATAATAATAACAAAATAATAATAATAATAATAATAATAATAATAATAATAATAACATTAATAAAAAATGCAAATAATAAAAAATAAAAATAAAATATATAATAAAATAATAAATAAAAATATTTAAAAATGTTAGAAAATTTTCATTGTGTTTTAATTATACTAATATATTTTTATAAATTTATATTAATATATATTTTATGTTTATATTATGTTTATTTATGTTTATTTTAAAATACGAAATTGTATTCCAATTTAATATACTGTCCTATTAAAAATTTTGTTTATATACTTTATTTTATGTAATTTTATTTTATTTTCCGAATATTTTTATATTATACAAAACTTTCAATATCTTAATTTTTTTAATGTTAATATATACAGCTATTAAAAACTTTAAAAAGTGTTGCAAACGTTTTATTTATAAGTTTTTATTAACCAAATGTAGACATATTGAATTTAGACACCAAATTTAACTGATAAAAATGAAACAATTGATTCTCTCAATATATATATTAGACGTATTTATAAAGCTTTTAAAATGTGAGTAACAAGTATTTATTTTATTTAGTTGTGAGACATAAACTACGCAAAATGCTTCTGTTATATTCTAGAGTATTCTGTAACGCTGACAACGAAATTGGGTCTAAAATTATTCATATTTTTTTACCATCGATTGTTTTTCGACAAATTGTAAAAGCATATTTTGCATACTTTATATATTCTAAACGTTTTTAGGTTTTTTTTTTGAAGATTTGTCATGACCAAGAATTAATCATAACAGGCTTTTAATAGGCAGTTGTCAAACTTAAATTGAATACAAAAGTGTTTTATTAATTTTTGATGGATTTTAGTGTGCTCACAATAATTACATACAATGACAATAATAATAAAATACAATAATATCTGAGCAATCAATTTCCCATTAGACTAATTCATCAATTTGTAAGGCAGAAAAAGGGGAAAAAAATATATATTTTAATAAAAAAGCCAGCCGTGACAAAACTAATTTCCAACTATTCAACTAGCTGCCAAATGCTGACAACAAAATGAGCCACATGAAAACCAACAAATCCAAATATTAACCAACCAGCCAACTATTGCAAAAACCCGCTCGACGAACCCCGGGAACGAACCCGCAAAAAACTGCAATCAAATTGAAATTCAATCAAAAGGAATATGTGCAAAAAAAAAAAAAGGAAAAAAAAAGGGGGAAAAAATGTATAAAAAGAAAAAAACTACACAGACATCAAATTGCATTGATATGCGTCCATCGCTTTGTTTGACTTTTTTGTTTGGTTTCTCTAGCGCCCCTGCCATCCGAAGTTGGATCCGTCATATCGAGCCGGGGAACAGACTCGAAATGTGGACCCGCCAACGACTGACAGCCAGACAAACAGCTCAAAAGGAATATTGCATACTTATTGGCAGCGGCAGCGGATGATTTAGCGGTTTTTAATGTGTCTTCCTTTTCGCCAGGCAGCAGCCATCCGGGTTGAAACCTTTTGCGCACATGTCAACGCCATTTGCGCGTCTGCATGGAAACTGCGGGCGAAAATATTGAAAGAAATGTGCTCCATGCCGCAACTCCCTTTCTATACCGTGTGCCCATTGCAAATGGACAGAAAGGGTATGTTGTTTTTGTCTAAGATCTAAAGGGAGGCATCTCCGAGCTGGTAGAGGGAAAAGGGTTGAAAGGGTAAATGGGTAGCCCCGAGCTATTAGATTGTCTATGCCATGTTCATTATATCAATAAATATCGATCTTAAATCTATAAATTCGTATCGATAAGTTTTATTTATTCAAAGGTAGAGCTTTGTTTCAAAAAGATCGGACAGTAAACACCGAAGCTTTTCAAGAACATATTTCCCACAAAGTTGGGCTAAAGGAAGACGAAGAGGAAGAAGCACAGCCACTTTGTAGGTGCATGCATATGTGTATATGTGTATGCATATAAAGTTGCTAGAACATTAGACTAAAGGCAGCTCGCCTCAGGGTATCTTCTAGTCGTGCATTCCCGCCTAAAGTACTCCTGACATCATTTTAAGCATTCTGCTTTAACGAGTCTGTTGAATGCCAAGCGGCAAATATTTGCCGTAATTTTGGCTATCTATGAAATATTTTCTCTCGGCATAATCGCAAGCATATTTCAATTGCGATTTTTGCTCAACCAAAATTGTTGTAAATTTGATAAAATATCTTTTATTTACTTGGCTTTAAACAATTATATTTCTGTCAAATAAATTGTTGTTCAATAGGCAAAGGCTTATTGAACGTTAACAATATTTCAAAAATTATTTTGCGGAATATTGTAATGTGCTCAGTAAAATAAGGATAAGAATTCGGATATAATTACTTTATTTTATTTATTTTTATGACTATGTGCTAGACCTCTTAAAGGAAGAATAAAAAATGTGAAAACTTAAACACCAGCCGCTTTAATTTGTAGCACCTTGTTAGACAAGGCAACTCTCTAAGGTTAAAGCTAAACAAAATCAGGGACAATTTTGACGCAATGCCAATCTTTGCGCTCCAATCTTATGCGTGGCGCCCAGACTTCAAGTTCAAGCCAAACCAAGTGCATATGCCCTGAACTGAGCCCTAAGCTAAAGATTAGACACATCCAAATCGAAACCAGGCGATAATTATTTTTAAAAGAAATCAAAGAAGTCGAAAAGCAGGTCCTTTAACCTCATGTTTGCTAACAGTTTTGTGGCTTATCAGTATTAAAACTGTAAATTCTTTGATTTTTGATAAGCGACTCACCTTCTGGGCAGAAGTGGAAGATGATTACCAAACAGCCATAGACGTTTCTCTCCAAACCATTTGTCCATAGACCCACAGACAGCAGTAAAATTGTCTTTTCAAATAAGTGTTGATTTGTGCTTATAATTCGCAATTAGTTCTTAGCACATTTTAAACAAGTTTCACATTTATTATTAATTTATTTGAATTGTGTTCTCTGTTCTCTTTGCACACGCGCGTTTTTGGCAAATTAGGCGGCAAATCTGTTCGTTGGCTGACTGTGAAATGTTAACAAACTTTTGTTTATAGCACGCCGGAGCCGTAAATGTAGCCGGAACTTTGGTGCGGCATTGAAAATGCCTACGAGAAAAACAACGATGCGGGGGCTGGGGTTTGTTGGGGTGTCAGCGATGGTTGACATTGGCAACGCCTCGCCCTTTGGGCCGGATTCCCGCTGTTGCTGTTGCTGTTGCTGTTGTAGATTTTATTGTAGCTGTTGCTTTTGCTGTATTTTAGTTATTAATAGTGTTGTTATAGCTGTAGATTTTGTTGTTGTTTGTGTTTTGCGTTGTCAATCCATTGTCATTAAAAACAAACAAAACATTGCCGAACATGTGCACAGAAACTTTATGCCTTGCTTTGGCGTTGCCCAGCAAATTATTTTCCTTTTTTCGTTTTTCGAATATTCATAATAATTTTGTGACCCACAGCTGGGTGAGAAAGTGCGTATATTGCCATAGAAATGGGCGACATTCACATATTGTTTTAATGCGCTTTAAATGGGCGTCGATTTGGATTATCTTTTTATTACCACATTATTTTGCCGACCGTTCGATTGTGTTTTGAGCCAAACAGATTGTTTTCAGGCTTTGGGTATATTTGGCCCGGTTAATATCATCTATTATTCAAAGCTGTTGTTACATTTACCAGATGTAATCGGCAAGGTCGAACCAAATTACGTTTAAATAATGTTATATTCAAGGCCAAATCAATTAGCACGAGTTTAGTTAAAGTTCATGCTTACCCCAGTAGATCGATGAATTAAATGTTAAACATGGTCAAAGTACTTAAGAATTTTTTCCTATTTTTAACACATATTTTACCTATATTTTTATTCAACACATTTATTATTTGGGCATTTCTGCTCTGACTAAATGCATCAGCTTAGTCCTACGATAAGTTGTTAATTAAAGTATTTATTCATTTAATAAACCTTCTTCTAATCTTACTCGAGTCTTTTTGAACTCCTTTAGCGTCTATGTAAGAGCTAAAATATGTTTAAAGGAGGTTTTGAATGGGTCCACATATGCACTTAAATTATTGCACCCATTTAAAAGTCTGTTAAACAAATTTAATCTATATATTTTTGCTTTTACAAAATTCGTTGTCGCTTTGCAGCACTAAAAAGGCGCCATCGTCGATTAACAGCGATAGTTTTCGTCGAAACTGGCGCTTAACATTTTTCTTAAACATGGCCGTGCCGTTAACAGCGCTGTTAATGCTAATGGCAACGCGTACGTTTACCGGCTTAAGCATGTGGCACCAAATACACATGCAGTTAAACAAACAGTCACACACACATGCATATAGACTCGTACATGTGCATTTGCACTAAAGCACTTAGAGAAAATGCCGGCATCAGCATATGCAAAATAAAAAGACAAAAGATGCATTCAAACTTTACATGACCAGCAACAACAACAACAACAACAACAACAGCACCACAAACATTTTACTTTTCGCCTTAGCCGTTTGCCGTTTATTTCGCTGCCGTTATTTTTTTTGCTTGCGCACTTTTTTGCTCTGCCTTTGCTTCACTTTATGCTTTGCTCCATTTGCGGCGAGTTTCGTTTTTGCTCTTGTTATTTTTGCACTTTTATTTTGGGGCGAAATATGGGCAATGTGAGATAACCTTTAAAAGCTGCTCGTATGCTAAAACTAAATAATGACAAGCAGGAAAGCAACTGCAGCAGCTGCAAACATGTGCCAGTGTGTGTGTGTGTGTGTGTGTGTGTGTGTGGGCAATTCAAGTTGCTTAGACAACAACAACAACAGCAACAGCTGCTGCTGTCTCGCTCTGGCTGCGTGAAGCAAGTGGTTGCCTGGGCAACTGACAAACGGCGACAACTTGTAACCAAAACAAATGCAAATTGCGGACGCGCACTCTCTCTCTCTCTCCCTCTCTCTTACTCCCGCTACCTTCTGCAGTCTGCTCTTTTTGACTGTCTCGCTTACGCTACAAATGAGCGCAATTGTTTTCATGTGCAACAAATTTTTTATGATTATCTTTTGGCGCTCACTCGCTCTCTCGCTCTCTCTTTGCTCTCTGTTTCGCCAGCCGCAAGCAGCTTAAACTTTTCCTTTTGCTGCTCCATAGCTTGCGGTGTCGCCCGCCCCCACCCCTTTGCCCATGTTTTTGGCCAAGCAGGATTAACACCTGTTTGTGCTGGCTGCTGAGCATTTCTACGTTAAATTTCCAAGCCCCAAATTTATTGTATTTGTTTACAAGGTTTTTGCGTGCACAATTCTGCGTTTCCCAAACTTGTGGGCACGCGGGACGGGGCTAAGCGGGTGCCAACCATTTGGCTTGGGGGGCTTAAGTGAAAATAATGTCATGGAGATAATGCGAAAAAGGAAAGTGCACGCTAAGTTTAAACGTGGCTTAGCATGCAACCCATAGTACTCGCTGCATTTCATTTGCATTAAAGCTGGCAGTCTAATATTGCAAATAAAAAGAAGAAGATGAAAAAACAACACTTGAGTGCAACATGTCGTGGGAATTCCACATCTTTAAATAAAACACACACACCCGGGCTTATGAAGAGTTAAGAGCTGGCTGGCATTCTCCTGTTTGAGCTCAGAAAAGGCCTTACCAAAAAGTGGAAAATGAAAAGCACTGAGCGGAAAAGCGAGCTTAAAACGAAAAGCCCAACCAAGATAAAATGCATTAAAAAGCACGGAAAGGATGGACGATTATGTTAACAAAATATGTTATTTGATATTATATAATGAAAGGAAACCAATTGTTTATAGACTTAAAAGAACTAGATCAAAAGAAATAAGAAAGTTCGTCAAATGAACTAATAGATAATATTTTATACAAGTCCGAATAATTTTGACATGGAACTCCAGTTTATTTTGGCCAAGAAATAAATCCTTGCCTCTAAAAACAACTGATCCATAACTCAACTCAAATCATATCGATGTCATAAAGTGTTTGAGTTTAATCTCAAAAAGAAAAATTTGGTTGGGACCCAACGTCTTTATTTGCTTGGACCCCAACCGTTGCATTTCTCTAACCAAATTTGTAATACATAAATTTTGGGTGTATATTAGATTATATACTAATACAGCTTACAATATTTACTGTATAACAGGGCACTATCGAGCCAAAATTAATTTGATTTCTTTATTGTTTCTTTTTTTTTAACACCAACTATAAGTAATATTTTAAAATTTGCTAAAAAATAATAATAATAATATAATAAGATTCATAAGTCATTAATGAACATTTTCTAAAAATCATAAAAATAAAATTTAACAATTTAGAAAATTAATTTTTTTTATTAATTTTTTTAAATAATAAAGTTTCACAATCGGAACCTAAAGGCGATGGCTTAGTAAACCGAAGCATTTAATTTAAACAATTTATTTATTATATGTTTAAAACAAAAATTGTTATATGTATATATATATTCATTTATATCATATAGCTTATATGGAAAACAAAAATATTTCTATCGGGCATCGAATTCAATTGCATTCGTTGACAAAAAACTAACAAAAATGTTGTATTAGATTTAGAATGCGCAAGCTTAGTTCAATAACATCTCAATTTAAATATGTATGTGTGTGTGTGTGTATAAATATCCGTGATGCTGCTCTCGGCTCACAATCAATGACTTTAGACCGGGGCACAGGTAACATAATCTAACTGAAGTTAACATGCCTTCATAGTACGGTCTTAACAATAACACCGCAAGCAACTAAAGGAAAGCAACGGAACGTTGTTGAACAACAAAAACAACAACAACAGCAGCAACAAAAACAACAACAAAAATGGCGTCAAAACTTTCACTACTGGCAATATACGTACTCGTATAGTCCTTGTGCATACAACAACGCACAACCTTGCAAAAAGTTCCATTAACAAAATTTATGCGTGTAACTGGGCGTATGAAAATGCGAGCAACAACAGCAACAACAACCGCAACAAGCAACAACCAACAACAACAGCAACAATGGTTATAATAACAACAAACTAGAAAGAAAGGCAATCTGCGGCAAGCCGAAGGCGAAATACCCTTGAAGATATTTGGCTTCGGAGCTGTAGAGCTTAAATCGAACTCCTACAGGAGTTGTGTAACAAAGTGTTCCGATTGGATACAGTTTTGCAGATACATCAGCAGCAAAGTAAAGCCAAGATAGTCCCGACCGATTGATTCTACAGGATCCATTAGATATAGTATCTATATCTTAAGATTGGATCAAATGTTGTAGACATGTTAGCAGGAAAGTGGAATTAAGATATCTGGTAGGAACAGAAGTTTAAGTTGATATACAAATGCATATGATAGGATATATAGAAAATTTTGGACATGGTAAAACTTGTAAATGCCAATTTTGGCCAAGATATTTATTAAGCAAATATCTTTTTATAAAAGAACTTTATGTAACTCCAATTATGCCAATGGCAACTATATGATATAAGGAGTAAAAAAAAAACAGCTGAACCTATGCAAAGTTTCTTGAAAATATAATAGAACCTATGTTCATCGGAAATGGGGATGTCTCTCTCTCTCTCTCTCGCTCTCTCTCTCTCTCTCTCTCTCGCTCTCTCTCTCTCTCTCTCTCGCTCTCTCTACCCCGAGATGGACACCTCTTCTACAAATGTAGGCATTCTCTCGTCTACCATATACAAGTATATTTTGTAACTTAAGCATTTATTACATTTTTTTATATTTATTTATATTTTCTTTGTTGTTGAGTGCAATATGAACTAAGACATCAGTTTGCATAGAATCAGACTGGCGGATGACTTTACTCTTCATACTGATCAAGAGAATATATACTTAATAAACTGCGCTACACACTTGCCGACAAATTATTAATAGCCTCTTCAAGGGTATAAAAAGGCTGCGTTGCTGAGGCAACTTTTAAATAAATTTCTAAATACTCGACTCGAGGCGCGCGCACTCAGACGATCGCAGGTAAACGAGCCAAAGTTTAGAGGACCAAAAAAAATATATACATAAAAAAAATACTCAACTTTGGTAGCTGGAAATGAGAGGGTTTCGTTCCGGGGGGTTGGCAACACTTTTGACTTTTGTGGTGGCGAACTTTTTAGCCTCGTTGCCGCTGGGCCAACTTCTTAACTCAATGCGCGATGTTGGCATAAGAATTTATGTTAATAACTTTTTGTTGTGTCTGTGTCTGTGTCTGTGTGTGTGTGTGTGTGTCCGTGCCCGTGTCTGTGTGCACCTCAAGTTATGCTTGTTGATAATGGCATTGATAGCGCTGTAAATATTGTATATAAATTATTGGTTATGTTTGACTTTTTGGCTGTGCCGCCAAAGTTTCCCATTGCTGAAATGATTTGCGTTTGTTTGCCGCTAAAATTTATTGTGTAAACACTGGCTGGAGCTTCGAAAGCTTTACAACACTTGTTAACATGCTAACATTGCCTTGGCAATTAACTACATGTAAAGCTTAAAGCTTTGCAAAATTGGTAAGCGCAAGGTGGAGCTTTTTTGTTTGGCTAAAAAGGAAAGCTTGCTTAAATGTGTGTTGCTTAGGCAACAATTTTGCCAAAATATTCTTACGTTAAAGTTAACACAACTATTACCTCAAAACTGCAAAGCAGCTTATTTACTTTTGCCTTTACTGTACTCCGCAAGCCCGTTACTTAAAGTATAGGTATTTTTTTTGCACATTGGCCATGCAGTGTTGGAAAACAATGGAAATATTTTATTGCTTCTATGCATAAGCTGAATTGTTAATTATTTTTTGTTTTATTAATATTTTTATATTACTTATATTGACTTTTAAAAAACTACCGAGTTCCTATACGCTTTCCCTAGCAATTAAAACTTAAATTTGTTATGCTTAAGTAATTGTTGAATTAAGTTGAGTTGAATTTTGATCAATTTTAATTCAAAATTTGCTTATTTTGAAATAAAGGCTTAAGTTCATTTAATATTTAATATTTAATCAACTATATACATAGCTCATTAGCTTATACTATTTAGTTTAAAATTAAATTAAAATTAAAAATTGATAAATTGTATATTTCAAATTAACTAACACAAATTTTACTGATAAATAAGATTAATTTCAAATTCAAATTTAGTTAAATAAATTTCAAGATACAGCTTACATTTGTCGGGCCTTAGCTAAAAATAATTAAATTTATTAAAATTCATTAAAATTAAAATTAAATTAATATTCAAAATATTTGCATATTTAACTTTTAGCTTTTACTAGCAGAAGCTGCTAATGTGTTTGTTTAACACACATGCTTCACACTCGAACAGCCGACAGTGTTGGGTAGCGGCATTAACAACAACATCCTTAGGAATATGCTCATAAGCCGTAACACACACTTGACTCTGGCCCTGGTGCCCGGGCTGCTGGTCTAGGCAATTAATGCAAAATGCTGCATACGCCCGATAGTCGCAGCGGCATTGCGTGTACGACCGGTTGCCTGTGGTATTTAGGAAAATGCTTAAGGGCCGTGGGAGGTGGGCCGACTCGCCAGACAATTGCATAGGCATTGCCAAAGAGCCGGGCTGCAACAGCATTCAACTGGCGCTTATGTTTTGATAGCCATGTAATTTCCGCCCATAAACAAAGGCTGGCGCAGATTCACATTCACATTCACATTCACATTGTGTGTGCCCACCCAGGCCCATGGCCAGATTCAGTTCAAGTGCAACAATGCAACTTGAACTGTTGCTGTTGCTCGGCTGAGGGTAATGAGCTTGACAACTTAAGCCCCAGCTTAAATGCAGTTCATCAATTGCTAAAGTAGCTGCTGTTCATATTTGTGGTATTATGCTGACTAAACTTTGATTGAAATTAAGTATTTGAGTTAAGGAATATAACTCAAGGATTAATTAAAGCGTCAGTTAGACTTTCTTTACTCAATATAGGTGATGCGTCTCGAGGACTTGACTAATTTTATAAAATATATAATACAAATTGTGAATCGGTTGCTAAGATACTTATATTTTTTTTATATATTCCTATATTATTATTATATATTACTATAATAATTTTTGTTATATTATTAAATTATCATAGGATGATATTATAATATTATTATGTTATATTATTATTATCATTTTATTATATTATCATATAATTATATTATTATATAGCTGTATATATGTACTAGCGGGTATTGCCCGGCCTTGCCCGTGGAAAGTTTTGCGCTAAAAATGTTAGATACTAACTTTCCACAAGGTACAAACCCGTGGAAAATTTAAATCTACCAATCTTGATCTCCCCGTATATTTAAAAATATATTATAAGTACATCGAAGAAAAAATATAATCAAATTAAAACAAGTAAGAGGTTCTTGTCGGGAGCTCCCGAGTAGCGGATACCCTGAACCCTATTCTTCCAACACCAAATGAAAATATATATACTATTCTAGAAGCTACATGTCTAGATTGGTGACTCTAGCTCTTATTTTTTACCAAACTTGCTCAAGAAACATGATTTCGATATACATTTTTATCGATTACTTGGAAACGAGGCCAGGTATCGAATATCGAAACTCGATCTGCGTAGGCCCTAGGAGAACCTACAGCTAAAATTTATAGGTACAGACAGACAGACAGACGGACATAGCTAGATCGGCTCGGCTGTTGATGCTGATCAAGAATATATATACTTTATGGGGTCGGAGATGCCTTTTTACCAATTTTTAATGGGTTCAATGTATAAATAGATTTAATGCAACATTTTTTGCTTTAAGTACTTAGCTAAAGATTACACAATTTGTTTATTCAAAAATATTTAATGGGGGGAATGCGAAACATTTACGTAATTCAATATATTCATGTTTTGGCCAACAACGATTCAATCTCAATTAAGCTCTTCAGTTCTGAACATTTTTCCCAGCCTTAGGCGCCGCTTGCCCCTGCCCCACTTAATGCATTTTGGCAAATAATTTTCTACACATATGCCGCATTTTGTTGGAGTATTTGCGCCAAAAGTTTCAACAGCCACTGCTCAAACAATGCCTAAACCAAAAACTGTGCTCCGCTTTTTAGTTTTACAAATTGCTTAACGCCACAGCCATGCCCGCTTGCTCTCCCTCTCCCCCAGCCATGGCCGCTCAGCTCGGGATTGGACTGTGCTCGAAACTACTTTTGATTACTGCCGCAGCTACAATACAGCTACTGCAACTGCAACTGCAACTGCTAGCGAAACTCCACTCATTGCTGGCAGCCTCTGTTAGGCAGCAGGCAGTCAAGCATAACTTTTACTCTATTGACTGCACACCCTGCCCCCGTCCATGCCCTTGCCACAGCTCCTGTCCCTGCCACTGCCACAGCCGGCAGCTGCTGTCCTTCATGTCTGCAGCTCGATTGGGCTCAAACATGCTGAAAGTTGGTTCGTTGAGTTCTTTGGTGGGTCGCTTATGCTATGCATTGATTAAATTTGACTTAAATTGCATTAAGTGTGTATGCACACACACACACACACACCCGTGTGTCCCTGTGTGTGTGTGTGTGTGTGCAGCATCGTTTTAGGGCTTGTACAATTCTTATTGTTTGAAATTGGATTTTGTTGCACGTTGCTGCACGAGCAACCTGCTAACTGGAACACACATTTCACATTCGCCTCTGCCCCGCCCACTTGTTGCAACAATTCACAATTGGCCAAGAAAACAAACCGAATTGAGTTGCCGAAACCCATTTCATTATTTATTGGACTAATTGAGAACGCCGTGTTTTGTGTATTCAATTGCCCGAAATCTGCTACGTTCATTTGATTTGTTGATCAGAATATTGAAGCTTTAGTTGTTGGCAATATACATTTTATTCTATACGAAATCAATATTTGCTTTTCAGTCAACAATACTTTGTGTTTTTTATCTTAAATACAGCTTTGCGAATTCTTCATTCATTCTTCATTTGAGCAAAAGGTTTTGTTAATAATTTTAAAACCCTTGAAGAAATTTGCCTTTTACAGATATTTCGCTATGCAAAAACCTAATTTTTTACCGATCAAATGTTCAAGACGATGTCCAAAACACAAGTTCGCATAAAAACAGGCAGTCGGACATGTCTATATCAACTCGGCTGTTGATGCTGATATAGAATATATATACTTTATGGGACTGGAGATGTCCCTTCTATGCGTTACACATTTCATGATAATATATATAATACTCTCTAAAAGGGTCTCAAAAGCACACAGCATATGCCCAGCTCGGAGACACTCCAAGCCGAGCCTCAGCTTCCTTGTTCAGCGGCTGTTCTTCTTCTAGCCTTAGCCCTATACCATATGAAATGCAATTTTGATTAACTTCGGCTTTCAAAGTCTGATTTCAGTGAAATTCTCAGTGCTTATATCCGACATACAAAACTGTGCGCATACCAAAGCGCAAAGCTCTAACTTTTCTTCCATTCTTTGAGGGACTATGCGTTGGTATCCAAAAAGTAGAAAATTCCCAAAGCATATATAGTAATATGTTAAGGCCATTATTGGCAGGTCTATCGAAGGTTTATATATCGATTAGAAGAAGAGGCAGCAGTTATGAAAGGTGAGATCAGTCTGTCGCAAGCTCAAAATGAAAGAGGTCGCTTAAATAAATAACACTGCTTCAATATATTGTATGAGAAGTTAAACGCCAAAATTGTTGAAACTAGCTCTTAAAATCATTGAGTTAAGCTTAAGAAAGCATATCACAAAATCGATATTTATCGATATTATGGACTTGGAAGAATAAAAGGAATAGGATAACAGACAGAGGAACATTCCGTCTGTTACATAAACATTGTGCCGTGTTCGAGGGACTTAAATTATTGTAATTCCAAATCTTAACATATTCTTGCGTAGCTCGTGAAGGGCATTAAATTTGTTTCGAAGAAACACTCCAAACATCAAGCGAAAACTTAGTTAAGAGCCTTATGTGAGAGTGCTTTGCAGTGTTTGCCGACTGCTGTCAGGGTCGTTACTAGGAATATGCCTCAATCTTTTTGCACAAAACTTGTGTCTGCAAACCGAAGAAGTTCTTGTTGTTGCTGTTGTTGTTATATTGTGGTTGCGGCTTCATAACATGCCACACACATTAGGAAATGTTAAAATGACATAAAAACAGAGCAACAGCCAGTGACAACAATGTGACACCTGTTTTTTTCCTTTCTAGGTATTTGTGAGTGTGCACGAGTGTGTGCGGGATGTGTGTGCGGGATGTGTGTGCGGGATGTGTGTTTATGTTTCTAGCGCATTTAGTGACATTTATGTGCAGCGTGGCGTTTTATTTGCAGCTCAATGCACAGCAAAAATTGCTTACGAAGTGTGCCATGAGTTGCACTTGTTCTTGGTTTTTATATGCGAAATGCACTGAAAGAAAAAGACGACTATTTTAACAATGTATGACAATGTGAATGACAAGAAATTGTTTAAAAATATTTGTTTGTGCTGGGTTTAAGCCAGCGACTTCTCGCTTTTTAGGTCGATAAAGCCATCTCTTACGACTGTCTAATTTGTATTGTAAGAAATCAACATTCATTAATATTGTCTTTTTCTGTAGGAATGATGAGAATTCGTTTTTAAAAATAGTGAAAATTACGATTGAGCCAGCGACTTTTCCCTGCGAAATCCACTAAAATAAACTTACAAAATTTATCATTATTGCATCTTTTGCTTTATGAATGATAAGAATTTGCTTAAAAAAGAAAACAATAACAGAAATTTGCTGGGTTTGAACCAGCGACTTCTCGCTTTCAAGTCCAATAAATGCCAAATCTGGCATGGCATTACGTTTCGACTGTGCAATTTGTATCTGTGCATCGATATGTGCCTTGCACTTTGCTCCATCTCTATCGGATATTCTCGTATTCCTTCGCCATTTTCGCGCTGGCTTCATTTTTATGCGGCTGCCAAGTTCGTGGCGCCGCGCGCTGTGTGTCCTGTGATGTCGCATAAAATTTTACAGGTTTTTATTAAAATGTGTCAGACTCGTAAGTGCGCTGGCGCACGGCTAAGTTCGGGTCGTACGGCAGCTAACTACGCGAATTACTTGCTTTTTCGCATAAAATTTTACAGGTTTTTATTAGAAACTTTTGCTCATCGCTAATGAAACATAATCATTATGCCATAATTAGCACACACTAAGCCACAAAAATCCACTGAGCTCAGAGACACGCCACGACGAGTGTCGCCTCAACTGGCTCAACTGCTGCCAGATGCTCGTAAGCTGCTCGCATCAGACACTTGGCGTTGGGCGTTTCCCGGAAAATCTCTGCCAGGCAAGCGTAAAAGCAGCTAATAATGTAAACAACTTTCGAGGGCGTTAAAAAAAAGTATAGAAGAAAAAACCTGGAGGGGCTGCCAAAGACCGTGTCAAGGCTTTGCTCGTTTAGACCTTCATTATGGCCACATTTATTGTTGTTGTTGTTGTTGTTATTGCTGTTGTTATTGCTGGTCATTCGAAGTCGTTCGGGCGTGTAATTATGACAATTGCTGTTTTCCCTATGCGCTCCGTTGATTTCCAAGGTGGCATTCGGCAGGAAAATTGATGAGCTCTGCAAAGTAGGCGAATTGTTTGGAAAAATACCTTACTTATATTTATGGCTTCACAGAGGGTATTATAGTTTGCTAAGCAAAAGTGTAATGTATGGCATTTTATAAAATAAATTTAATCTTGACCAGCATCAAGATGATATATCCAAGTTTGTAGCTCAGTTTTAAAGATCTCGTCTTGAAACTTTGTATATGTGCTCAGACTTCTCTTTATTTCAGCTGGATCGAATAACTATATCGTGTGGCAGTACTTTTGAATAATCGCTGAAAACTTGTATTTAAAACATTTTATTTATTTTATATTCAGTTGTTCAGTTCAGTTGTTTAAACTCGGCATTTATTATTTTAAGTAATATCTTATTTGTGAGAGCAACATTTGATAAACGAGTTTTTGCATGGAAATATCTTCTGTTTTTAAAGAAATTTTTGAAGTTTGACAAATCTTTACGTAAGCCCTAAAGGATATTTAAACTTCGGCTTGCCAGAGATAGGCCTTCAAACCTGTAAAACTTGTATTCTTGTATTCTTCACCCTCCAAATGTGTGTATTCGAATCCAATATTTTTATCTAAGCTTAATATATATTATCAACAAAAATAATTCATAAACGTATTCTTGTGGCAAAACCTAGTTAATATTATATTTTTTAAATATAAACAATGTAATTTGTGTCCTGTTGGCAGTTAATAGTTGTTAAAAGTTAAAGTTAAAAGTTGTAATTGGTTGCAGCTAAAGTTAATTAATAGCTATTCAAATATGAATTACCAAAATGAGCTCAAATTATTAACAGATGTTTAGTAGAAATATAAAAAACGATTATGTAAATAAATCTTCTACACGCCGAAGATTTTATGCCCTGTGAGACATATCTCTTTTGCAGATATGACAGAATAATAAACCTCCTAAATGCTAAATTTGATTAAAATATCTTGGTGAACATCTGTTTGCCATACCAGAACCTACTTTTTGATTGATCATAGGAAAGATCAGCCGATGTTGATAAACTTTTGTATATATCCGAGGCGCATCGTGAACCAATGGATGCCGAATTTGGCCAAGATAACTTGTTGTTGTGAGACTTTGCATAGAAACAGACCGACGGACATGTCTATAATAAACTCGGCTGTTGATGTTAATCTAGAATATATATACTTTAAGGGGTCGAATATGTCTGCTTCTATCACATTTCATGACAAAATTATAATACTCTGCGCAAGGGCATTAAAAATACTAATGAAAAGCTAAGCCATATCAATTATTACATTGTGCAAAATTAAATGAGATTAATCAAGAAAAAAACTATTGCTAATGTCATTAAAGAGCAATTGATATTATTTATCAACAAAACTGTAAAACAAACTTTTTGCTGTTCATAAAAAATACTGCTTTTTTATGGCAAACACTTCGCAGCAGACTTTTAGTCGATTCGGCATCGCTGCACGTGGCGTATACTTGATATATGCCCGACACATTGCGCATACGCCACCGCATTAAAATGCAAACGGACTGCAAGCAATTTGTGCGGCAGACTAAGTGCAATTTAGTTAATTTAGCACTTGATTAACTTTTGAAATGGAAAAAAAAAAATAAAATTAAAACAATCCTCACTACACCAAAGCAATTGAAATGCGCATTGAGGCCGCAGCCTGTCGGAGAGAAAAATAAAAAGAACTCAAACTCAACTAGCTGAGTTTTTAGTTTCCTTTTGTATTGCTTTATTTTGCTAGGGGTACGTTTTTTTTTTTTTTTTGTTTTTATTTAACTGGCTGGCAAAAGTTTTAAGCAGCGCTGGTGTTTGTTAAATGTTCGTTGTTGTTTGTTGCTGGCGTTGAAGTTGGCGTTCGAGTTGTTTATATGCGGTCAACACATCAAAAGCAGCACAAAGAGGCAGTGCCCCTGACATGAGTACGAAAATTGTACAAATATAAATTGAATAAAAAAAGAAATCAATAAGATAATTGAGCTAATGCCGCGAATACCCTTAGCTGGAATAAGTAATAAATAATCTTTTGATTAGCATCGTGCATTCTTTATTCGATGTGTGCATCTCATAACACAATGTCACATTTTGGAATTCTATTTAATACAATAATAAAAAAGAACTGTATATACAAACAAATAACACGAGTAGTCTTGTTGGGAGAGTACCCGTCTAGAGGAGACCCTGAACCTTCTCAATATTAAATAAAAACAATTTAAATATAATGATTAGTTTCTAGTGAACAGACCGAACTGCATGCCGTCGCTTTCTGCCTCCCAGCCATTGCATTAATTTCATTTGAGTGTTTATGTGTTATATATACAAACATTCTTCCATTCAATCCACACACTTTCTTTTATATTTTCAGCAGTAGTTCTTATTTTCATAGAACATAGAATACTTATATATTCTAAAAAGACACTAAAAATATTATTTGATTAGTTGCTATATTGTAAAGACAGAGAGTGGCGATAGCTTTAAAATAAAGCTACATTTAAAGTCTGGTAACTCTAGCTCTTTAAACCTAAGAGATTAGCTCGAAAAACCGGATTTCGATAACGATTTTTATCGATTGGAGCAAGTTATCGATTATCGGCAGAAAACTCGTATACCGCAGGCACTAGGAGGACTTACGTTAGGCTCTTGCTCTTATAGACTCTGAGTTCGACGTGTTCATTTATACGGACAGATGAATGTTCGATAATTTATGTATTTAATGGGGTCGGAGATGCTTCCTTCTGCCTGTTACATACATTTGCCCAAGAATATTGTACCCTTTAAAAATATATAAAAAAAGAAATATTGAAGAGTATTTATTATACGGCGTAGAAAATATATTCGCCCTATTTCCCTCCTATTTTTTTGCACACTTCGCGTTTGTTTTCGCTTTAACCCATTTTGCATAACAGATGCGCAGCTCTAAATTGATTTATTAATGTTCGTCTATTAGTTTTTGCATTTTGTGGTCGCCTCAAATTAAAAGAGCCATTAGAAATTCCGTAAATGCGTTTTAAGCAATTATGAAAAAACCTCTTGAATAGTTGTTTTTTAATATAAATTTATGCATTTTATTATCTGCATGTCTTGCGACAAGCTTGCCAAGTTTTGGGCGCTTGTCTTGTTCTTTGTTGTTATGCTTGTTTTGTTGCTCTTCCAAAACAAATTTCCGCCAGCGTTTGCCAAGTTTGCCAAGTGCTCAGTAGACGACGAGCGCACAAAGGGCTCTCGAACTGTTTTCAATAATTTTGCGAAGCGCTCAAGAAATAAATATAAATACATAAATAAACGGGGCGCGGCGCCCCACACACTTGGCCCCAAAATAAACGGCATACATTATAAAATATGGTAAGCAAATGGCAAATGCTTTTTGGTTGCGGCTTTTTTGACACACACACGGACATGTATATCGTGGCCTACAAGGGGAAATGGATTGGGTGAAGAAATGATGGCAGAGGCGCCTTAGATTTGCATTTGGTAATTGAATTTTGTTTTGCACATTTATTTTCAGCTCTACGCATGCCAAAATCACAAAAAAAAAAAAAAATATAATAAAATAAAATCAAATAATATTTATAAAAATAATGTACCTTGAATCAACAAAGGAAATGCCAAGTGGAACACTTTGAGGGAAGCTGCATAAGAATTTTAACTGGGAGAAGTTCATTTTAATGTTTTGGAACTCTGAAGAGGCGGAAAAGTCGAAGAAAGCTTACATGTAAGTATAATGGAAAATGACATGTTAATAGGCGTAGGCTTTTGCTGCCTGCTTGTTAAGTTGAGCATTGCCTTGGAAGCTGGCTATTTTTAGCAAATATGTGTAACTCACATGCTTTTGAAACCGCATTGTGTTTTTCACAATCACCGATCGCCTTTCTCTGCGATTTTCATGACATTACGTTTAGCTTACATCATCTCAAATTGACCTCTCTCGATTAAGCTGCCTTATTCGCTCTCCTCACTCAAATGAGCTTTTCTCTGTGATTTTCATGACGGCAAGTATAGCTTGCAATATTTTAAAATGGTCTATAGCAATAAGTTAAAAAAACACTCTTCCTTTTTCTTGTTTCTCTTAAATGCGCCTTTCTCTCCGATTATCATGGCCGTCTACAGACTTTTGCTTACTCTCACTTGATTAGGCTGTCTTACTCTCTCATTCTCCTAAAAATGCGCCTTTCTCTGCGATTTTCATGGTTGCATACAGATTTTTTCTTACTTTTTCTCGATCAAGCTGTCTTACCTCTCTCATCCCTTAAAAATGCGACGTTTGCTTCGATTTTCCTGGCTGAATGCAGCTTGATAACAATTTTTTAAAAGCAAAAGTAAGGTTAAATTCAGTTGGCTAATTAAATTAACTTAAATAACTTAAATTAAACACTTTGGGTTGATTTATTAGCTCAACTTGTTTTAAACTCTTTTTTTTACCTATTTGCTTTTAGTTTGTTTGAAAACCTGACCATGGCCAACGACTTGTTTAGTGTTCTTGTGCAATTTGCCTGGAAATATTTACTGGAGTTATCTACTTATTTAAGCAATTTACACGATTTTTATTATGGCCAGCTCAGCAAGACATAAAACTAAACACACGCTCGTGTGTGCCCAGCCTTGGCTCGAGTATCTGAGTATCAGTAACTTAGCCGGGACACGCAGTGCAGGTCGCTCTTCGTTTTGTTGGCTCGCTGCACTTTTCAAAACGTGTTGCAATTTGTGCTAAGAGCAGTCCCTTTTTATGATACACTTTCTATAAATACACACGGGTGTGTGTGTGGGGGATATTGAAAGATGATTTTTACGATAATGTGCGAAAACTTGACATGGGTCAAGTGAATGCTGGGCCAAGCTCGTTAAAGAGACGCGAGTGGCGTCTACTTTAAAGTCCATTAAGTCATATTTACGGCACAACTTTCAAAGGATAGCGTCAAAAAGTGTTAAAGCTAGCCAAGAGAACGGCAAAGAACCACCAAGAGCCAGAAAGATAATAAAAAGTTGCCGCAGCTCATGATAATAAAACGTACAATGCTCGTGGCACGTGCTGCCTGAAATGGACACGCAGCCTGGACACGAACCCCTGACGCGGCAGCAGTGCTGTCCATTCAGCTATTTTCTAGCTAAAGTTCGTCGATCAGGTGGCAGCATTTGACATTTGCAGCTGCCAGCAATATTGGCTAGCTTCAAATTGATTAAGCTAATATTTTTAGCTATTTCTAAACATTTATTATTTATTTATTAGCTATTTTTAAACTAATTATTACAATTATTGATATTTATAGACTAAGAATATTTATAGAAAAATTAAAAATAAATTTTGGCAATTGCCCGCAATTTTGGCTTTTTTTTTAAAACTGAATTAACCGCTATCCTAGCCATTTCTAAGCATGTTTCGATTCCCATAGTACAACGGAAATGTTCGCTACTTTAAAACTATTTTAGCTACTATTTTAGCTAGTTTTATACATTAATAGATTCGCAATAGGACTTCATTTATTTAATAGCTATTTTCTAGCATGCAGTTTTGACCCCATTTTAACTTATTTAGCTAGTAATTTAGCTATTTCCGGACATTTTTACTTTCTGTTTGGACTTTTTTTATTTATAAAAAAGGAAAAATGGACAATGTTGGCATTTTAAACTAATTTAGCTAATAGTTAATTTAAAAAAAATATATTTTTAGGAAAAAGATTTTATTAATTGGAAATAAAAAGTTTAGCTTAGAAAAATTAAAAATTATTTACTTTTTTTTTAAAAGAACAATATTATTATGTTCTTCTATTGGGTTTCTTAATCGAACATAGAAGAAAGCTTGCAACCTAAATGTAGAAAAAGCTAGACAAGTATGTCCAAAAAATAAAACCAGGGCAATTTAGGATGCGCTGTCCAAACAAGTAATTGTACCTTGCATAAGGAAGTGTACCACTATTTTTAGCTTGTATTCAATATGGGACTTGGCTACTTTTTCGCAGCGACAGTTGGCAACACTGGTTGGGAGTTGGTATTCTTTAGCTGTTGACATTCCTGCTTCTTCTTCTTTTTTGTCTTCCAAATAGATTTCCCAGCAATGTGTGCAATGGCATCGCCTTGAAACGCCCGCAGCAATTTGTTGCTGAATGATGTGTGAAGGACATAAAAATGCTCAGCATGCATCGAGGGGAAAAGGACTCTGATGTTCATGGCAATGGGGAGCTGCTGATAAACTAGACAATGGTTGGTTTTTGATGGGGTAGGGGAAGGGAGGGGGCGGGGGCGACAAGAAATAGTCAGCGAGACGCCTTTGATAAACGTGTTGATGCTTGATACTTAAAAGACATTCGCATTGACAGCCAAAATGCTGATTGGTGTCGTGGGAATGCTTAAGAGATTTCTACAAATTTCTACAAATTTAAAATCCATTCAGAGAGCTGCAGGGAACTGAAAAATACTTCAACTACGTGTAGAGCTGTGCCATTTGATAAGGCAAATAATTGAGGGATGAAAAAAATAATGGAATGTTTAAAAGGGGCTTTAAGCATAAGTTTAACTAAAAGAGAAGCCAAGACAGAGTTTCAAAGAGTCGAAAGCTCCAACAGCTCTTTGATAAATTTACTATCCGTGACCCTTGAGAATAGTTTAAAGAAAATGTAATGTATATTTTATAATCAGATGAAGGCAGCCGCTTATAGCAATTAGAAACTTGTTCCCCTAGAAATAATAAAGCTTATTGTTAAGTATCGATAACTTTTATTAAGCAAACATTTTTTTATTTTTTATTTCTATTTGTGTTTATTTTTATAAATGAACAAGAAAGTAAGTATATCATCGACACGTCGAAGCAAAAATAGCCTTGTAGACATTTCCCTTTTGCAGATATGTAATAAGAGTAAAGCTTGAAAATGCTGAATTTAATGAAAATATCTTGGAAAACAGAATATGTTTCCACAATGCTTTTCGACTGATCGTTCTTTTGGCAGCTATAAGCCACCATAGTCCGATGCTAATAAGATTGGGTATATATATGATGAGTACTGAGTGCTTGAACTAATAAGTCCCGCACTTGGTCAAGATATCTTGAGAAGCAAACTAGTTGTTCTTACAAGTACCTTATTCTCGACAGATTGTTCCTATGGCAGCTATATATTATTGTTGTCTGATCCAGCCAGTTCCGGCGTATGTTTGGGTCGCTAGCAGGTTATCGATAACAGTCCTAGTCCGATAACTTGTTTTGGCTTTCACGAAATCGATAAAATCGATAAAAACCTAATCAAAGTTGGAGACGCCAAATATGCTATCTAAACTCTCGTATAGTATACTCAGCCACAGAAATTTTAACTTTTTGGAAACCTTCTCCTTAAATATAAAAGAATGCATTTATTTTTAGAGGCACGGTCGTCTATCACATATTTGTATGACATATTTAAGCCCTGAATATTCAACTAAGATTCTACTCTAAATACCGAAGCTGGGTAAGAACTCATTTCCCTTGTGTGGCAAGAGGAAATTTTTTATTTTTTTACTTTTGCAGAGCTTTGTTTGACACTTTGAGTTGCAGGCAAACGAGAATATTTATTTAATAATCTTTATCAATGGGCATTAAATTGATTTTATTAAAACACAAAATGCCAGCTAGCAAGAATGTGCTAGAAAGTATATTTGTGTTGTGTAGCACTCAAGTATTAAATCGATTTATTTATTTTGTTCTTGCATTGTTGACATATCAAGACAATTTAAGCCGCAATCAGAATATTTTAGCAATTTGATTTTCAATTATTGGCCTGACACTGTGGCACATAGCAAATGGCAAAACAAAAGTTAATTTTATTATCCATGCGCTTTTCCCATTTTTCCCAGGCTCTCGGCTACAATTTCCACTGCCCCAAAAAGTCCCCCCCAAAAAGTCAGCAACGTCTTGTTTACAACAAATTGAAGTCGGGCTGGAGTAAACTTTTGCCTGCCGTCTCGTTGGCTGTTGCGTTCGTTGTCTTCGCTCACTTCTGCGTCTTCTGCGTCTTCATGCATTTTTGCACTTTGCGGGCAGACAGGGCGTATGAATAATTAAATATGCGCTCTCATATGCACACGACCACCCCCCCCCCCACACACACACACCACACACACACGCACACTCACACTGGGACTCTGGCCGAGCACTTTGTTTTTATGCTCAACTACTTTTTGTTTTAATGCCTTTCCGCCTGCGGGCTTTGTTTGGTTTTTGGTGAGAGGCTTTTTCATTATTTCATCATTTGCATTTCTCATTTGCCGCTGCCGCTTCGCCTCCTTTCATACAAAAGGATGCAGTCTTTTGGTAATTTCAACATATATTTAATGACTGCGTCCTATTATTATTTTATTCTCTCTCTCTCTGTTATTGAGCCCTGTGCCAGCAACCAGTTCAGGTTTCCGTTAATACTTAAAGCCTCAATAAAAAAAAACCCTATTGATGGTGACAAACATTTTTCAAATTGTTTGCCTTATTTTGCCAGCCGCATCCAATTAGCGGCACGTATTCATTGCAGCTTGACAAACTTTTTCAAGTTTATTATGAACATGTTGTCTATCAGAGCTTTAACATATTTGCGTTGGTTACGAAGTTTGAGTTCAAATAAATGCGTGGGTCTTTTTTGTAGTACAATGGGCTAAGCAACCGAACGGAGTTGGAGGCTCGAACTTCTGTTAAGACATGATGTTTTCTGTTTGTTTAAATTGATTTATAATTTTTATAAATTAAAATTATTGCTTACAATTAATAATGACAATTAATATCATGACCTGTGCTGGGACTGATCGCAGTACATAAATTAACCTTGATTTCAATTTAAACGAGATTTAATACCCTCCTAGACTGTACCTTTTGCAGATATACGAGAAAACGGAGGCACGTAAATGCACAGTTTGCAAAAAAAACTTGGAAAACAGAATATTTTTCCACATTTTTTTTCGACGGATCGTTCCTATATATTACAATATATAATAGTCAAATGTAAATAAGATTTGTTATCTATATGAGGAGCAAGATATTAAAATATCTTGAAAAAAAAAAAGTGGTTCAAACAAGTCCTTAATTTTTGGCCGATCGTTTCTATGGCAGCTATAGGATATAGTCTTTTGATGTTGATATGATTTTCCATATAAACGAGGAGCATGGTGAAACTTATTAATGCCAAGTTTGGGTAAAATATTTTAGCAAACAAAAAGTTTTCCATACAAGAACCAACGTTTCGACCAAGCTTTCCTGTGGTAGCTATATGAAATAGTTGTCCGATCCGGCCAGTTACGTCATATGTACTGCCTGCTATAGAAAGACGGACCTATGGAAAGTTTGATGGGGCCATCTCCGAAAAGGCAGACGAATAGTCGGAAATATAGCTTTATCCACTCGGCTGTTGATGTAGATCTAGAATATACTTTATACATACACATTTCATGAATAAACTATAATATAATGGTATAAGACTATAAATGTATAAAGCGCCGTAAAATTTCATGCCCATTATTTGAAAAGCGCACAAAAAAAAAAAACGTTGACCTTAACATTTATGGAATTGGTGCACACATAAAAAGCCACAAGGTTTTATATAATACATTATATATAATACAATATATAATAATAATATTAAAAGTATCGCGAAAAGGTAAAAGAACGGCTTTTGGATTGCGCTGCTCACCTTTGGCGAACTCATCTAATTGTTGTGCATGAATTTTGCGCGAATTTCGAATCCTTTTGTTGTTCAACGTGTGCCGATTGCTTTTGTATGCGCAGCGCAGCATTGCAAATTTGCACAACAAAATTTCCATAAAAAAAAGAAAAAGCGCGAGCGCAAAAAAAAAAAAAAATGAAAATAAACGATTTTGAAGAGCTCCATGCAAATAAAGCGCTGTGAGAAAAAGGAACCCTAACAAGATTTTGGCGTCCAACAAAGCAAAAGGGCAAACCAAGAACGCGAAGGCTACGTGTTTGGCGTCAAAATGGCCGAAAAACAACAAGGGGAGGGGAAGGCGGAGGGGCAGGAGGGGAAAGGCAGTTGGGGCCTGCAGGGGGGCGGGTCGAAAAATTAAGGCGAAATGCGTCGCTCAGCGTTAATATTAACTTTTCTGCTCAGTTTCCTTTTGCTGAAAACTTTCGCCAAAAGTTACGCGCCGCCCATTTTTTATGCTTTGCATGCCCATCCCTCCCCCCCACACCCCGTAAAAAATATGTAAAAAAAAGAAATGTGTGAAGAGACAATGCGCTTATAAATGGGCAAATGTTTCCTTTTTTTTGCTGTTACCAATTTTCCTGTTGCTGTTTATTTTGCAGGTCATGCATAAAATATTAAATTATTAGTTGCAAAGTGCCCCGGACCCCATTTTCCACACACACACACACACACACACAGAGACCTCATTGCCCTGGCACAGTCGCGTTTTTCTCTTCTTCTTTTTCTTTTTGCAACCGCAAATAAATTAATGGAATTTTGTGGTATTTTCATAAAGAGGCGCAATAGCTTTTGCCAATAATAATAATAATAATAATATGAAACACCAAAATGGAAAATAATTAAAGCTGCTTACGTCATACTTTTTGTAGGTTGATTAAGATACGCATTATTTACTCAACAGCTAGTTGATTGCAGGGATTAACTGCATTACAAAGGTAAACGTTACGACTTAATCTAAGGGAAGACGCAGTAATAATTGCCGGAAACGCAATTTCGTAATTTAAGGCAAACATTTTAAAACTAGCTGGCATTTCCCGGCCTTCGCCGAGCCAAATATACTGATTCACATCACTTTTCCACGCATTTTCCGCCCGTCAAACATTTAAATTCACCTGTGCCACTTTGAAATCCCAACACTTGCAGACAAAATTTTACGCCTTACTCAGTCCCTCAAGATAGAGTAGGGTTTGAAAATGAACTTAAATACGAAAATTGAATTTGTACCTTTTAAATCCATTTTTCACCGAGCAGAGGTGGATTTACAGAAAAGTGTGAAACACACCTTACGTGAAATTTTTCAAATCTCTTTTAATATGAGTTTTAATTCATTGGAAAATAAATTAAAAGTAGAAAATAGCTTGCAACCAATCGCCAATTTACCAAAGTTTCGGGTGAAATTTGAGGATAAAATAAAAACAGTTATAATGAACTAAAAGGGAACTATTTTATTGTAAATATTTTTATATTACTTCTATTTATTTTCAGCCAATTTTCTGTTTTAAGAGACATTTTTGTTTATTTTTGCTCAGAACTTGTATTTATATATCACCAATTTCCAATGCTGCGGGTTAATTGGAAAATCAAAACTACAAGGAAAACGCATTAAATAAAAACCACAATAAATCGTTGTAATTATTTATATCCATTTTTCTCAAATTTTCCGCTATTTGGGTGAATTTGGAAATAAAATAAAAACGTTTAAATAAGAACTAGTTCATTTAAGCCGAACGGTAATTATATGTTTATTTTTGTCAATAACTTCTAACTTGAAATAGAACATGAAATAGAGGCAACGAAAATAATAAAAAAAATAATGATAAACTAAATTTAAAGCGAATTGGTAGTATTGGTTTATTTCCACAGTTGTGGGTGAATTCTGAAAATTAAAAAAGGGCAATGAAATGTGATTGAGGCAAACGGCAAACATTGTTTTATCCAGTTTCTAATTTGTTTTAATTTTCCCCAATCTTTGGGGGTGAAATACGGACCGAAAATTATTGGGTGAAATAATTTGAGTGAATATTAATTAAATACAATTGAAATGAAAGCGAACTGTAAATACTTGCATATTTTAATTATTGCTTATGTTTAGTTTTCGTCAATTTTTCAATAGTGAGAGAAATTTGGAAATGAAATACAAATCCCATCGCTGTTGATTACCCTACTAACAAATTGTTAAATGCTGTTAATGAGGGAAAAGCATCCGATCCTTGCATCCCGAAAAGGACGTGTCACTTTGAACCCTATTTATAAGTAAGCCCTGGCCGCTTATCTGCGTGCAATTCGCTGCCAAGGAAAATGAAAAATGACGCCAAATGAGAAATAAAATTCCACGCCACTAATGGCATTAAAAAGCAGCAAGAAAAATAAAATAAGGAAAAGAGTAGTATATAAAATGCAATGCCAAAAACGAGAGGCGTCAAGAAGCAGCCAGACAATTTGATTAACTGCCCTGCCACAGGCTCCAAGCACGCGTTCGAGTCCAAGTCAGCGTCCGAGCTGGAGTCGGAGTCGTATTCCGAGGCCGGCGTAGATGGAATGCCAAGTCTCATGCTTTATTCGCTCCTGTTGTCCAGCGCAAGCATGTTCAACTTGATTAGATCGCGTATGTGCTTCAGTTTTTGGTGGGAGTTCGCCTGGCGCTGTGCCTTTCTGGAATACTTCAACTGAGAGCTAGAGTTTCGGTGAATTAGAAAGGTGCCATCCAAGACAATAAAGTCAAAACCAAGACCAACCAGAACTTGTAGCTGCAATTAGAAGAGAATGCAAATGCTCTGGCATCATAATAAAAATGTAAACTAAGTATAAATATATATATCGGGGTTGAATTAACACAGTCTATGTTTGATTGTCTATATAATTTGTACTTTACTTGTTAAATAATCTTCTGTCAAATCAACTCAATTGAGGTACAGTCACAAACTCTGCTGTTATCTGAGTCTAACAGTGTTGCACAGTTACTCAAGTCCTTGCAAGTTGCACAACACTAATCAGTTTGATCGCAATAACCCGCGAAGCAGGACTACTCCCATTTTCGTTCTAGTAATTCAGGTTATAGTAATTGCTTGGCAGAATTATTTATTGGTAAAAACTATATCAGAATTGGAAATATCTAGGAAGAGTTGGTCGAACGATACCTTCGACACACCGAAAGTTTAATACTCTTGTAGAATAGTGAGCGTAGTGCTGCTCGCATGTTCTGAGTGTGACGAAAATATCTTGAAAGAGCGAATTTTTTCCGATCGTTTTTATGGCAGCTATATGATAAAGTGGTTCGATAAGGTTTGAATAGTATGGGTTTTTTTTCTTTTAAATATAATATATTCTCGTGTGCCTCAAGCATCCGGCCCCAATGCCAATGCCACGCCCAGCTCTACCTGACATACCTTGCTGGAATTCGTGTCATAAATGGACTCTGCATAGCGCTGATCGAAGATGGGTTCGTAGGCATTGCGGCTGACGTAGGCGGCACAATTATGTGGCGATTTGGTCACCATATAAACGCGGATGTCGCCATCTCGTATCGGATTTGCCAGCCAAGAGCGCCACTTGTCCAATTCCCGCAGCTCAAAGCCAGACAGCGTGCGGCTCCCATGGAGATGGGGCATCAATTGTTCCAAGAGCTCAGATTTGTATTTGGGCAGCTGCAGATCTTCCACGACTTGCGGAAATATGGGTATACAGTAAACGCTGGATAGAAAGTCCAGATGTATCAGACTATATCAGAAAATATTAAGAAAAAGTCACCTTCTAAGCGGCTTTCGCGGATGATATCGTTGTAGAAACCCAAAGAAATTCCAGATGAGATGCTGTGTGGGCAACATGCCCGGTTCCAGTGGGAGCACATACAAAGTATCCGCATTCAGAGGGGCCACATTCCTCAGCAAATGCAGCGGGTAACTGGAGTAGTAGCTGCAGGGACACATAGTGCGCCCAGCTGCGGCTGCCCGAGGTGCAGTATTTAATATAATACAGCTTGTGCAGCGTCTCCAGCGAATCACCCCGATGCACATAGACGGCCATGATAATCGGACCATTCCAGCGCACCAGCAGCCAGTTCCGGTCGATGCCGTGTGTGGTCAGTGTGATGCTCGCATTGCTGCGGAGTCGGGTACTTGAGGAACGCATAAAATTATTACAGATCCAATAATCGCCATTCTGCTCGAGCTGCATGCGAGGCTGGCTGTAATAACTGCTTTGAACGTTTATGCTGGTTCCATTTAATTTTGCAAGCTGCAAGTATATAAGGTAGCAGCCCCCAAGCAGCAGCAGAGTTATGAACTGAATCTTCTGCGTGAATATACAACGCCGTGCGGCAGGAGGCATATTATATTTAAATATTTTCTAGGATTTTCCTTTACAGTTTCGATATGTAAACAATTGCTGGGATTTTCGAAATTTCTGTCAATCATCTTCGAAAGCAAAGCTTAAAGTTGTCTTCATTGATTAGGTTTATTTATCTTCTTCAGTTTCAAAATCGATACTTATCGATATTATATGATATCGGGAAAGATGTTCAACTCGTTGCTCAGCTCATCGTCTTGCTCAAGAATACATATACATACAAATATACTTTTTGCCATATACACTCATACGCTAACAGGCTTTAGTTGTGACGTCATGCGCAATCTTCTTATTTTCACACACTTACACACTTAACCTCACACACGCTTAAAAACTCATGCATACATTTGTAACATTTGCATGCCTCAATACACTCCGATAGAGCTGGCGCTTTTGATCCTGTTATATCGATGTATGTATGTACATATGTATATCTTGACTGCGGGCTGCAGCTGAATGCAGAGAGCGAGCACTGTGCATACTGTGAGCGCAGCTGCTGCAAAAGTTGTATGCTCTCAGTTGTTGTTGTTGTATGGGTGCAAGTGCCGGCTTAGGCTAGGCGCGCGCTCAACAAGTCGATTTAAAAGATCGAATTTTGTGCGTCTAGCTACATATGTTAACGCGTTTGATTGTAAATTATATTTAATTACCAAGTGTTAAATGTGATAAATATATGCCGTGTGTGCTAGTTAAAAACCTGGTAAAAAAAGCTATTTCTCTATCTTTAACCATGCAAGAATATGTAATAATCGTTGTTACGTTGTCGTACGTTATTGCCTTCTAAGAATGAGAGAGGGAGAGAGAGAAAGGGCAAATACAAAGAGAGCGTGTATTGCAAGCTTTTCTTATGGCTGCTCAGCCATCTTTTTTTAATCGTCAACACATTTTTGCTTTCAATGAAAGCTCGTTGGTTCAATTTCAAATTTACTTTTTTTATATCTCTTATTTTTAAGAGAGCAAAAGTTCTCTTCTTTGAAAACATTGTTTGTTGTTCCAGTCATAAAATTATTAATGCAAATAGCTGCGCAATGCTTAATAGATCTAAATCTTAACAATCTTTTAATGCAAAATATTATTATTAAAATAGTTCAAGAATATATATTTTTTAATAGAAAGAAAATGTTCAAATGGCACTCTATATGTGCAATATTCCAGGTATCCATATAACAACGGTTAAGGTTCCAAGTTTAAGACTTGGAATATTCTATACTCTTTAATTGCATATAAAGTGTTTCACTTATATGGAATTTATGGGGCGTGGCAAATACGAAAGTGTCTACTTGCCCGTTTTAGTGTTACACAACGACCGAGAAAGTGCAATAGAAGCATGCCAGGAAAAATTCATTTTTTAACTTGTTCTTCGTCTTTGCTCTATGGTCCCTGTAGCTTTTGTATGTATGAGTGTATGTGCGCATTTTACAGTGTTATTAAATCAATAGAACTCAATATTACAACACACAGTGTTGTAGAATGAATTTCACGCATTATTTAAAGATCTTATGATCGTTTGATAAATTTAACCGATACCTCCTTTTAGATTTTATAGAAATATATTCGATAGTTGTGGAACTCCAATTTTCTCAAGCTTCTTTGATTTCTGAACATAATCGTTGCCCGGCAAGCACTTTTTGTAGACTTCTTGCACTGCCTGGCTACGCATTGCATGCCACTGTGTCATAATAGTTGGCCATAAATCAAGCACTTACAATCTTTCCATTAGCCAAGCTGCCGCTTGAGCCCACCAATGGCTGTCACATTTTATTTAAAACGCTCGCGACATTTTGTGGACGCGGTAATTGCCATTTTTCGCGGCTTCCTTTTTAGATTCAGGCCAACATTCTGGTAGTTGCACTTGCCATTGGTGTCGACATTGGCATCTTTTTAATTAGACCAATATGAGATGGTCGCATAAATTTGGCCAAGGAATTCGGTTGGTATTCAGCTCTCGGGACTCGGAGCTCGGCTTTTCTGTGCAGCTTTGAGACCATTTATGATTAACACTGGGCAAACATGCAATGCTCGCTGTCATTAGTGCTGCTACCCCGCCTGCTTCTGGATGGGGTTGGGGATGGTGGATGTGGGATGGGGGGCTGGTTTAGGGCTTTCCACACAATTTTCCGGCTGCCTGTCTGGCGAACATTTGTCATTTCTGCCACTGACAAGCCGAGCCATGCACATTGGCAAATAGTTTGCGTTTTTTTCTGCTCATTTTTTCCTTAGCTCGTTATGGATGTAGGTGTGAAATTATAAATTTGCTGAGAATTTATGAGCCTATTTCGCAGTTACCACCGCTTGGCAGCTGGTTATTGCTTTTTGCATGACAAGCAGGTGCCTGGCGGGTTTTCACTAAGGCAAAGACTAATCCAAGGTTAAATTTGACAAATACTATTCGATTAGTTTAAAATAGTATTGAAAGAAATTTGCTATCAATGTCTTTTAATAAGCAAACTATAATCGAAAATGAATGTATTATATTTGTATTTATTTTTAAATAATAATAATATAATAATAATAAATAAAAAAAAATGGGACACATTGTGCTATTATTAAAGCACAAATAACCCTAAAAGAATACAAAAACTCAAAAATAATCAGCCTTATTGTAATATGAATCTTTTATTTAAATCAACTTTTAACTAATGGAATTTATTTATATCTTAACTTACATATTTTAAATAAATCAAAAGGTTTTCTATCAGAATTGAAACATTTCCCGAGTTCAAATGGAAAATAAATCTTTTAAAATATAAATAATTGTTTATTTATCAAACTCAAAAAATCAATTTGAATGCATTTAACCTTTTTGTGCCTCAATTTAAAGAACATTTCACTATTCACGTATTCACATAGTTCACAAAATAATTTTCTTGTATGTTCTTAACATATTTATACAATGCGAGACGAAGGCGTCTGGTAAATTTATTTGCACAGAAATTGCTGAAAATTAACATTTTCTCCCGCAGTTCACACAAAGAATTTCCGAGCTGTTGCCAACTTTGCGTCAGCTAATTGTGAAAGTTATGAGCCGACTTTTCCAGGTTGGGAGGCTGGGTATGGTTGAGGAGGCGGTGGCAGAAAAAATGCAGATGCCTCGCAGCAAGCTGTGAAAAGCCGTGTGAAAAATAGTGAGGGGAAAATGATAAATTCATAAAATGCTTAAAATGTTAAGCTATGCACAACAATGTCAGCTTAGAAATAGAAAAGCAGGAGCCAATTATAACATAACTAGCAAATAGTTGGAAAAGCTTGAAATAATATTCACGGAACAATCACAATTTTATTGCCTTAATGTGCATTTAATTATGGCCTCTGCAATTGTCGCATTTGTTTAGGCAGCTGACATTAGTTAGTCGGCCTAATTAATGGCCAGGCAAATGGCTTTTATCATGCACAAATTAGTTTCCTCTTATGGCCGTAAATGTCCATAATGAACTAAGCCAAACGCATTTGGTCCACAAAATATCCGTTCGCATGCAAAGCAATTCAATAAATGCCGCAGGCCGAAAATTGTTTTGTTAAATATTACACAAAAATTTGCATACATTTTATGCAACTCATATCCATAATTCTACACATTGTTGTGTGCGCGCACACAGCTCCATTATTCAAGCTCGTTCAGCTGGTAATTGTTATTCCCTGAACCTATTGATAGTGGGTCAAAGGGGTGTATAATGCTTATGTTTAAATTTATACAAGCAGTACCAGCTGAGAATTTATTTACTTGCTATCTCCTTCCAATTTCAAATAAAAATAAATTTTCAGGCTTAGTTTCTTAAGCACAACTCGAAAACTATAGCAGCTAGATATACCAAAATTGGTGTGTGGGCTCACTTATAGCATATAAAGATTAACATTATATACTTTTTTTGGATACTGCTTTCCAGGCAGCTCAAATTTGAATAAACTTAAAGCTCAAGCAATTTGTAAGAACAAGTCTCGCGATTTGACATGCATACACTTTTTCATATTATATTTAAGTTCTGAAAATTTCACTACGATCGGACCGTAAATACCGAAGTTAATAAAGCATGCATTTCCCATACATAGGGAAGGGGGCTAAAGAAAGAAGAAGCACAGACGCAGCATGCGTGCAAGTGTGTGCGTGTGGGTGTGTAATTGTGCATGTATTCATATTGAAGGATTTGGATGGGAATACCAGCTTGGACTCAGGGTATCTGCTAGTCGGGCACGCCCGAACCGAGCACTCTTGTTTAATTTGTTGTTTTTGGGGGACATCCATAAGCAATTGTAAACAATTACACTTAGCGAAACCCTTTATGTAAAGCCAAAGGGACGCGTCGCAGCTCGAAACCACAGAAACAACCAGAACAACAAAGAGTCAATGAGACGAAGGGCCGGCGGTGGGCGACGAAGGGGCGACGGTCGTCCCAAGCAGACATAATTGGTCTGTAAGCTGTCCAAGCGTAAAAGTTTCACCTGCTCGACACGTAGGCAATGCCCCAGACGCGCCTAATTAATTAATGTGCCTCATTAACAACTGTAACCGTAACTGTAACTGTAACTTGGACACAAATCAAACGGCATACGCGTGCGTCCTCTCCGATTGGCCCAAACAACAAGACGACGGACAGGACTCAAACTGAGGCTAGGCATAAAAAGTTTGCCAAGTGAAATCTCTTGGACTCAAACTCATTAGGTAACTGCCTGCCAGATCTTACAGAAATCAGACGTTGTTAATAATGGTTAATTACGTGTTTAATTATGCATGAGCAACGCCCACATCCCACCCCAAGCCCAAACGGGCCCCAGTTGGGTCCCTTTTTGGCGCCTGATCCGACGACCCATGGCCGGCGTCGGCCCTTAGTTTACCCAACGGAAGCTGGCGCTCAAACTCTCGTTAATAAATTATGTAAATTGTAGGCGCAACAATCTCGCCTGCTATCTGTCTCACTCTGCCTCTCCCTCTCTCTCTCTCTCTGGCAAATGGAAATTTATGCAAGGAACTGCTCAGACGGGGCGCTAATGGCCTGGCAAGTGTCTTAAGCCCAAGCGGAAGTCAAGTCAACGCAGTTATGACTGCCTCCTGAAATGATTAAATTAAATGCAAATTAACATTCATTATTAAAATACTCAACAGCAAGTGGATCTGTCGCTTGGCCTGGCTCTCTTCTACTTCTCTTTCTACTACTACTTTTTCTGCATGTACTTTTTTATATTTATATTATTTATGTTTGTGCTTTTAAATTTATATTTTGATAATTACATTTTAACATTTTTATTATTTATTTACATTTTCGGCTTACATTTATATTTAAATATATATATTTTTATTCCTATATTTATATTTTGTATTTACAATTTGTATAATTATATCCGATTACATTAATACATTAATATGCACAAGTATATGCTGATATTTTAATTAATAATTATTTAGATGTTTTATTATGTTTTATACATTTATATTTTATTTACTTTATTTTATAAATGAATATTTATTTTTTGTATGTTTACAATCACATAAAGTTAGGTAATAATATACATTTATATGTATATTTTTATAATATATTTAATTCATGATAAATAAAATACAAAATTATGGTTTCATATTCATTAATTGACAAAAGAAATATCAATTGCGATTCGTTTTTATGAATATGAAAATGAATATAATATATATATAGAGCGAGTTTCATATATATCAAATCGACGTGGAGTTCAAGATATTATGGGTAGACTTAAATGTGCCACAGGCAAAACTGGATGAATAACTTATATCTTACATTTCAATCACAAAACTTGGCACGGGCACACTATATGATATACAAAAGGCGCCATAAGCAAGGTCGAGATTGTTTCCGAGTGACTCTCTACTAGCTTTATCCATTTCTTTGTAATTTAATTGATTATTTAGTTTTGAAAAGTTTTTTTTGATCAATTTTGAACTATTTTTAACTGCCCAACGCCTTTTCCACCTCAAACTCCAATATTTTTAATACACTAATTGAACAAAATTGTGTATTTAAAGTATCTATAAATATTTCTTATTTTAAACTTTTCTTAAAACTTTCTAAAAGGCAGAGCTGACTCAATTGAAACTTTAACTCTTGAGCGGGCAACCAGTTGACCTTCAAGTCTGTCGCCCACTTGCCCCCGTTTAAGTTTTCGGTCAACTTTCTTTAGTCAGCTTCTTTTTTTCTTCTCTTTTCTATCGCAGCCACAATGCCTTGGCGACATTTTTGAATATGACTTGGGAAACAAAAAAAAAAAAAATGTCTGTATGGAATACAAAAAATATATAAATGCAAATAGTAATCAAAACTTCACGGCAAGCGAAGTTTCTATTTAATTTTAATTAGAAAAGTTTTCAACTTCAATTTTACTTTCTTTTTCGCGGCTTTTATTGTGCTGCCAGTTTTTGACCGCAATTTTAGTAAAGTAAGAGCTTTCTTTTGCCAGCCAATACGTTTAATAAAATGCAAGTAAGAGTGAAATTCTGAATCGAAAGCGTGTTTTTTATGTTTACTTTTAATAATTGCAGAAATTTCTTAATATCTGAAGGGGTTAAGCAAATGTACTTTATATCTCTATATATATAACTGTTTGTCCTGACTGATTGACTGACTGACTGATTGGTAATCAACGCACAGCCCAAACCGCGAGAGCTAGGAAGCTGAAATTTTCACTGTAGTTACATTATGTGATGAAGGTGCACGTTAAGACGAGGTTTCGGGAAATTCCACCCGCAAGTATGGAAAAATCGCGAAAAACGTTTAAATGTAACTTTTTTGTTTACCATCCGATCGGCCTCAAGCTCAATTTCAAAGTTCTTTGTTCAAATTCATTTGAGGCGTGTTTCACACTTTTTGGAAATGTGCGATTCTAAGATTTTTTTAGTGCACTTTTAAGTGGTATCCGATTTGCTTCAAACTTTTTTTCAGAGCTCTACATAAGAACTTAATGTTCCAACGATTTTGGAAATACCACCCGCAAAGTGGGTAATTAGCGAAAAATGTTTATATGAAACTATTTTGTTTACCATTCCATCGGCCTCAAACTCAATTTCAAAGATCTTTGCTCAAATTAATTCACTTTTCCAAAAATGTATTCCAAATGGTGGAAATATGGGTCAAAGATTTGGTGGTTGACGTTTAGCCCTCAAATTCATTTAAAAGGATCTACATAAGAAATCATTTGAGACGTGTTTCACATATTTCCAAATCTCTAAACTCCTTCGGTGGAGTTTGCATCAAACTTATTTTCAAAGCTCTACAAAATAATATGACGAATACGTGCTTCAGCGATTTGGGAAATTCCACTTGCAACAGTGGTAAAAGGGCGGAAAACTTTTATATGAAAGTAGTTTGTTTACCGTCCGCTCAGTTTCAAAATCATTTTCAAAGCTTTTTGAGAACATTGATTTTATAACATTCGTGCCACGGGCAAGACCGGGCTATACCCGCTAGTAATATCATATATTATTAGAATTAACTAAATTTATTCTGAACTTAACTTTATCTTAAAAGGCATACAAACTAGTATAAATAGAGTATGACTGAAACAAAATTAGCTGGATTCCAGGGAAGTACCCGCAGTACCCAAAAACTACCCTAGAATCTACTTGACTCAAGGGGTAATCGTCAACTTTTATAGGTTCCGAAATATTCTCAAAGAACAGGATTTTAATGCTGATTCGTATCGATTACTGGGAGAGTTATCGATGGTTAGAAGTAAATTAACAAATTTTTCATTCTTAGCTTGGGCCGTTCATTAGTCAGGTAATCCGAAATAGTCTAACTGACTATGTTAAGAAATGCGAATTTAACTGTTGCGAACTTTGGAGTTGGGTTTACTGCTTTGCTAAGTTGACCACGCGCATCGACACCTCATCAGCGACACTTCAGACCCAGCGCGGAGTCATGAGAGTCGGCAGAGGACAAGCTTTGTTTGTTTGCGGGCCGATCGGGTGATGGCCCTGTCGGCGTACTCAAGTGACGGAGCAGTAAAATTGCGCTTCCAAAATTGACAATACGTTGCCTGAATTGTAATCGTAGAGTGGGGCTTTGAGCTGGCAGCCCGCGGATGTGCAACTGTGCCCGGGGCCAACGTCAGCGATAACCGGCAATCGACTGGCAAATTGGAACGTCCGTTGTCCGCTGGCCATTGTCCGTCTGCCGCCTGCGCCTTCTGGTGGCCAAATCAAATAACAAATGATTGTCCGCGCTCCGAGTCGTGAGTGGGGACTCCTGCGAGTGCGACGGCGACTGTGATTGGGCAGAGACTGATGAGTGCCAGCCACGCGAGAAAATCGAATGAAAACCCATTCTTTTTCGCGACATCCAACGAAATGGATTTATTATGTGGCCAGCTGCAGTCAAATGTTTGCCTTGCATTTCCATATGTGCGGGGATTCGTGCACATTTATAGCCAAAAACGAATGTGCGGGTGCATTTACAAAAATGTTGATATTTTCTTTGTGATTCGACTTTAGTTGAATTAGCTTAACGCTGGATTTGAAAAAAAAAAAACAAAATGGATTAAAGTTGGAAGTTAGAAATTTGATTCAGAAATTCAGCTGGACGCAGAAGGGTATTTTTTACCATTCAACGGGGATTAAAAATGGATTAAAGTCAGAAATTGGATGACGAAAGGAATTTTCACTGAAATTCATATTTCACGATATGCAAGTTGAATTAAGGATTCTCGTCTGTATATTTGCCCTATCATATATATTTTTGTCTGTTTATAGCTAAAAAATCCGCAATTTGCATAGTGCAGCTGGTGGTTGCCAGTTCAAATCCTAGTTGTGAAATGTGCCTGAGGTTTAATTCCCAAAACGGGGCTAAGAATAATGTGCTTGTCTGTATGTAGCTCTGATAAAGGTTTCATTGAAAGCTATCGCATTGTTCAGCTGCTGGTTGCTGGCTCGAATCCTAAAGTTAAAAATGTGAATATTTTTTGCCTGCGTAATAAAAAAATTCCTTACTAAGTGTGCATTCGTTGTATGTGCCTGTCTTTATATAGTTCAAGAACTATGCCAAAGCATTGTCAGTTGGCGGTTGCTAGTTCGAACCTTATTTAAAAAAATTTAGTTATTATGTTACCAAGTTTTCCGTATATTACTAAGCATATACATACACATTGTATGTGCCTAAGCTGAAGCATTGTGCAGCTGGTGGTTGCTGGTTCAAATCCTATTTTAAGCAAGAAGGGAAGCTAAGAAATGTTTTTCTTTTTTTTACGACGGTGGTTTACTTATAGGAAAAGTTAAAGGATGCCTTGTGACATGTTTTTGTTTTACTAAGTGGTCGCTGGTTCAAATCCTTTTTATAAAAAGAAATCGTGCCATATTTGTGACTTTCCTTTGTGACTGGAAAATAGACAGAAAATGTAAAATGAGTCCACATATATATGCATCTGCATATTTATTTATCTGAAGACGAGAATTTTAGACAGCGTAATCTACTAGTCGAAAATTCGGCGTCATTTTTTATTGCGCTTAACTCATTTGGAAAGTGTTGGTAACAGAAGGAAATTCCTCCGAAAAATATAGCACATTTTTCAGCCTGCCCAGACTTGACTCCATAAAATTATCTATCTGTGCAGACAAACAGCGGAGACATGAGAAACGAGAATAGAAAAAGCCAGAAGTGAGCCCCACCGTACACCATGGAGATAAAAATGCAATAAAATTTCGACGGCGTCGTCTGATGGCGTTTTAGATGGTTGCGCACAGGCGGTGCGGAGCAGGAGGGTCAGGGTTACAAATGTCCCCGCTGTGTATTGTAATCACTCAGTTGAGTTGGCTTTTCAGGGGTCGCTATGCATGCGCCCCGTTTATCTAAAGTGTTTCGCTGAAGGGTTTCACCAGACAAAGAAAGAATGAGCCAAGGCAGGGAAAGTAGAATATGCTAGTGGCTTTATAATGGAATACCCAAATGTAATAATGTTTATGACGGGATATGACATGAAAACTATTAAGGCTCAAGCGTTTTAGTTAATTAGTTAGTAAAGTAGATTTCAAGGTATTACCAGAAAGAAAGACCTGGAGCATCGGACGTGATGAGCAAGAATTTCTTTGGCTTTTTTAGAAATCAAGCACTACGACATGCTTTTTACTTATTCAGCTGGCCATCTATGTCAATTTTATCTATAAAATAGTTATTATGTCCTTGTAGGGGGTACTTTAGTTTTATCATGAAATGTGTAGCGCGTTGAAGGAGACATCTCCAACCCCATAATATATATAAACTCTGGAGCAGCATCAACAGGCGCGTAGATATAACCATGTCCGTCTGTGTTTCTTTTTTTGATAAGAGCTCTAGTTAAGTCCAATTTTTGCAGACAAATGCAATTCAATTTGTTATCAACAGCTTTTTGGCACACTTTCCAACACTAGCTTTTAGTTTATGTTTCGCTTTTATTGTGAAAAACTACAATTTTCTGACATATTTGTATTAATTTATCTACATTTTATTTATTTATACTACACTTATTTATATAATATTTATTTATATTATATTTATTCATATTTTATTTATTTATATTTAATTTTTTTATTGTTTAATTTTGTATATTTTGTATATATAATTTTGTTTTCTTTCATTTTTATTTTATTTGCTTGTATGATAGGAATGCCATCCAGCTCGAGCTAGATACATATGAGGATAGACCCTGTGAATAACACCGTCTGGGCCTTCTCTTTCTGACCCTAGAAAGCCAAGCTCCACATATGTCTGCCTCTTCCAGCTGACAGTCGCATAAAATAAATTCTGGTAAACATGCGGCACACGTTCTGGCCCAAAGAGCCCCCGCTTAATGTTCTAACCATTGGCAGTCGCTATTTAGTTGAAAGTGCAGTTAAGCAACAGTTTTAGGAGTTGCTAGCGCCACAGGGCGATAAGCGCTGTCGTTTATAATGACAGGCAACTTGCAACTCGTTCAGAGGGGGGCGTGGAGGGGTGGCAAGTTGCAACCCTTACCAGAAGTGAGTTGTCTGGACCATGTGCTGGCCTCATCCATATAGCTGACATGTGCTCTGTGTGCGCTGGCTAATTTAATTAAATTCAACTTAAAGCAGCCCGCGGCAGCCGATGCCGACAGGCGTTGTGTGGCATGCGGCATGCAGCATGCAACATGCAACATCCACTTGCCTTTGCCCCAGTCCAATATTTTACGCTTTTAATTTGTTAATTCATTTTCTAGCTGCATAGAGGGTGAGCGAGAGAGGGAGGGGTGGGGACGAGAGAGCAGGCGATGTGGGCAGGTTGCCGCAGCTTGGCTTTGCGCCTGCAACAAGTGCAACAAGCCGCTGTGCAGCTGCCACACATGGATAAACGCACACACACACACAGTCACCCGTTCACATACACACTCGGCATTTGATTTCGTTTGTTTTAACTGCTTTCACTTTTCTATTTACTCTTTCTGTGCGCCGTCTGAAATGAAAAATGGCCAAACGTTGTTTATTTGCTCAGCTAATAGCAGCTCGCACACACACACACACACACACACACACACACACACACACACAGACACACCTACACACGCACACTCACACACACAGAGAAGAGCAGCTTTTAGCGCTTTAAATTTAATACTGCCAAGTAGGCGCCGCGTGTCTTAATAAAATCGCAGCCTTCTTTTTTTTATGTGACTTGCGCGTAATAAATTTTATATTTTTTGATAGTCGTATAAATTCTGATATATTAACCGTGTAAACTGACGGAACACATCATCAGCACAGCCAACTACGAGTCTGCGTTCTAAGAAGGAAGAGATGGAAATGATTTCCTTCCTGCCTTCAGCAGGCCTTGCCCATAAATTTGCTGAGAAAACCTTTTGCAATTTACGCATCTGCTCAGGCGTCGCAATGTTACTTCCCTACATTGTGCTCAAGCAGAGCATAGGAATATGTTAATGTAGAAGTCTGTTTACTTGGCATAATTTAATTTTTATATTACATTTAAAGATTTCAATAGTCTTACAATTTTGTTAGTAGAACATACAAGGGTTTTTCTTCATTGTATCTCAAGTAATATAGCTTGATATAACTTTCTTTTAATTTGCTTTCATATTAATTTTTAATAAATTAAAAGAAGATAACAAGCGTGAGGTTGCTGGTTCAAATTTTGTAGCAATTATATCTTTTCATGTTTGTTACTTAATTTTTTACAATAGCTCTAGTTTGTTTTCATATACATTTTGAATAAAGTAGAAAAAGAGGCTGAGCGTCGGACTAGCAAGCGTGAGGTTGCTGGTTCAAATCGAGTAGCATTTCTCTATTTTAACATATGTTATTTAGTTGCCTTATTAAATTGAGTAATTTTGAATGAAAAAGAATTGTTTTATTTTTGTATTCATATCGAGCGTTGGACTAGCAAGCTTGAGCTAGCTGGTTTGAATCGCGTAGAATTTTTTTTGTATACTTTATAGTATTTAATATGATATTATAATGTTTAATATGGTAATTTTTTTCGATTAAATACGACCCTTTATTTTTGTTAGGGCATTTTAACGTCGTCGTAGGTCTTTTATTTTAAATACGACCCTTTTTTTTTGTTAGGGCATTTTAACGTCGTCGTAGGTCTTTTATTTTGAATACCCCGTGTATTAAATTAAATTTTATTTGCTGCATACGGTTCAGGTTCACAGCCAGCCCTGAGACACACCATGTGGTATGGAACATAATTTTTTATTTGTCTAGAGCAGACAGCAACGCAGGCTGCTCAGCATGGATACAGCTTTTTGTTGTTTATTGAGGATCTGGTGCACACAGGTCTTGACTTCAGAAGATTTTTAATGCAACTTTAAGCAGATTACAATGCGAAAATCTCTGCAATTGAATGTATGCATTTCCAAGTGGAAATGTCAGAAATGCTTCGCAGTGCAAATCAAATTCCAGCTAATGGATAAGCAGTTGTCTGTGCGCTCGGGTGGCTGCCGACCCGGAGTTGGCCTGAATGTTGGCCATGATGTGGCAGCTATGTGCGCAAAAGCCACAAACAATTGACCCGCTGCAGACAATTTCTCAAGCTGGAGCTGTGCAGCGCATTTATAAGGACTCGTATATGTTCAACATTTTCATTCTATTCTATTTTTTGCTCAGTTTTTGATTTTGTTTTGCTCCACAGTCTTTTGCCTTTCCATTTGCTATCGACCGATTTGTTTTTGCACCACAGACAATCACGGCAAACATACAAAGATTTCTTTAGGTTTTGCTCTGAAGCTGGTCAAAAGCAGCTTTCGATCGAATGCTCCATGACGAAAATGTGTTTATAAAGTACTGTCAAAATATCTGCAAAGTTATGAATAGTTTTTAAGTGAGCTTGGAGCTTAGGGTTTACTCATTAGGATGTAGACATTTAAGTCTGTCGTTAAATGGGCTAATTATTAGAAGAAAATTAAAAGTGATTTTTAGAAATATAATATTTTTTTTTCAACACATTTAAGCAGCAGCAAATATTAAAATCAAGCATTCAGATTCAGATAAATAAATATAATAACAACGTTAATTTAAATTAAATTATATATTAAAACAAGATAACATACAAAATTTATAATTAAATCAATTTTAAAGACTAAGGTTTTTTAAAGGATTTGATTTACTTCGACATTTCTTTATTTATATGCTTGCCTCTGTGGTCCATTAAATTTGTTATTGAAAACTTTAAAGTACGCTCTGACCGTACCAGATTGGTTACTAAAAATTATATAATCACTTTTCCAACCTTTTTCTCGCCCGTGGGAATATGCTTTTGCACCTTTAAATTGGGTTTTCTACACGTATTCATATTATATTATGTAAAGCTTTGAAAATACCTCTGAACGAACTTATCTAAAGCCTTTGCCCCTTTTCCACCTGGGACCGTGGATTTTCTGAAAAGTGTGAAACACGTCTTCAAGAAATTTTTACAAACGTCTTTAAATTTAAGTTAAAAGCGCTTGGAATGATAACCGAAAAGCTTCACAGAACCTTTTTCCGCTTATTTTTTACAGATACGGGTGGAAGTCTTCAAAACCACATCTCAGCTCTTATGATTTATATGTATTTATCGCTGTTGCACCTTCGATTCGATGCTCCATAAATCGACCTCTACAGCTTCCCATTTGTAGCTCGCAATAAAACAATAATCAACCCAGGTTGTTTTGTTTTTCACGTGCAGCATTTTCTCATGCTCTCTAAGCGGCTTACGTTCCTCGACCTAAGCCACAGAAATTGACTTGTTTATCCGAACAAACCAAAATATAAAAAAATAAAAGCCGCACACCAAAGTTTAGATACCCTGATAGACATATGGCTGTGTAATGCTTTGCTGAGAAAGCTTTGATTCCTATGAATGTTGGGGACTGGGCTATGGGCAGGGTATGGAAAATAAAAACCAATACAAATGATTAATGCGTGCCGCGTCAGCCCAAAATATGTGCGTTGTCTGCACACCCATTGTCGGCTAGATGGCTGGGCTGGCAGGGGGGCGTGGCTGCTGGCTAGTGCCCAGTGCAAAATGTGGCCATACGAAGGAAAGTTGGCTAACTTATATGCTGATTACAGCCAACATTGGCCGCAAGTTATTATCAAATGTCTCCCTCGAGTAATATATATCTGTGGCCATACAAAACACAACAGTTCAAAGGGAATGAGAGGCGTTTTTGCCCTCGGCCCTATCCCTTCTGCCCTCGGGGCGTTGCAGCGTTTAACACAATAATCGAATATTCTCCTAGGAGGGCAACTTGAACTCGGGCTAGTTCTCAAGCCTTTGTGTGTGTAAGTGTGTGTGTGTGTGAGGGGGGGGGGCTAATATTTTTATGGAGCACGCCCACTTTTTGTTTTTGTTGACCGAATCGGACAAGCAGCCAAACAAGTGCCGTTAAATGAGCCTGTTAATCATGTTCATGTTCATGTTCATTTGTTGTTTGTGTGCGTGATTTATGCTTATTTATATATTATTAACTTAGGCATTGCTACAACATTTGTTAACAAAAGTGAAAGGGGGTGGGGGCCGAACTGTGGCTGCTTCTGGATTTTTTTGATATATGGTCTAAGCCCGAAGGGCATGGCTATATGTACACTACTTTAGCTTGATGTGACACTTGATAATAGGGGAAAGTGGGCAGGAGTCATACTCCAGAGAGTGCAAATATTTTTATTTTATAATTTACATAAGAGCTTAATCAAGCCAAGGAGATTTATCTTAAGGTAAGTCTCGATTCGGACTTGCAACAATTAGTTGATTTTCCGTTTAATTTTCTAAGGCAAATTATCTTGCAGCTCAAAGCACAGTCACCTTGTCTTTATATGCACTTCAATTAAATTCGCATTAATGGTTCGACAGACACCTAGGAAGCATACTCAGCATTCAATCGAATCGCATCCACTTTCAGTTCCCATTCAATGGCAAATACCTTGCCAAGCTTCTCTCGTGAATGCTCGCGGTTGTAACTTGACGGGGATAGTTCATGATTTTTGCTGACCAAGCGAGCGAACTCAATCAGATTTCAGCTTTCAGGGTTTCAGGGTTTCAGGCTTTCAGCTTTTGGCTTTCAGCACTCGACGCGGCTGGCACTTAATTAACGCAATTAATCCAATTAAAATGTCATGTCTCATTAATACGCATTAAATGCGAAATGTTGTGCAATTAAATAAATGCACTTAAATCGACATATCAATGCCAAATAAGCCTCCAACAAACCGATGGCTAGGGGATTGTGGGCGGCTGCTGCAGAAGTCACTGAGCCCGCAAAATGCACACGCCATGCTGAACATCAATGAACAATTAAATAACATGGCGCATTATACAAGCAGCTTCGCATGTTAACCCCAGCTTTGAGCCCAGAACCCCAGCCCCAGCCCAATTCCAGTCCTCTTCATTTCATCTTGGGCTTATTAACATAATCGCCTGTGTCAACGCATTGGCATTTCCCCTTTGGCAGTGGCTAATTAAATGTGGCAATAATGCAGCTCAATATGCACGCACTCCCACACACACACACACACACGCATACACACATACAGCTACATACACTTCACCTTTATTGCTGCTCATATTTTATCAGCGTCGTGTCGCAAGTGTCCTGCAAAATATGCAACTCTCTCAATTAAGAAGAGTCGTTTACAAGACCTATTGAATGTACAAATTAATTGGTCCGCCTGTTAAATGTATGCCAATTGGCAACGGCTGCCAAAGAACCATTCAGGCACTCAATTAAAAAGAAACCCTCATTAAAAAACAAAAAAATTAAATATTATTTCTGCTCAAGTCATTGGCAAGCTCAAGAGTCGTTTAAAAGACTTAAATAACTCTTATGTTTAATGGGGTTTACTAAATAAAATTGAATTACAAATTAATATAAAGCGATAAGAAAGAAAATGATAGAAAAATTGAATTTATATTTATTTAATTTACATTTTTTGCTGTCTCAAATGGCATCAAAGATAACTTAAGTGAAATGATAAACTAAATTAAATGTTCTATTTGTTTAATTTAGGTTTAAATAAGTCATTAAAATACTTAATTAGCTTATAAGTTAAAGGATTTGTACTCAATAAAGACTAAGTTATTAGTTAGCCGACAAAAAAAACATATAGGTTACGTATATATTTTTGTTTGACTTGCATTATTTTATTTATTTGCACTATGGCTTAGTTAAAGGAAGTTTTCAGGGAAACCTGCTTTTATATTTGACTTATTTTGTGTGTTAGGTTGAGGTGGAACTTTTTTGTTCGAGGAGATCGAGAATTTGTAATGTTTTAAGTCTTCCTACTGCTGCACCAATGTCTTTTGGACTTAACGTTAGCTTTTTATGAAGTCTATTAATGTATTTTTACTAAAATTATTTATGTGCTCTTTTACATAGGGAATCTGTGTTCGCCTGATAGGATGGTATTTTAAGGTTATGCAATGCGAATGATACGAATCCTGAATGATGTATTCTATCTTAGAGATATATTCCTTTCGCTCGTTTCCAATTTTCACTACTTTTTATATTTTTTAGGTCACAAATTAATACAAACTTTAAGTTTAGTTTCAAAAATTGTATCGTTAATGTCAGAAGTTAACTTCGCCTGATCAAAGCCCTGAGAAAATATATAAACAAATATATAAATGCATAGCTAGTAAAACACAGCTGTGTTAGCCAATATAATTATGTCTCTTTTGACTGGTCAAGCATTTAACAGTTACGTCGTCTTATTGGCCACCTTGTTTATAATTTTGTGGCCAAGTCTGTGGCTGCTTCGCGGTCTTCTCCTTTGTTGGGCTTCAACCTTGTTGTTGTTGGCTTTTGCTGTGGTCGCTTGCACGGCAAATTATTGCATCACAAATTGACAATTTTCAAGTGGCAGAGAAAATCATGCAATTTTCCCATTTGCCACCTCAAACGCTAGTTGACTTTCAGGCACGCCCCGCCTGCCCCTTTAGCCCCCTTCAGACCCCACCAGCTGCAGCGCACTTTCTATCATTTTACTGTTGCTCGTGTTGCTCTTGAGTTTTTCCCCAGCTGTAGGAAAATTTTATAGCAGCCGCAAGTTTTTTAATTAGCTGCCGCACATTTTCTTGACATTTCCACTTGCTGCCATTGTCATCATCATTGTCATGCCAGTAAATTGAGGGCGTGGCAGCTCGAGCCTGCCCTCTGCTCCTACGTTTCGAGTGCTAATTGCATTTCTGCTGTGTTTTTTGGTACTGATTTTGAACTTTGAGGTTTTATGCCATAAATGCAATTAGCACAAACTTTTGCCATGAAAATGTTAATGGGGTTTTGTAGTTATTGTAAACCAACCCACCTCCCCCCTCCACCCATGCTCCTCTGTAACCTTCGAGCGGCCCCCGAAACCAATCACTTTTAAAGCAAGCCAACCGAATCTCTTAATTGAATTAAATTTATATCATGGTCAGTCCTTTTTTGGCAGGACCGACAGTAGCCAAAGTCAACATTGAATGTGTGTAACTCATGCAAGTAAACACACTCACACACACACACACACACACACACACACACACACATGCATCTACATAGAATTTGTGCGCAAATATTTGTAAAACGTGTTCATCATCCTGTTGACAAGGTCGTTTACAAAATAAATTCACTAAACAAAATGTTTTTACTGGATTTAATTTGTTTATGCTAACGCAAGGTCAAACCGGAAGTGGGAGTGCCACCGCCCACACTTGCGTGTGTTCCTTGCTGTTGTTGTGATTCCAATCTGGCAACATGTGATTACAATTTGAGCTTTAAATATATTTTAGTTTAACTAGAACAGTCGCGTAATGCTAGCAGTTCTTTATGTATAAAGTAACATAGGTTTCCGTTAAACATTATTGCTTGATTTAGATTGCCAAGAAAAGGATGTAAAACCTACAAAAATAATTTTCGTTTTGATTATTAAAATTGTTAATATATTTATTTTTATTGTTATTATTATACCCTTGCAGAGGGTATTATAATTTTGTCGTGAAATGTGTAACGCATAGAAGGAGACATCTCCGACCCCATAAAGTATATAAAGTATATATAGATCTTCGGCATGCCGAAGATAGCCCTTCTTTCTCGTTTTTATAATTATTTTAGTTTAGTTTAACACTATTGACCTAACTTTTCATATAGATCTAGCCTACATCCGCACTTTAGGTATATACGAACCCGAATTCTCGTTTAAAAATTAAAATAAAAGTTAAAAAAAAAACTAAAAAATTTCTTCAATTTAGGCTAGCTTATTATTTATTTAAATTTTCAATTTGAAAAATAATCTATATACTTTTGTTTAAGAATAGCAACAAAAAATCTATTGATATTATTATGTTATTATTATTTTTTTTTTTAGACTATTTCACTATTTTTTTTTAAGAAAGTATAATTATAATTACATATATCGGTCTTTCTAAAATAAATAATATATTATATTATATATTTTTTTATAAATATTATTTACATATATTTATTTTATAAACTTAAAATAATGAAACAATTTTACCAAAAAACGAAATTATAATTTTTGGCGTGTAAGATTTTTAAATTTAAGGTATTTTAAGTTGGAAATACATAATAATAAATAATACGAAGTTAACTTATCATAAATTCTTCTATTGTTTTTTATAAATGAGCACAAAAACCAACAAAAAACGTCATATTATGATTTGTAAGTCTTTCCTTTTTCTAACAGAAGAATACCCGGTCTTTAATTTTAACATGCACATCAGCCTCTACAATTTTTCATGGCTAAAACTCATCTGAAAAGTTATGTAAATAACCTTTTTCCTAGATTGCTTAACTTTAATTTGAGTTAACAAATTGAAGAGTTGAAAATTATTGAGTTGCATAATTAAATAAATAATAAAAGTGTTGTAGCTTTATTAAACAGAAATACGGAAATTAAAAGCCTTTAAATTATTGCTGCAGTTCGTAATATATAATTTAATCTATTTTGGTGATACGATTTATTGAATTTATATAAAATGTTACTTACTCATGACATAAGTTGCATATTGATGAACTTGGTCATTAAACGATAAGCTATGGAATTGTAATTTCCCCGAGTATATCAATTTGAATTTCATACACAAAGAACTTCCATGTAAAAGATGTTCATTTGCAACCTATCGAATTGCAACTGCTTGAGCTTCGGTTACATTGAGGATTTACGCATCACCTTGAGCTGAATCAACAGCAATTGCTAAGAACTAAGAGCAACAGATAATAAGTCCAGACACCTAACAGGTGAAAAGTGGAAACCCATTGAGCTCAATCAGCTTTCAGCGCTCGAAAGACTGCAGCCAGAGCAAGAGCCACAGCCACAGCCGCAAGTTTATTTGCTCATTCAGCTCAATCACAGATCAAATAGCCAAGAAAAAGTGCTGCTGGGAAAAACACCTGGCAAACAATTTGAACTACGCTCAACCTTTGAACTGCAAACAACGTGAGCAAACGGTGTTCCAGCCAGACAATTGCCGGAGTTTGGGGCAGCAGGGATGCTAAAAGTGCCAGCCAATATAAATTGCTCCGGCCAAAGGTAAAGATGAGCTAAGGGGGGGCGGATGGTATGGGTTGTTAGTCTAAGCTGGATTGTCTTCGCCTTTTGTTTTTCCTACAAACAATTTGCCAAATCAGAGCCGCAGCAAATTGCAGATTGAACTTCGGCTCAAGGCTGGCAGAAAGAAATGCATATGCATAACTTTTGGCCAAGTCAGCGCCAACTGCTCCCCTCTCAGGTAAAGCCCCAGCACAAGCACTAGAATTAATGCAATTTTATGTGCGCTTTTGATTTCCCAATTGGATTTGCCACATAATTCACAGGCTCTTCGAGTTCAAATTGAGCCACTCGCATTCGACTTTATAAAAGTAAAAGGTATCAATTCAATTGAATTTAGGCATTGAACACCGCTCTAGAAAAAGTTGGTATACTCATTAAGTGTGACAATAAAGGGTATATTGTTTTCTTGCTAATTTATGTAGCAGGTGGAGGGAAACAACTGCGATCTCAATCATATTCTAGAATATCCTGTGCAGAACAGGCTCGATTTTCATATTTCAGTAGCTCGAGGATTTTAAGAAAAAACATTGTACACCAAATTTGCAGGAAGAGTTTACCTCTTTTACATAACATCGATAAATAGCGATTTAGATATTTCGATAACTCGGGGATTATAAGATACAGATACGCCAAATGTGGCATGTAGACTCTCGTGAAGTATACACTGATTCAGAATAATTCATCTTTTGGATAACTCCCCCGTTCCGCCCGAAATTTTATAGAAACGCGCTTATCAATAATTTCGATGCCAAGCTTAAGCTTTGTAAATTTCATTAAGATCTATTCAAGAACATATTTTTCATAGTTTGGGGCAAAGAGAAGAAGAAGCAAAGACCGCACACTACGCATCTGTTCATGTGTTTGCCTCGTACAAAAGAAAGTCCCAGTATTTCCACGATATTACCTAGTCAAGCATGCCCCATTAGCGCACACCTATTTATTATATTTCATTTTTGACTTTGACTTATGTTCGACTACTATGTAAAGCTGTCTGCATAACTGCCAACGATTTGGGCCCATTGATGGGCCCGAAATATGATTTAAGCAACTGCCACACTCTGAATGACAGGCAAAACAACTGGGTGCAGTCAGGCGAGGCGCATTGACAAGTGTAACATGTGCCAGGCGTTGCCAGACATGAATAAATTACTAAATAAATACCATAAATTTGTATGCATATAATATTATATTTTTAGTTGTTGACGTTGCCCGTTGCCAGGCACGAGGCGTCCAAAAATTATGCAGCGTCAACTTGTGGACCTGTCGCGGGGTCTTCCTTGCCTGCCTGGGTAATAAACTGGCACTTGTTACGGTTATATAACTATATATGGCAATCTTCAGCTGCTGCTGACGCCTCATCCTTTCAGTTCAATCAACTTTTACTTGCCAATACTTTGGCTCGTTTGGGACAACATCTAACTGACGGCAGCTGCTGCCAAGGAGCAACTTTTCGCTGATGAAAAGCGCAAAAAAAAAAACAAACTGTTTTTGCACCTTAAAAGGCTCAGTTGAAGACGCAGCCAGACAGACATGAGCATATAGCATAAAGCATATAGCATATACTTCAATGCAAACATTTTCGCATGCAATTGCCAAATGTAATTAGTTTTGCATCTTACGAGTCGTCCAATTTGCATGTCTGAGTGTATTTTGGCCCGACAGACATTGTAATGCAGACGCATTCACAATAACTTTGAGTACATTTGAGTATTTAATTAATTGTGAACTGTGTGTTTGTGGTTAACTTTATTAAATCTAACTGCAAGACTAAGTTTGTGCAAAGTTTGAATTGAGTTTTTGATAAAAGACAAGAAAAACTAGTTTTATGATATGAGTTATGATAATGGTTAAAAGACATATTTTATAAAAAGTTGGTAGTTTAATTTTTGATAGAGGACAGGAAAAATTAGTTACATAAAAGAGTTTTGCAAACAATTTAAGTTTCTACATCACGAAAAAGCTTTTCCTCTGGATCTTCAGGGCTTATAAGAGTTCTCTCAAATATATCTGAAAAGTTATCTGGACAGATCTTCGATATCCATCGTTTTAATGAAAAGAGAGGAGCTTTCGATAATTGAAAAATAATATTAATAGGTTTTTAAATTCCTCAGTTCTTGTCGTCTCCACGAATCTCCGCCTGTCTCACAAGCAAATATAGTTAAAGCGAATCTGCCTTTCGGCCTGATCAAGATATATCTAAAGATCTATCTATTCTATGCAAATTAAGAATCTTACTTCTCCTTCTATGCAACCCAAATGCATAACAGATTTAAGGTTTATTGCAGTGTAGTCGCGTACTGCATTCAATTGAATCAAAGGTGTGCCCCCAGCTTGCATATAAAATGAACTGCCAATTGATTTGCGAGGGGGTTATTGAAAGTGATTTATTATTGAGTATGCATCAGCGCTGATCAAAACAATAAAATCAGAAGTTGAAGCTTTATTGACGCGCCTCAAAGTCCAGCCAAATGCCGCCCTTCAAAGTAGTTACAAAGGCTGTGGGCTCATAGAGATTGTCCGTGCGGGTCTTGGGATTGACACGAACATTGAACTTGGTCAGCACCTCGACAATGGCGCCCTTGATCTGTGTCATGGCAAAGCGCATGCCTGGAATAATTATAAATATGATTAAAAGCAAGTGGAATATGTTTTATGTAAGGCTGAACTTCTCACCTATGCAAATGCGCGGGCCATCGCCGAAGCCCATGAAGACGCCCTGCTCGCGATACATTTTGGCGGCATCGGGCTGCATAAACCGATCGGGCTGGAAAACCTGGGGATTGGGAAAGTATTCCTCGTCCAGCATGAAGCAGTAATGCGGCACAATCACAGTGGTACCGCGCTCCACGATGTAATTCTCCCCATTCTTGTTGGTCAACTCTAGCGGCTCAGTGCACAATTTGTTGGACATAAAGCCGGGTGGAAAGATGCGTATGGCTTCTGCGAATGCAGCACTGAGGTCTTAGCCATAAACATAAAATGACTTCAACTCGAAACTCACCCTGCACACAGGCATCCAGGAAGGGCAGCTCATTTAGCTTGTCAAAATCGATGACGCCCCGGGCATTGAGATGGGCCTCCAGCTCATCCCGCAAACGCTGCTGCACCTGCTCATCCCGTGCCAGCAGCAGCAGCATGTGACTTATGACTGTGGCCGTCGTCTCAAACCCGTCCAGCAAGAAGGTCATTGTGTTGGCGGTCAACTGGCGTGTGTCCAGATTCCTTTTGCTGCCCAACTGCAGTATATAGTCGAGGAAGTCAACGCGCTCGAACTTATTGCCGGCGGCCTGTTGGCCACGTCGTGCGTCTATTGCGCTCTGCATCAGATCCACAAAGAAGTTCTCAATGCGCCGCGACACAAAGCGCAGCTTGAAGATATGTAGCAGAGCCGGCAAAGTGCTGACCAGCACAAAGTACACAACCAAGGTCCAGGGCTGAGTGAACAGTTCCTTAATGTAGGCCAGAATTGGCGTGGGCTTGTCCGTGAAGCTCTCGGCCTTCAGCCCAAGCACGCAGTCAGTGACCATTTCGGAGGTGAAACGTAGGCTCATCTGCCAAGACAACGCAATATTTTAACGTAGATAATCGTTTTTATTTCGCAGATAGATTTAATTAGTATTATTAGATATTATAGTACTCACATCCTTGGCATCGATCCCGCCTGGTGCAGCCAGGCGGATTTGCTTGCACAGCCACTCGGTCATCTTCTGGCACACCTCTATGGTCACCGGGTAGACAGTTTTGATCTAGAATTGGCAGGCAGCAGCGGAATGTGAATTATAAAACATGTTAAGCAGAATATACAATTGCAGCTAAATTTGAACCAGCGGCTTTTCACTAGTTGGTGCAACGCTCAGACGCTAAAGCCGGTTATCTAGCCGACTATCTAAAAGCAATCCAATATTTATTTCGATATATCACTTACTCGACTTATGGTCAATCCGGGCGTAATGTCCGCGCGTCGCTGTTTCCACTCCTCGCCGACCAGGTTGAACGGATTGTTGGCAAGTATAAAATCGGACTTCTCATCCACCATGAGGGACATTTCGTTATCATGGAAGTGCTTGAAATCCGATACAAAGACGCGTCGTGCCAGCTGCGGGTTGATCACCAGAAGCTGTGGAGTGCGTGTCCCATAGATACCGACCGCATCGTATTGCTGCTTGTATTGCCTTTAGTTGGGTAGTAATAGAATAATCTTATTTTGCTTCATATGGGCTGACAATTTACCGGTAGATTTCATCGAGATCGTAGATCACATGTCGTTTCATATTGTACATGTGCGGATAGTTGCCAATGAAGATACGCGGCGCCGGACCCGGAACCTTACGCTTGCGCCAGTATCCAAAATTCCAGGTCATGAATATATAGAAGAGCACCGCAATTAGCAGCAGCAAGGTCAAAGTAATTTCAAGCATGATTACGCGTTGATGATGTCGCTCGAGTAACCATTTAAAGACTGACTGCAGCTCGGCAATTCCTTGACTACTTGTACCAGCCCCCCAACAGACAGACAGGGTAGCGAGCTTTCGGAGAGCATTTCTCTGATTAGATTTGCTCAATTGCCCCCACATAAATTTATCTTTAAAGCATCAAACATACATTGATTCGAGTATATAAATATTATAGATGCTGATAAAGCTTATCAACGTCAAGCGGCAACTTGACACACACATTTATTTGTTTACAATACTCTCTTGTTGATTTTCAACACTTGTGAAATAATTTTGACCACTAATGAAATAAATGTTCTCTATTTGTTTGGGTACCCTTTAAAATATGTGAGTTGTGTTCCCTCGACTGAACGAACGCGTAGATCTCAGAGATTATAAGAGTTAGACGCTTCAAATTTGATAAGCGGGGGCTTCCAGTGCCACACTGCATTTTTCGATAATTATCGATATTTGAGTTAGATAGATAAGAAGAGTGATAAAATAGTTCAAGAGGTACAGCCTTAGGCTTTGCACATTTACCTGCCAAATAAATGCCATGCATATTTCATTAGGATAGACCCAATAACTCCGAAGTAATCTAAATATACATATTTTATAAGGCGGGACACTATTTTGTGGATTTGTCAAAGAAAGCTCACACATTTGTAGCGGCTTTATGTGCTGGGCACAGGGTATCGCCTAGTCGGATACTCACAATTTGAGCACTTTTACTTATTCAACTTTGTTTTTGGTCAGTAAAAAAAAGCTCGCGAGAGGCAGACGTTTAGTATATGAATTATGTGTAAACTTGAACTTGATCGACTAGCAGATACTCAATATAAATTATTGGAATATTTATTGATTAATATAACTGCCCAAATAATTATTATTGTTTGATTTTAAATTTAAAGTTATAAAAATAACTATTATCAATATAATTGTTTTAATTATTGTTATAAATATTATGATTATTATTTATTTCTTATTAGAATTATTTTAATAATTATTGCAGTTTTATTTTCTATATTATTATTATTAATTTAAAAAGAAAAAAAACAAGAAAAAACACCAATTTTAATTATTGTTATTATTATTATATTATTCGATTATTATTTTCATTTTGAATATTATAATTAAAAGTGATTATTAATATTATAAATATAATTAATATTGTTATTATTCCGATTTAAAATGTTTTTTGAAAATTTTTATTTATTTTTACGCTTTACTATTTACGCTTTCTTTTAGCTATGAAGCTTTAAGCTGCGCATATTCACATATTATTTGCAGAGCTTAAACGTATTTGCCCTAATTCATTTGCTTGTATAGGGTAATTACTTGTTTCAAGTTTTCAATTGACTCAAAACAACGCTTAATTGACGCTTGAAAAAACGCGCAAGCGATGAGCGAGAGCGAATGAGAGCAGCACTTAGGTGGGTGTGGAATATAGACTATAGACAACAGAACGTTGCGCTTGTGGGGCTCTCATCTATAGAGAGAATATAGACAACGACAATGACAAGCAAAACAAAACAATATTAAGTTCGAGCTGAAAACAAATTATGCGTTGTTACAAGCATCGGCTAATGTTGCTTTAATTAAATATGAATATAAATTAATTTATAGCTACAGTAATGATATTAATAATTATTTAATGAATTAAACTATTAAAATATGCGAAGCTTTAAAGTTTTTATTACTTATTTAAATAAATTTTCAGTATCATATATTTTTACAATAAAGTTAAAATAACATAAATCAATCAAGCTATTTTATTTATGATTTACAAAATACTTTTGCACTTAATGCTGCATATAATTAATAATTTATCATTTATAACTTATTATTTATTTATTTCCATGTCTGTTAAGTATTTATTTATTCATTATTATAACAATTAATAACATGAGCTAATTAAATATTTCAAATAATATATGTTAGGCATTTAGATACATGTTTATATGTCTATTTTGATCGGTCATATATATACAAATACATATACATATATAAATATACCTATATTATACGAGAATATGTATTCATAATCGTAAAATTCAATTCTGTGATCTATTTATATTTTATTTTTGCCAACATTTCGCTGTGATTGTTGTTATTTGAATACACAAAAATCACTGCTTAAATATTGAACAATGCAATGCTGTCGACGATTTATTAGAATTCCTATTTATTTTATTTATTCAACCTAAATAAAACTCTTGTAATTGCGCATTTGTACAAAGTAACTGAAGACGCTTTTCCGCCAAAAAAAAACTAGCCCTTTGATGTTTTGGTCTATCTTCCTGCACAGTGTCCATTATTTACAGCCATTTATTGAAAATTATGCGACAAAATATCTGTGCCATGTCAAGCTTTCAATAGCAAAATAGCAATAATATTTATGGCCAATGCAGCAGCAGACGCAATCGACTGGCTTCCTTTTGCTTTTTTTTTTGGCTGAGGGGTCTGTGCGTTGCCACACAATGCACCACTTGGGCGGCACATTTGTCATGTGTTGTGGTCAGGCTTATTAAACGGCTTTTAAGCGCCAGGAACCATGCACAATGAGTATTTTCTATAGCTGGGTAGATTTATGCATCTGCCCGGCGTCGTCCTGACGGCGGCCTTGCGAATTATGCGGCATTTCAAGATGTGAATAAGAACTTTTTAAAGAAATTCGGATAGTATATAGTTTGTGCGTATAAAAACTAGGGTAATCTGTAACTTATCCCATTCTTTTTACAGTTTTTGAGGTGCTCGAAAAGTCCTTTAAGGTCAAATGGACCAATTAATGCATGCTTCATATAGAAAGTAAGCAAACAAGTTTCATTTTAGCTGAGCAGCAGATGCTGAAAGTCAACAACAATTGTTAATTTATTGTCTTTAAACGAGATCAAACAATTTGTAAACTTATTTAAAAGAGACTTCAAATTTCAAATGGGCTTTGTTGGCTCAGTTAAGGAATGTTTGCCTAGTTCTAGCTTAAATTTACATCAGTTAAGCCCATGGCGTATACAACTAGTCCGCAACAATACCTTTCCACACATTGAAAGCAAATACACAGCTCCGTACCCTTAGGAGGAAAATTCGCAATTTATGAGGCAGCTCACTTAACTTGGTCAGGCAAAAAAAAAAACAAAAACAAATAAGGAAAGAAACAAACAGTACCAAAAGCTTTTTATGTGTTTGAAACGTGTTTGGCTGCCATGACATTTGCCGTAACACGCAGCTCGTCCATTTGTAACCTACCCATAAACACACACAGACAGAGAAACATAAATTCATGCATATGTAAAAGTTAATATGTATCTATGAGCAGGACTGGAATGCAACCCAAATTAAGATGTTGCCTATGCTAAATTGTCATGCTGTGTGTCTGAAAAATTATGTGAGGCCCCTGGAAATGAGCTGGGTTAAGCCGCTTTAAAGCCAGCTCCTGCACTGCCCGATAACAAGCAAGAGTAATTAGAAAGAAGTGCGGCCACAAAAATATTCCATGCATAATTAAACAGCAAATAAAGCATTATCAAGTTGCCGTGTTGCCGAGCAGGCGGCATTAACAACTGCTACAAGGACACAAAGTATACATAGTAAAATATTAATATCAATTAATAGGCAACAAGTTTCGGGTAGTGTGGGGTTTAAGTCCTACTGCTGCTTCAGGGCATCATCAGGGGACATTTCATCATCTTAATGGGGCAGTCCACTTCGAACTGGACCACAGTCAAGTCGGGCTACGTGTCCCGGCAAAGCTGCTTGTCTGTCAATGTGGCACATGACACTCGTATTGAACAGACGGGCCACATAAGCACTCGTCTATAAGTACTAGGACAGAGTCGGTGGGTGTTGCGAAAGCAACTCATCCAACATGAGGCCTCAGGTGTTTGGCTCGGCTTTGCAGCCGAGTCAAGTACTCCAAGTGTGTTTGTATTTGCCGACACACTGAGCATTAAACCAGGCATATATTCTGCAAGTATACAAATCGAAGGCTATCCACTCGATGAATCTAACGTGTGGTATATAATGTATATTAGTTATAGTTATAGTTAAACTCAAAAAGTAAACAATTGAGGCAGACATACTCAGACTATAGATCAATAGAGCATTAAATTCATATTATAATGAGAATTTTTATTTGTTATAAATTTCTAAATTAAATGAATATAACGTACTTAAAATTGCAGCAAGGGCTGGCTTCATAGGTGCGTCTCCAATCCAAAGGGCAGGGCACTGGCTGAAACCTTGAGCCTTATTTTTATTAATTCAAGTGTGTTTCCTATCTATATCTCGTCTTTAAACTCGAATTTCCTTGCCATGGTCATTTTTGATTATCAGACAAAAAAAGGTTACTACAAATATTAAACATTTTTTATTTTATGTTATTCATTTAAAGACTTTAAAATATTATAAATACTTTTATTTTTTTTTTTAAATTTTAAATATTATTTATTTATTTCTTATTTTTATATTATTTTAAGCTATTAATGAATTGATTTTATTCATTTTATTTTATGTTATTTTATTTTGTTTATACTTATTTTATTTCTTGTATACTATTTATTTTATTTTTATCATTTTTTATTTTTTATATATTCTATTTATTTTATTCATTTTATTTATTTAATTATTTAAAAAAAAAACATGAATTAATTAATTTCTCGTTGGACCCTAGTAAATAGTTATTTCTATTCCACAAGCCTTTACTTACGCTTCAGGACAGTCCCTCTATATATTATACGTTGTTAGCTTTAAATAAATATAGATTATTCATAATAATATTTAATAACAAACCTTTTGTTTTTCAATATTTTATACGTATTTAATCATCGGCAACCGGTTTCAATTATTTCTAATTTAATAAAAGCTTCTCTAGCGCAGATAATAATTCTCCAGGCCAACATAACATCCCTCCATATAATGCGTGAAGTATTTTTAGCTCACCGACTTCACGCTCCCTCCCCCCATCCCTCTGTCATGCTTGCTCATAATCACAGCAATTAGCAATTATGGCTACCCCATCTACGGGCCTTAAGTGTTCACACCTTTCTGGGCACCGTCTCAGGTCTTATCCCTTTTAATTAGATGCCGCCAAAAGGCAAATTCCAAGCTCAAGCTGCGAGTCATCTTTTTCACCTATCCCTAACCAACGCCCTTCCCCCCTCTCATTGTCTCTCTGCCCCTTTGACTATTTGCTTTGCAGTTGGCAGCTGCTTTTGCTAACAACGCGCAAGTTTTTTCTGCCCATTTCTAATTTTCATTTTAATTATTACGAGTATTATTCTGAAAATCAAGCGAGCGGCAACATTGGGCGAGCGCACAGTTTCAATAGCGCGGCCCTTTTCAATAGTGGGCGGGGCTGGCAGTCAGACAATGGCAGCTGTTACACTTTTTCTGTCCTTGCCACCTGTCTTTGGCATTGTAGCCCACCTGCGTGTGTCTCTCTCTGTATCTCTGTATCTGTGTGAGTGTGTGTGTGTGTGTGTTATCATATTTCACGCCTATTAGCATTTTAATTTAATTAACATTTATGACGACAATTTGCGCGTTTGCAGCCATGAAAATATGCGATAGCTCGAAGCTGTCTGCACATTGAAGACAAAGTTGTTGCGCTCCGAATTAGATTATGTACAGTCCGAGGGGCGCTCAGATGATGAAATTGCCAGGCCGGAGAGAATACCCAATTTGGATTTGAGTTGAAAAAAATATTTCATCCAATCAAGTCGGAAAATTGCATTGCTCAATTTATAGCCTTTACTTGCAGAATTTCAGTGATGGGTGACTATATAAAAACCTATGGATGTACAAAGTTTAGGGATTAAGCTCCCGTAAAACAAATATTGTTTATTGTAGAAAGAAGGATTAAGCTATACAAAATCTATTTCAATATCTAACCTTCTGTGACATTCTATATATACTAGACTTTCTCCACAATCTCTCGCTCGCTTGCTCTCCGTATCAAATAGGCATCGCCTCTCTATGTGGTTCTCATAATCATAAGTAATGCTTGAAATTATTTGGTGCATTTTTTTAAATTAACTACTCACAGTTTTCTGAGTTGACACAAAGGTTATGTAAACACCCTTTAGTTTTTATGACTTTTAATAAAAAATACCTTATATGACATATATAAATTCAATTGCTACTCAAATAAAATACAGCTGCCAGGCCTTCCAAACATGGAGGAATATATATACACAATATTTTTTGATTCATTTAATAAACGCGCTCAAAAATATGGATTGATATGCAATGTAATTATTAAATAAAATTGTTTTTGCTTATATCCATATGCCCAAAAGTATGCACTGTCAAAAAACCAGTAATTATGTCATTTGGCAGAGTAGAAAAATGCAATACAATAATCATTGAGAGATGTGAAATGTTGCAACAATTATGTTTTTAATATTGTACATTTAATATGCATAATAACGCGCTTTGTGGAAGTTTTAACGCTTTAGCAGCTAACTTAATTTATTTAAGTAAGTGAAAAAGATAATTGGCGTAAAGTTTATGTATATTAAATGTCGTCTTCTTTAAAGTATAAATGAAAATTATTAAAAACAGTCAGTCCTTTCGTAAGAACTAAAACTGAAATGAAAGGACATTGGGTGCAGCCAAGTAAACCTTAGTCTTTACCTTGGATGCATCAACTTGAAAGCTTGAATGCAACTTCCTTGCAAGTCTATCCAAAAGAAACTCAAACAGAATGATATTAGTAAGCGATGCCGGAAATAATTTCACGTAACTATTTGCACGTAATGCCAGACGAGTCGGCCCCACAGACAGTCCGGAAAAACGGGCAACTATGTAGATGGTTAGATAGTTAGATAGTCGGCTAGATGGCGGCCCAGTTAACGCCCACTCCGTTAGATTTATGGACGCCCTCAGACAGTCAAACATGTGCCTGGCAACTTCAGCTGGAAATTACATCCGCTGTGCCCGGCCAAAAGTTAAACCAGACATTTGGTCAGAGCTCTTTAGAGTAGAATACTTTGAAACACACTTTAATTTAGCATTGGCAACTTGTGTGTGTTGTCGTCTTGGCAGCTTTTATAATCACTGCGAAATGGAATACGGCATTTTAATAGGTTCATCAAATTCATGCGCCTCAACGCATCAGCTAGTCGCAGCAGTTGTCATAGTAGCTGCCACATAAACTCGCCATCAACTATCAATCAATTTTGCGTATTTGTTATTGTCAATCTTTGGCACGGTTAGCTAAGCGGTTTCTATTCATGTGCAGCATGCTGTAAAAATAAATTTCCAATTGCCACAACAAAGTTAGTTGCCTGCCAGTTGTGGCTGTGCATTTTAGCTTGATTGAATCAAATATTAATTAACAATATTTACATGGGACATATATTAAAGTATTTATTGTACATATATGTATTTTTCTTGAAGCCAACCGGTTTCCTTATGAATCAAACCTTAAGCCAAACTATTTGCCCAAAAAACCAATTGAAACGAAACTGCAAGCGACACATATTTTTCTTCCAATCTTTAAGGCGACCCAGCAGCAAAGCATAAATAAATTATATCAATTAAAGCATAAATTGAATTTCAATATAGATTTTATTAAGGCGCAACTTGTATAATTATATTAAATTTCTACTTCATAATAATAAAATTATTTTAAAAAATTGTTTATTAACAAAAAGACGCATTTGTTAATAAAATCTGTTGTTTCCTTTAACATGTAAGAATGAAACACAAAAAAATATTTGAGCCAACACATTGGTACATGTCTTTGAAAGTCCAGCTTTACTAACCAAACAAGGGCAGGAAGCTGGTTCAAACTGTCCTGATTTAATCTTCTATATCTGGCAGTTTATTTAAAGTACGCGTCTTCAAGCAATTGCCGTTTAAGTGCGAAAAGTCAAGACTCGCTGAAGTGTCAGATTTAAAAATTAACAAACACATATTTAAATAGTTTTAAATTTATAACCACTTAGACTGCACTCTATTAGAAAAAGCCTGAAGTGTATAACGACTGTTCGCCTGCAAAGTGAAAACTTATATTCATTCCAAAATTGGGGCCAAACACACGTTCTAGCATAGGAAATGGATTATTTGTGGCATACACGTCGTATGAGTAACGAGTTGCTCTGCTCTTTGAAATTGCTTGATCGTAAATATTTTCTTTTGCGGTCGGTGCAAATAAAATTTTAAAGCCAATTGAATTTCGACAGTTTAATTATGCAAATGCCCCGTAGCCAAATAATAGATAAGTCCAATTAGCATGCGGAGCCGAAAACTTTCAGTCTGGCGCAAATTAATTGAACCTGTTCGAGAGTGCAATAAAAAGGTGGCGAGCTGAAGTTCTGGTCTGTGATTAGCTCAGTGAATGGAAAAGTGCGGATTTGCTTTAAATGTGTGCTTCGATTGTAGAATTTATTAAGTTAATCAGACAATTAAATGCGACTTGCTAATTGGTGGCTTCTGCCTAGTGGTGTATAAATAGACCAGCTCAGACTTTGTTTTCTTAGTATATTTGCCATTTTCCCCATAAATTGATCACTTAATAATTGCTCAAAATTAACCGCAAATTTGTTAGACCTACTAATACGAATATCTTACGTAAACACAACTATATATATACATATACATATATATTCAGAGCTAGTTTGTGCTGTGCAAAATCAAATTTCAATAACCAAACATGAACATAATTGCTTATCGAACAAAGCAAATGAAACCGAATCGAACCGAATCCAAACACCACCAAACCGAGCCAAAGTAAACCAAACAAAACCAATTCTAAATTCGAGGCATTGCGATGTGCGATAACAATTGCGTAATATGTGTATGTTTGCCTGTTTGACCAAAACTAAATTTGGCCAAAACCGCAAATACCAAATGAAAGTAATTGCCAAAACTCTTTGCACTTCAGTTCGCTGCCATGCCTTGCATTGCAGTTGCATTATTATTATTTTGTAATTTAATAAATGGTTTGCCCTTTGCCCCTTCAACGAGTGTAATACCTAGTAAATAGCAGAGCAGCACATTTAATTGCATACAGACATAATATGCGGGCTCATCCCACTGCCGATAACTCGATTAAAAGTTAAACTGCACAAAACTTCAACTACAACTGCAATTTCAAAGCCTCAATGCTGCTCATTAAATTCTCATGCTTGCCTGCAGTTCGGGCTAAAATACTTATAAGAATCCCCAGAGAATTGCATCGGATCGCATCGCACAATGCCCTTTGGCCGGGACTCGGCCTCAACTCCAACTCCAACTCCGGCTCTTGCTCCAGCCTCAACCTCAACCTCTGTTTCAGTCGCCGCAGCCTCTTCATTTGCTGTGGCCGCTTTTGTATTAAACATGAAAGAAAAGGTACCAGAAAAAACAAGTAAAAGTGAACTAAAGGGGTGTGCTCGACTAAGGGATGCTCTCTGCCGAACTATTGTTGCAAAAATAAGAAAATTCTTCTTCCATTTCTTCCCCAAAATATATTAAAAATGTTATCAAAACAAAAAAATAGTATTATTTAATTTGTTAGAGAACTTTGAAATGTATTCGAAAGGTGATATTTTCCATAACTACATACATTTTCTTTATCTCTTGTCCACATGCCGGCTTTTTGGTCTAAAGCTCTCATAATCTTATGAGTACAAAGTTTAAAATAATAAGAGTTACAGAAGATATTAAGATAAACAATGGGAAATAATATTATAAGAGAGAGAGAGAAGTATATTTAAATTATTAAGTCTTCAGCTTTTGTAGTTGACTCTTTTATAAAGACGGACAGACGGATGGACAAAAGTGTAAGTCCGGATCGGCTCAGTTGGCTGTGCAGACAAAGAAAATGTAAGCTTTATGGGCTAACCATTATACCCTTCTTTTTCTTAACTTTTTTCAATGGGTACAGCGTGTAAAAAAAATTGAAGCAAAGAGAAGAGGCAGCCAACCAGCCAAACCATTCACCACAGGGGTGACCGGCGGCAACGGCAAAGTGAACAAAATAAAACTATTTAAGCAAAAATGCAAAAAAGTGCATAAAGTGAGAAAAAAATTCAAAAAATATAAAGTTAAATAATAAATAAAAAGTTACTGTGCTTTCAAAGAAGTTTGGAGTTTGAATAGCAACAAATCGCTGGAGATTTAAAAGTTAGTGCATAAGACTTGATTTTAATAGAGAATACATTTTATATTTAATCAAAAGAATATAAGAGTTTGAATATTGAATACTAAAGAATAAATCTGTTAAAATTATTTAAATGCATAGGCATTTTTTTTAAATTTTTTTTAAAAATGTGTATAACTAAAGACTAAAAGAACTTGATTATAAGAATTGTAATATTACTAAATATTCAAAATTCGGCTATAATTATATGACATTTAATAGAATATGTTTACTTCATTTCAGATTTATACTTTTCCATAATTATAATATATATAATGCAACAATATGCAACTTAAAAATCGTCTTGTGCTTAAAAACTACGAAAATCGCTAATCTTTTTTTTCATATAAAGAATACTGAGAATATTACCTCATCATTTTAAAGGTAAGTCAGATTTGTTTTTACTTTGAGAGCATATTTATTTTAATTATCAGCTTAAAAATGTGATGAAAATATTCACATAACTGTAATGTTTATTCACGAAAATAGATTATCTCTTAATATACATTATCTTAAAGACAACTGAGTAATATTTCAAACCGTAATTCATGCTCCCAATATATGTTCCATTGTTATAAATTCGAGACGTAAATTGATTCACAATTTTACGTTATTTTCTTCCAAATACAAATAAACTTATATACTTTGCTTCCCGAATCGGTTGCCGCTTTTGAAATTGGCCTGTATTAGTTTTCTATTAATCCGCAATACTCGATTTCCTCTTTAGGCCAGGAAATTATAAATTCCCTGAACATACATTTTCTAAAAACCTAAAATCGATCAATAAATAAATTAATCTTTTTATTTAATTTATATAATCTTTCAACAAATTATCGCCAATAATAATGATAACCAAGCGAAAATCCTAAAAATTTGATAGTAATTATATGATTGTCTGAGAGGTCTGATACCTAAATATTCAGAGATTTTGGTTGACAGCAAATGCAAATCTTACAGTTTCCATTGTGGCGCACTGTATTATCCTAAAGTATTTTTTGCTTATTCGAAAATTGCACTTGTTAAATGTATATATATTTCAAAGATCAAAAGCCATAACAAAAATGCTCACTGAATATTCTAAAAGTTGTTTCCCTTTATTCGAAATATAAATATATGACATATATGTATATATAGATCTCACATTTACCAAACTTTAATACCTAGACCTAGACGCAGCGTTGATGACGATAAATGTGACATTTTGTAAGCATATGCGAAACAAAGTAACCTGCCTTCACTGTGGCCCCCTTCCACCTACCACCAACTGTGCACACGACTTGCATTAGCCTCAGCCTAGCCTTGGATATCAAAAACTTTGCTTATGCATAAATTTATGTGGGCTACGTTGGTTGCAAATTGAAATGTTTAAAAGCGCATGAAAATGTTGTTAAAACTTTCAAGTTTTTGCCAGCGCAACTTTTAATATGTGTAAAGTACGTCACAGAGAAAGAGAGCGAGAGACCAAGAGAGAGAGAGAGAGAGAGAGGTGGGGAAAGAAAGTAAATAAAAGGCTAGTTAGTGTGCATTTGGCTGTAGTTTTACTTATTTGACGAGCGCATAGCAATTACATATTTTAAGGACATTGTTGCAAGGACTTTTGTACAAAGAAAATATTAAATGAAGAACTTCAGGCAAATCCAAAGCCTAGCAAAAAACCACCCAAAAAGGCCACAGACAATCGGGCGCTGGACAATACCAATTGCTTAGCCTTTTCAATCAATTCCGGATCAAGAACACGCTCGTTGGGTGAATATGGACTGCGAGCCAGTGCTCGAACATTGGCGCTCGAAGCCGCTCGATTTCTCGAATCCTGCTCCTGTTGCCGCAGCACTTTCTTCCAGTCGATGGTGACAATGCCGGACTGGACGGCCAGTTCTATGGTCAGAATGGCGCCGCCTACGCAAATGGCCAGCAGTTTGCTTATTCGGAAGAAAACGAATCCTGCCACAAAGCCACCGCCAGCGCTCACAGCAATTTGTACATAGGCCGAATTATTGTCCAACTTGTTGAGAGCTGTGGCCGGAACGGACATGATTGGCATTCTGTTCAGTTAATTTCCTTTTACGTACTTGATTTCACAGATTTCACAGTTTTCACGGATAGCTGGCTCATTTTTTCGCTACTGCATTCGATGTGTCATTCGGAACTGTATTCTATATTCAGATTTGGTTTTCGAATTTAAAGTCTACTGAAAGTAAACCCAACGCCAGTGTCTCACACTCCAATCAGGTGCTACACAAGGTGCGCCAGACTGTAAAATCGTTTTAAGGGCTGCGTCCGAACATCAAAGTTAATTTGCCAACGTTTGCCTTCATACAAACATTATATAATATGTCGGCTGTTTACAAGACTTAAATATTAGCTGTAATTAAATTAAATCTGATTTAATATTCATTCTATTGGCCATCAATTTTATGTTCAAATATTCGGTCCGTGCTCAAAAATGGCAAATATTTGTGTATTTATTTTGCAGCATTTCAACACATTTTAATTAGGATAACAAATTACCACAAAATGTGTGTATAAATATACAAGAATGTTGACTGAATGACTGACTGAACAACAGGTGAACTACGCACAGCCCAAATGATGGGGACGGGGAGGCCTTGGAAGGATAGGAAGTTAACATTTTTACAGATTTCTTGTTTATGCGGAAATTGCTGGTCAATGTTGGTATGAAAAGATCAACAACATTGCAGCCATACAAATTAACTTACGTGCCTAAGCGTCGGACCAATAAACGAAAAGTCGCTGGTTCCAATTCTGAAAATAGTGTGGTACAGGGAGGGAAAGCTTACATTTTTACGGAAGTTTCCTTTTGAGACTAATGTTGGGTTAAATGTTGGTCGAGCTTTGTATTAACAATGCAGCTATTTAAATGAGCTTAGCTGACTATGATTCGAACCATTAAGCGATTTGCTGGTTCAAATTCTTTTTCATGCCCTTGTAGAGGTTGCCATCATTTTGTCATGAAATGCGTAACGTATAGAAGGAGACACCTCCGATCCCATATAGAATTTATATACAAGATCGGCATCAACAGCCGAGTTGATAGAGCCATGTCGGCCTGTCCTTCTGTTTTAAGCCATAGTCTTGAAAACATTCATAGATCCATCTTTCTGTTGCAGGCATTACATATGTCAGAGCAGGCAGTATCGGACCAATATATCATTCGTCTATATCTGTATATCAGCAGCCAGAAGAACAATCGCTCGAAAAGTAGGTTCTTGTATTAAAAACCTTTTCGGCATCCAATAGGTTCACTTTGCTTCTCGTATATATGCAAACTTTTATCAATATCGGACCACTTCCTGCCATTGGAGAGATCGGTCATAAAGTAGCTGCTTCAATTGAAAAATATTCCGTTTTAGCAAGATATTTTCAGCAAGCTCAGCATTTACGAGCTTCATGATTCTTACATACATATCTGCATAAGGAAAATGTCTACAAAGGAATTAAGTCTTCGACGTGCCAAAAATATTCTTACTTTCGCGTTTTCAATTGTTTTTATTCGCAATGGGTTAAGCAATAATTATGAACTTTAAAAAATGAAACATGTTTCTTGCGAATTGAGTCCCGCACCCAACTTATTGTGTTCAAGAGGTGTTTTTAATATAACTTAAATTTATGCAATATGCGAGGCACAACTAGCTTAAATTCTGCTGTGCATAGTTTGATTCGCGACTCCTTAAATATGCGTTTATGTTATCTATTTTTGTACCTTTTGTACAACTTTTTTTTGTTTTTGCTATGTTTAGGCCTAATTTAAAATTGATAGGCTGAAATATTTAATTGGCGAATTTGGCAAATAAATATTTGATGAATATACTAGCTTGCATAATTAATGGGATGCTGTCGACAGCATATATTAAAACAATGTTCAGCATATGAGCACATTTATTAGCTAAATCAAGTCATAATAATACTAATAATAAATGAATTAAATAAAAATAAATATTAATAAAAACTTGCTATAACTGTCTGCTTTTGGCTAGCTGTCATCAATGTAGTTGAAATAATAAAATAAACTGTATCAAATTTGAATAGACCGATGAAGTCAACTATTAGAACTGCAATACATATATGTATGTATATATGGTTTTTCGACAACTATTTGCTGCCTGTGGTAGGCGAAACGCATCGAGGCGTGCATTATTGATGCGAGCCCTAGAGAAATCAGTGCGAACAGTTCAATTGGCCCGCAAATCGAAATGCTGAAATGACCGCTGGCTGAGTGCATTTCGGTTTATTTTCTTAACATTTACATGGGCTGCCCCCAAGCAGGTACCTTTATTTAATTTATTGTTCAATTATGCGCACAGGTACGGCCCCAGCTACAGTCGAGGTGTTTGTCCCTATCGCGAGTTGGCAATCAAATTAACAATGAGCACGCAAATAGCCGCAAATGTTTGGGCGAAACGAGCCGCCTGTGAGTCGATTGCCCAATACACACCTATATATATATATGTGTAGAGAAACCTTTGTTAAGTAACCCACGTTCGAGTTATGCAGTGCTTAAGTGTTTTCCATCTCGGAAAATGTCTGTGCGTCTGCAGCCCCAATGCAATAAACACTTGAGCGTTTAAATTGACAAGTAAAATGCGAAATTTTAAATTCTCTCGTACGCAATAAAAGGCGCACATGAAATATGTATGTGGTATATATACACATATGTATTTGTATGTTGAGAATGGAATCGAAGTTGACCATAAAAAATAAAAACAGAGGCGAACAAATGCTAGCGCGGCAACAATTCCACCAACATTCAATGCGAAACGTGTTTGCCATGCGGCTGGCTGGGCAAGTTTTCATTCTGTAGATTTTGCAGCTTCGCTCTGATTTTATGGCTATAGTTTAATGGGGGGCGGGGCGACATTTTTGGAGTACGTGAGTTGCTGTGGATGCAACAGCGTTTCGCATTTTGCATTTTGCATTCGGAACTCAGCATTTCCCTCTTAAGCACTGCTTGAAGACACTTAAAAATTTGATAGAATCAAGTGCTTGCATAAAATCTGAATGCAATGAGTGTCCGTTGGTTTTATACAAAACGGACACAATATTTGCACTTACTCAGAAAGATAGATATATTCCATTTAATAAATTCAATTTCAAATCTCAGGCTGTATTGAATGTGGTATCATCTTAGTCCCAGGTCAGTGCTATTAAAAAAATATATATATTTATATATACCCTTTAATAATAATAATAATAATAATAATAATAATAATAATAATAATAATAATAATAATAATAATAATAATAATAATAATAATAATAATAATAATAATAATAATAATAATAATAATAATAATAATAATAATAATAATAATAATAATAATAATAATAATAAAATAATAATAATAAAAATAATAATAATAATAATAATAATAATAATAATAATAATAATAATAATAATAATAATAATAATAATAATAATAATAATAATAATAATAATATTAATAAAAATGATACTTATTTAAAAATATAAATATATAATAAAAAAAATATAAAAAGAACTACAGTTTTATACAAAAAATGGTCTAATAAATTTAAAATTTAGGCATTAAATTGTTAGTTATTTTAAACTTGATCTTAACTTTAATAAATATAAGTATAGTGCAATAATAGCTTATATTTAGTTGAGGTTAGTAGCAAAATCGTTTGACTTCATTTATAATAGGTCATTATTTAAAATATTTCTAAATATCTTTAATTATATGATATAAAGTAATCAATTTATATTCGATATGAGAGAAAATGCATGCGTCCAGACCGGTTCGCATTTCCTTGTACCATTTGAGGATGTAACGATGATATCTAGAGTAAAATATGAATGTTTGAAAGAGAAAAGTTCTGTCAGACCTTGAAAATAATGATTTTACTCTCAGCAGCGTTTAGTATACCCAGAGTTCTCGAGCGTGTTACGGATTGATTAATCCAAATACCCCGCCAGTTTAGTGTAGCGGAGACGACGTCGATATTTCCATAGCCCCATCGCAATGTAGTCAGTCAGAGTTAGTCCCGTCTGTTATAGATTTGGGTTTTGCTCTGTTGAGCTCTGGCTAGATCAAGTCCCACAAACTCAATTTTTGTCCTTTTTATATAAAGTAATTCAACAATATTTATTGCATACTATGTATTTTTCTGTGCTATCTTATTCTTTCAGACTTTCATTTTCATGTTCTATTTAATATATAAGAGTTTTTAACAAATAATTTTAAGCATATTAAAAAGTTTGTATGTTTTATTTCTGTTTATAATTAATTTATTGTAATTAACATAGCCTTTTAAATATATTACTGCAACTATATAGTATATATCGCCCGATATACAATATACCTCTATATCGAGCTGTTATTTACAAAAAAAGACGCAAAGTACTTTGCAATTGTGTGAATAGTTTTTATCACAGCAAAATAGGGCCTTCGGACGTTTTTCCAGCAGCAGCAACAGGGCGTATGCGTAATAAGTGCATATATGGTCGAAACGGAAAGCCAACTCATATCCACTTTTGAAGCTTATGGTTAATGTGATGTGGTAGAATCTAACTGGATGTTGTATGTATGTTGTAATGAATGAGAGGGGCTAGGCATTGGGATTGAGTGTGCAGTTGCCTCTGTGCTGCCTGTCGACGTGCTGTAAATTTGAAAACAGTCCCAGACCCAGTGGCTGGGATAAAGAGTTGCATGTTGGCTCAAAGCAAACGATTTCTACAGCTGTTTTATGTGCTGACTGCTTTATTTGTGTGCGGGTTTGTACAACAAATTAACTGCGGTAAGTTCTAACGACAGAGGGGGAGGAGGCGAGAGAGAGAGAGAGAGAGTTTTGTGCTGTTCTAGCTGGCGAATTGGCGACGTTGTTAGCTGCAAGTGATGAGTGCAGCTTGCGGTTTGTTTGTGTACTAGGAAACCCCAGCATTTTGTTGGGTTAAATGGTTTGTCTGTTTCAGAACATTAATTTCGTTGCCAGTGTTTGGGGTCTGGGTGTCCATCTCCGTGTGGCAAGCATGTCTCTGAATGTGAATGTTGTTCAAATTATAAGAGCTACGCTGCCGTAAAGTAAAGTTAATGAAATTTTCTGCAATCATTTCATTTGATTTTACATTTTGAATAAACTCAAAGAGCGGCACGCGTAAGTAAATGACTTTTTGCAATTAGTAACAGGTTGGCATATTTGCTTGTTTTTATTTTACATAAATAATTAGTTTTTTAAATGGACTTTCAAATTGATTGTTATTAGCTGTGCGACGTTGATGGGAATGGTTTTCTTCTGTTAAAAGCAGAAAATCTCATTTGTATGTTAGCTTTGTAATAAAGTGCTTTGATCCAGCTAACTTTATTGAATTGCTTGTTGTTATGCATCGAGTATATCTAAATCTAACCATCGAGTTCTATGTACAATATACTTAATGAAATAACTATACAATGTCATAAAATAATAATTTTAATATTTATTGTCTTAGGCTGGAGTTGGTGCTGCGTATTCAGCTGTACAATTTTCTAAGGCACTTCTAAATATTTATTTAAATTTAATTTCAGTTGCGATTTAATTATGATATTTATTTATGTTATTTGCATTTAATGCAGTTTCTGTAAGCAACCCACAGACACAAACACACAAATTTTGCGGTTAGCCAAATGTTCGAAACTTGAATAAAAGCTGCAGCTAGAGAAACACGCTAATAAGAACACAAATAGATATATTATGAGGCGAGGAATGGAGTCATATACATATATGTGTAAATAGAGACAAATACATCGCCTAAGCAATGTTTATATGTGTAAGTGTATTTGCCTGGCCGCAAAAGCCACAGCAACCGAACTGACAATTTGTACGCAAATTGAATTTGATTTGGGCATCTTTTAGCTTATCATTGGCTCAAAAGTGTTTTTGGTAATTTGGCTAAAAAGTTGTTGTGTCATAATTGCACTGCTAATGCACACTTACTGGCCATGATGGATGTGGTCCTGGAACATGTCGCTGGCAGGACACCAGTTGCCACATGCCACATGCCACCCAGTGGACACGTAGCTACGGGCTAAGGCATTCCCATTCAGACCATTCTGAATTATGCAAACGGGCCAAATTGCTGTCGCAACTATTCTGGACATGCAACTGTTTCGACTGCTGATGCTCTTGCGCATTGAAATTTTTATAAGCTGTGCGTGCCGACGTTGACGACTCTGGCGCAAATTAGTGCGACACGCACAACACTCAAATGTTGCCCAACTTTCAAGTTGTTCTTCTTGTTGTTGCTCGTTTTGCATAAATGCATGGCAAGTATTTTGCCATTCCCGTTGTATTTTTCTTGTTTTTTCCTTTTTTTTGGGTGCCTTTTGCGACTTTTACAGAATTTTTATCCATTTGCTACGTGCTCGCTGCGTTCGCTAAATTGTTTTGGCCAAGTGTTTAATAAATAAATTATGTGGAGAAGGTTTTGCGCAACTCTACCTTTATGCTGAGGACGCATTTTTTGTTAAGAGGACACATATTTGCAGATAAGTACACATCTATTATAGTTTTTGTAAGCCCTAGAATATTGCTTAGCTCGGTTCAGGTAATTTTCTTCTAATTTCAAACATCCTCTTGCCACCGTACAACCCACAACCCTCCTTTCCATCCAGTGTAGTCGACTTACCATAATCGGTGAATCATATTTAAATTAATAATTTGCAAAGGTATTTAAAAATCGGTTGATAATGAAAAAGTTGTAATCAACCGTTCAGTTAATTCAGTGGAAACATTGAACTTTCACCCTCAAATATTTTTTTCACAGGAGTCTTAAATCAACTTGAAGACGATTGATAAGCGAATTAAGCTTCTTTACTCTTACGTCTTGGGCTAAACACCGGTTAATTAGTTAGTCAATCAGTCTGTTAATCAGTGAGTTAATCAGTTAGTTAGTCTGTTACTGTGCCACTCAGTCAGCCAAAAAGTCTATCAATCAGTAAGTTAGTTAGTTCGTTAGTTAGTCAATCCGCCGATCACTCAACCTTTCCGATAGTTAATAAGTCAGTCAGTCAATCAGTCTGTTAGTCAGTCAATCAATCAGTCAGCCAGTCTGTTGCTCTGTCATTTATTCAGTTAGTCTGTTCCTCTGTCAATAAGTCCGACAATAAGTCTTTTAGGCAGTCAGTCAATCTCTAAGCCAATCAATCAGTTTGCCTGTTGTTCTGTCAATCAGTCAGTCAAAAAGTCTATCAATCCGTAAGTTGGTCATTCAGTTAATCAGTCCGTCAATCACCCTCTCAGTCAACCTTTCAGGTCAGTAAGTCAGTCAGTCAGCCAATGAGTCAGTAAGTCAATCAGTCTGTTAGTCAGTCAATCAATCAGTCAGTCAGTCTGTTATTCTGTCAGTCAACCACTCAGTCAGTCTGAGTAAAAATAAAATAAAGCATAATATATTGTATGTAAACATATAAATATTAGCCATATTTGATAATAATTATACAATGGATTGATTTTCGGTTCACTTGCAATGGAGATTTTGCAGATCATCTAAATTGATAATATCATATACTACAAGAGCTCCGATTCCACTTGCATACAATTTGAAATCCATACTCACATTTGCCAATAATAAACCTATAATTTTTGTTTGGCAAAACTTTTCAAGCGACAGAGTGTGTGCTCATGTGCCCGACGTTCACATTTTGACATAACAATGCACACACACACACATATACAGAGAGACAAACTTGTGGGTATGTGTGTGTGTCGGCCATTTTGAACGAAATTTCATTTAGCTGGTTTCACCACCTGCTGACAACACAATACAGAATATCAGGAACTGCTACAAAGCCCCTGCAGTTGGCATGACGACGCAACTTAATTAGCAGGAAATAGGAGCTATCAAAAAGCTGGCCAAAACAAAATATGGCACTCAGTCAGTCAGTCAGTGTGTGTGTGTGTGTGTTTGTGTTTGTATGTGTGTGTGTGGGTGGGTGAGGACATAAATTGAATATGAAATTTTGATTTCATTACCATTTGTCATTTGGGCCGCTTCGACTGGCTGCCATTTGGCAGCTAGCATTAAAATTTGATTAATGTGCAACAACAGAGCCAAGGAAATGGCATCTGGGCCGAGTTCGTTCTGGCCATGTTTTGTGGCATGTTGTGTGTCGTTCCCGTGTCGGGTCAGAGCTGCATTAGAATGCAGCGCACTCGTTTCTAGATTCTATTAACACTCCAGTAGCAAGGCCGCAAACTGCCTGTCTATGCCTCACCCAAACCCACCCCACCACTCACCCCTCGCTCGACAGGCTTGTCGCAACAATCTCTTCTTTTTTTCCGGTTGCTGTGCTCCCCGCTTCTTGTCAGTCTTGTGTAACACATGTCGCCACTTAATGCGTTCGGAGCATGCACAATGAGACGACAGCTACATGTGTACTCTGTGTGTGTGCGTGTGTGTGTATTTGTGTGTGTAGGGGGCTTAGATGGAACGTGTGGCACAACAGCTCAACAGCTGCTGCCACAGGCAAATGCAGCATTATGTTGCCTAAGTTGCAACCAAGTACAGTCGAAAACGGTAAGGGATTCGATACCAGATGCCCATTTCATCGCCTTTGTCCTTCTCTTGATAATTTTCTCTCTACTTAATTTCAATCAGTTCCGAAATGAACGAAGTTTACGCTACGTTATTGTAGCTCCCTAACAAACCATTGGCCTCATTTGGATCTAATTTATTACAACAAAATTAACTTAAATGTATATAAGAACTTACTAAATACGAGAGGCAGCAGGGTAAGTTGGGTTTGAACGCAGGCATCCAATTTCTATTGACCATGAACCAAACCTTTAGACGGCTAAGTTGGTTTAAAACTCAGTTTAACCTTTGTCTGGACTAGAATTGAGTTTTTATTAATCAGTTCTCTTCTCAAAAAAACAATTCTTTCAGAAAAAGATATTTTTAAAAATTTGTAGTGTTGAAAACTGCGCAATTGATATTTTTAATGCTCTAAAATGCACTAATTTCTATAAACAAAAAATAAGAATAAAGCGTAACAATAATAAAAAAAATTTAAAAAAATGTGAATTTAAAACATTAAGCCTAGTATTCACAAACGAGAACTTGCAGAGAATGCTATTTATTTGTGTCAAGAATTTATATACTTTACACATTACAATTACGTCTCCTCTTGAAAAGCCATACAAATTAATTTTAAATCAGAGCGCTTATTCTTCTTACAAGCTTGCATTATACCACAAAGCATATTGGTTCCGCAAAAAAGAATCACTGCAGTTTGGCAACCGTGCGCTTGGACAAAGTTAATCAACAGCCAGTTGACAACTTGGCAACTGGAAATGCAATTGCAAATTCAATTAATCGAAATATCCAGCCGAGACAGAGAGAGAGAGAGAGAGAGAGAGAAAAAGACACACACTTCAAAACTTACATTCACGTAACGTCACACACAAATTAAAAACAAGTAGGCCCCAAAATCGTTTTATAAATTGTGTGCGAGTTGCAGCTTCCAATTGCCAGACACAACAGCACGACGGCAACTGGGCAGGAAATTAGAAACGGCCACTTGATGGCCATGCCCCAAAAAAGACAGCAGTGGCAGCAGCAGCAGCAGCTGCTGCAGTGTAAACCGAATCAATGCAATGGCTTGCATTTCCCGGCTGGGTTCCTAGCTGGTTCCTGGCTGGGTGTCTGTTATTGTGCCATATGTGCCTGAGCTCCATGTTAAATGAAATCTATCCGAATGCAGTCTGTTTGGATTTGGCAAACACGTTTGACTCTCGTTTCCGCTTATGAATTGCTCGGCTCTGTTTAGCTGCAGGTTCAGTTGATATTCTGCCTGTTGGTTCTTTTGAACAAGTTCAACAGTTGATTGATGTGTGAAGTGCGGCAACGACGCCGGTCAACCTTAAGCACAACTTTAACCTTACTATAGCCCAGCTCTGTTTGGTTCTATTTGTGCCGGTTGGTTCTATTTAACCAGTTCACAACTTTGAGCTTACTATTGCGAAGCTCCGTTTAGTTGTAGGCTCAGCAAATATTATGTCTGTTCGTTATTTTGAACCAGTTCATGAGTTGATGGAAGTGTAAGCTGCGGACAACTTCGCCGGGCAACTTTGAGCACACGTTTAACATTACTATTACCCAGCTCTTAGCTGAAGGCTCAGTTGACATCCTGCCTGTTGATTTGTCTGAACCAGTTCATGAGTAGATGGAAGTGAGAAGTGCGACAATTCTAGCCGTTCTGTTACCCGGCGCTGTTTAGCGATAGGCTTAGAAGCTATTCTGCCTGTTGGTTCTTTTGAGAAAGTTCATGAGTTGATTGATGTGTGAATTGCGGCAACGTCTGCGGGGCACCTTTGAGAAGAATTCTAGCCTAAATACATCAACGCGAACTCGGCAATAAAATATATGAAATTCAATTACCAGCCAAAGCGGAGTCAAGCAATACATCGACAATGGGGCGCCAGGCCTAGCAGCATGGGTCCCAGACAGTAGGCAATACACAAAAAAATAAAAACACGGAAAGAATTTACTCCTTGATGCGGCTGCAGATTGAAGACGCAGTCGCGCTCCACATGTGTCCCTGTTCTAGCCGCAATTCCAGACTGGGGCGCATTGCCAAAAAGCAATATGTTTATGCCAGAAAAGTTCAAAGACTTTTCTCGCTCTTTGTTTGTCTTTTGATGGGGTGCAAATTGAAATTGAATTTGGCCCGGCTCAGCAGCCGCGCATACACAAAGGCACCTCCCCCCTCGACCCATCCCTACGCACACTCTTCACAATGCACTCCGCACAGGCCACGGCATAAACACAAAAGTGTGTGGCATAAAGGAAATATAAGAGAGAAAAAAAACATTTACAGGAAGCGCGCCTGAAATATTTTTGCCACATAAATCATAACAATGGCCATATGTAAAAGCGCATGTTTGTTGCATGCAACATACGAGTGTAGCGCATGTTGCAGATGCCACAACAAACAAAAACCCAAAATCAAAATCTAACGCCAAATAAATCTAGCCAGCTACCCGCCACCTCTCAGACCATTTGGGGGCATTTGTTCTGGTACTCGAACTACTTTCCGAGTGTTCCAAAACTATGTGCCAAAGCTTGTGATCGTACACAACAAATTACAGGGAAAGTTAATGCATTCTAATTTTGATTATTATTAAATAAATAACGAACATAAATAAACGAAAGTATTGTTTAAAATAAATTATTTAATGTTGACTTATAAGGACCACATATACAAGAAAATTTAACATGTTTTATAAAATTAAGATATTTTATAATCATTTTCGGAGTTTTTGAACTGTTGGTAAAAAATAATTTAAATATAAATAATTTTGTATTTGGAAATATAATTCAGTTTCAAATATATTTTCTTTCTGTTTATGATGCTGTTAATTACATTTTTTAGGCATCTTTTAAAATATTTCAAGATGTTTGAAATAGAAAAATAATTTCTGGAAACTGTTTTGTTGTATATTTTAACATGTTTTCATATTTTATTAACTTTTTTATATCTTAACCGATATATTATTAATATAAATAATAATATAAATTTATAATTAATAATGTTAATATAATATATATATATATGACAAAATAGAAAAATATACATTATAAAATCTCTAAATATGTATGTTATTCTTTAATTAATAAGCAAAAAAAAAATTACATATACATACATCAACATAATATTGATAGATATATAAGATTTTCCTAACATTTTTAAGGTTATTTAGCTTTTATTAAGATATTTAAAAAACGTTTCAGTTCTCAAAACAACCTAGAGTATTACGGATTCGTTGGGCTTAGCCAATAATTTTAGCCTTTTGTTTTTATAACATTTTTTTGCTGCCCTTTCTCTTCGCTGGCAATAAATTGTCAATTTTTGAAATGTTTTCTCATGGCTAACGAGCAATTTTATGGCCATTTTGGAGCTGATTTAATGCGCTAAGCGTGCGGGATTAGCCAGAGTCGTAAATTTACCATTAAAAAAGTACAAAAAAACATAAATATTGCGGGGGCAACGCGCGAGTGACACTCGAGGCAGCCTTTTCTCATAATTAAGTGTCGCCTGCCGCTATTGCATTCTCTGAGCCGACACTGTAGCATCATTAAGACACGTGGCTGGGGATCATCTTCTTAACAGCCACTTGAACATCACACGAATTTGCATGCAATTTGCGCGACAAAATCGCGCTGAAGATGCCAGCGGCAGCAGGATAAGCCGCTGGCATGCAGCTGCCACTGAAGTGGGGGAGGGCGACGGGTAGATGCGCTCTGCTACCCAGTTTGGCTTGCGGCTTGCAAGTTTTTTCACACCGTTGGGCAATGTGTAAGCCCTGATGATGAGCACAGCTCGTTAAGCGAAGATGCTTGTGTTTCGCCAAGGCAGCGGCCCAGTTCAGGCGTCAAGTGTTTCTTGCATACGCTTAGACGCGAGGCCATTCGAGTGTACCGCACAAAATAAAAACCCAACCAAAACCGCAACGCACGTAAACACGCTCCAACATAAATGTCAAAAAGTTAAACAGCAACTGAATAAAAGTCAAGTGCAGACGAATTTGCCACAGTTGACCACAATTAGAGTCCAGTGGAATACAGTGCGTAGTTTGTTTGGCTCATATTTTATACTAAAAAGAAAAATAAATAGTATAAACCAACAACAAGTGGTTAACTCTGGCAACTGTGACAATGGTCATGTGTGTCCGCCCCCTCCGGCGAGTACTAACAATACAAACGTCAGGCAACAAGATGTGAAATGAAACAATCAAGTCGTATTCCGTAGAGCTCGTTTTTACACGGGAAATAAATTACGAATAGCTCATGCTGTAGTTCCTGGAATTTCATTTTTTTGTAACTTTTACTTAATGTAAATGGCTATAAGGAAAGTTATTCTCGGTATTCTTCTTTTGTGAAAGTAAATGCAGCTAGTAAAAGGCGTCAACTTCGCAAAGTTAATGTGTTGATCAACTCGACGTACTTAATCGGCATAATTATGTCTCACACGTCTGTCTGCCCGCCTGTATGCAAGTATCTATCTTAAAAACTAGAAACTTTTAGTTTTGTCCTACCATATCTTCCATAATTTTCATGATATCGATGAATATTAATCATTAAACTATTGTAGCTTTGTAAGCATAAGTCGCAGATTATACGAGCTACAGACACCAAACTCGGCTTAGGGTTTCTCTTTAAGTATTAGTACATGTATGCAGAACTATCGAAAATGACACTTTCTAAGAACCCCAGTTCTCCAAAAACCGAACACACATCTGATTGCCATTTTTAAGTACTGCAAATTTCAAAACCAAGATTTAAGTGCAAACTACTGAGTTTCTTATGAATGAGTTTAACAAAGTGTGGGGCGCGGGAAAAAAGAAGCAGCTTATAAACTCTTCACAAACGTTTTTTTTTATTTTATACATTTTCATATTTACATCCAGAAGAAAGCTGGAAGGTTCGTAAATGTAGGTCGGTGCTGGGTAGCGCGCATCTCCGGTTCGGGCACTTCCGAATTTGTTCGATAATTGACGCATATTAAAACTACTTTTATGATGTAACTAAAATGTAGCGTATTTTTTTACCCCTATCAAGTCCTATCATGTTTCTGTTTTCAAATGTTGTAAAACCGTTTTTGATAAAAGATTATAAATGTATTATAAAATGAATAGAACATTTTTTTATCACTCAAATCCTTTCAAACTTTCTTGAAAAACTGAACTTTCTTGCATAAATTTATCATTTAATTTCCAACAGCTTTTCTCAAACAGCTTTTCTCAAATTACCTTATCTTAATTATCTCGGGGTTTTGCAAAAACAAATATTTTAACCCGAATACACGGATGTTTTTTAACACCCAAATCCATGCAATTTGTCTATTATACCATTAGGAGCATTTTTATTATTTTTTTTTCTCGCAGTAAACACATTTTAGTGCTTTTATTTTACATTGAAACATTTCATAATTTAGTACTTGGCTTCAGATATAACAGTTGAACAAAGTGTGCGTGTAAATGTGTGAAATCTATCAATTAAAATGGCGAAAATGTTGAGCATGTTGTACGTTTGATTCTTTTTGTTTTGAGTGTTGTAAAAGGGTTTAAGTTCAGTTCTGCAGTCCAGTAATCAAAGTAGGTCAATACGCATCAATGGTTAAACTGCCAACTGTAAACAAACTGCCCTAGTTGCCTGCCAATAGGAGTTCGGTGTGAATCGAATACATAAATTGCTATTTCCAAAAGGGGATGTGTTTCTTGTTGTAGTGTAGTGTTGTCGGCCGCCGAAATAATAAAAGTGTATACGGTTTGTAAGGCCAATCGATGCCTAGAGCCACGATTAATTTATGAACAAACTGCCTTATGAAGCCTTTGTTGCCTGCCAATAAGAAATTGTTGTTTGGGAAGATGTGTCCGACAAGTGTTTGCTATGGGGTGGGGCGGGGCTTCCATGGTGGGATTACATGCCCAGGCCGCCCATGCCGCCCATGCCACCCATGCCGCCCATACCGCCCATGCCACCCATGCCGCCCAGCGGATTGGCTTCCTCCAGTGGCAGCTCGGTGACAACCGCCTCGGCGGTGGTCAGCAGCGAGGCAACGCCGGCGGCATCGATAATCGCCGTGCGCACCACCTTGGTGGGATCAATGATGCCGCGCTCAATCATGTTGCCGTACTCGCCCTTGAGGGCGTCGTAGCCATAGTCGCCGTCCAGGATCTCCACCTTGGCCACGACCATGGCGCCATCGACGCCGGCATTTTTGGCAATTGTCAGGCAGGGCATGCGCAGGGCACGCCGTATTATCTCAATGCCCATGTTCTGATCCTCGTTGGTGCCCTTCAGATCGTTCAGCTTGGTGATGCAGCGCAGCAGAGCTGTGCCGCCGCCGGGCACAATGCCCTCCTCGATGGCCGCACGGGTGGCATTCAGTGCATCATTCACCCGGTCCTTTTTCTCGCCCACCTCCACATCGCTGGAGCCGCCGACGCGCAACAGAGCCACGCCCGAGGATAGCTTGGCTAAGCGCTCCTGCATCTTCTCCTTCTCATAGTTGGAGGTGCTCTCCTTGATGGCCTCGCGTAGATTCTCCAACCGCTTCTCGACCATCGTATGCTGGCCGTGACCCTTCAGCAGCATGGTGTCCTCCTTGGTAACAACAATCTCACCGACACGCCCGAAATCGCTCGCCTTGATATCCTCCAAGCGAACCAGGTTTGCCTCGTCGCCGAAGACTAGACCACCCGTGGCAATGGCCATGTCGGCGAGCGTCTCCTTGCGATTGTCACCGAAACCGGGCGCCTTGACGGCGCACACCTGCAGACCCACCTTCAGGCGATTCACGACCATGGTGCTCAGTGCCTCGCCCTCGACATCCTCGGCTATGATGACCAGAGGCTTCCGCTGAGCATTTGCCAGCTCGAGAGCGGGCACAATGCTGGCCGCCGTCTTGATCTTTTTCTCGCAGAAGAGCAGCAGCGCATCCTGGAACTCCACCTTGGCACCCTTGGAGCTGTTGATGAAGTATGGAGATATATAGCCGCGATCGAACTTCATGCCTTCGATGACCTCCAACTCGTCGTTCATGGTCTTGCCATCCTTGACCGTAATGACGCCATCGCGTCCCACCTTCTTGATGGCCTCGCTGATCAGATTGCCGACAGATTTGTCGCCGTTCGCCGAAATGGTGGCCACTTGGGCAATCTCTTCGGGCGTATTGACTGGCCGCGACATCTTGCGCAGATTCCCCTTAACCGACTCGATGGCAAGCATGACGCCGCGTCGTATCTCCACGGGATTCGCGCCACGCGAGATCTTCTCGAAGCCCTCCTTGGCAATGGCGCGTGCCAGCACCGTGGCCGTTGTGGTGCCATCGCCCGCCTCCTCGTTCGTATTGTTGGCCACATCCTGCACCAGTTTGGCGCCTATGTTCATGAATTTGTCTTTCAATGCAATGGACTTGGCCACTGTCACGCCGTCCTTGGTTATCTTCGGCGATCCCCAGCTCTGCTCGATGATCACGTTGCGACCCTTGGGGCCCATCGTCACGGCCACGGCATCTGCCAGCACGTCCACGCCCTGCAGCATCATCGCTCGCACCTCAGGCCCGAACTTGACATCCTTGGCATAGCCGCGCCACAACTCGCGCCCCGCCAGCTGGCACGCGATCCGGGAGCCACGCGGCAGCGTCGAGTTCGTTAGCATGCGTATCATTTTGAGCACTAAATAGAAGTAAGGGGCGACACAAGACTCGTATCCAGCTATGCGCGTGTAATAATTGCTTATATAACGTACCTTAAATATGGCCTGTAATATTTGTGAATTGTTAGTAGATTATATATTTCAATAATTTGTATGACTCTTGGCGTTGTTGACGCTGTGAAAGCTGAAACTGAAATGAATTTCTGTTCTATACAAAAGTTCCTCTCATATCTGCCAAATCGCACAGCCTACTCTATCCGGGCAAGGGTTGCCTTATAGCTAAAAAGAAAAAGCAAAACCAGGGCTGCTGAATCGTATTTTGTTTGTTTTGATGAAAGCCTACTTGGACTGGGTGTTTAAAAAGGCATAACTTTTTGTTATTGTGCCGGGAGTTCGATCTTTACAATTTACCAGCACTTGACCCACTGCGCTTCTATTTTTCGCTTCGTTTTTAAATTACGTGCACTAGAAAATATTTAATGCTTTCCTTAGGTAAGATTTTATTATCAATTTAAATATTATTTTAATATGTTTGTCGAATATACTCTAAGCTGTATACTCTGTTCATACAATAAGTTGTATTAAATGTATTCATTTAATAATTCTTCGCTATTTCAAAGTCCACAGTCAAAAGTCCGCTAAAAAGCCAGTTCAGTATTCAAGCTCGTAGAGTCGATATAGTTAAAGAATTATTTCTTTGGAATTTATCATTATATCGATACCAAGGGCAATCTATATGTTATTCTTTCGATGTTTCTTTGCACATTCGCCGTTTACTTTCTAATATTTTATAACACTGGCTCACTTAAAACTGCGTAAGCTTGATAACAGAACCAGAACAGCTTTCAGGAAAAATATGGTTTGGCACCAATTTAGGTTCGGATATTTCTTCAACTTAGTCGATATATTCTTTCGATACAAGTAGGCTCGTTGGCAGGATTATTTCTAGTGTTGTAAAGCAGTAGTTGACTTAAAACTTTTGGCATTTGTTAACAGAAACAGAACATGTGAAGAATGGTCTGACTCCAATGTAAGCTCGACAGTTCTTTAGTTAGCAAATTCAGTAAAATGTTCGTTCTGTTGTAAATACAGGCTTTAAATTGAAAGTTCTTGCAGCCTAAAACTACAAAATATATTGATAGTGACTTTGCAGAATCCAATCCAGACAAGTTCGAAGAGTCTTGGAATAGAAGTACCAACAAATTTAGCGCTTTTTAAGTAGGTTTTATTTTAATTTGATTTAAAATTTAAAAATTAAATATGTTTAAGTAAAAAAAAACCAAAATACTTTTAGTTCTAGTTTAGTTTTAGTTTTTATATACTTTAGTATTAGATACGCATATAAGTTTATTTTCGTGCGATTATTAAATTTTGAAATCGAATAATTAAATGTCAAGGCTGGAATTCATTGTGCTTTGTGCCTTATGGCAACAAATTTTGCTCAACAGCTGCCCGACACTTTGCAGGTAATTAAAAGACAAATATTGGCGAAGGGTTTTCTAACAGGTGGGGACAGTGAACTGGGAACAGGGCACGGGGCACGGGGGCTTGAGTGTTAACACCCACACTGAGCCCATTTTGCAATTTAAATTTTCATGAACAAGCGCCGCCATTTGTCGCTGTCGTCTTCGTTGTCGTTGTCGTTGTCCCTGTCGTTGTCCCCGGCGCTGCCTTTGCCCCAGCTCCTGCCAGCCGCTTGCTGCTTCCTGCGTGGTGCTTGGTGCTTCTGCCCCATGGCATTGCACCATCCTTAACAGTTTTCAATTTGCCTGGCCGCTTGTAAGCGCAGCTGACAGCGACTCGAGCACAAGAACATTTCAGCCAGCCAGTTATCAAGTAATGCCAAGGGGTTTGCTCCAGGCGGGGTTGGGCAGCTACGCGATTCGCCTTTCATTGTATTTTAGCCGCTTGTCGGCGCACATTTTTACGAGCATTTAAATGGTTTTCGCTTTTTCGGTAACAAATTTGTCACGACAAAAGCAATCGAGAGAGCACCAGATCTGCAGGTGGGTTAGAAGTGGCTCAGATATGGCAAGTCTCGGCTAGATAGCAACTAGCTGCCAACTTGTGTAAGTGCAGAAGTGCATTACAGATTGAATCCTAGTACAAAGCACTCTAGTGTGCACTTCTACGAAATGGTACTTCAGGCGCTTAGGTTTAGGTAGCCAGCGGGCAATGGGGATAAAGCTCTCAAGCAGCATTATTCCAAAGCATATTTTGTAAATGGCAAAGAAGGAATAGTTAATAAATCGAAAAGTAACTGCAAATTAATTTCAGTTAATTTAAGTCAGATGTATGTATCTGCATATGGCATTGTAATTTCTATTTCGATATTGAACATCAGACTCGAAATCGCGTTTTAAAGCATTTTTAATCGGTATACTAAGCATATCGTTGGATTTATTAAGGCATTTACTAAAATTTATTACAAATTATATTTTGGTTATTTGTCTTTCTTATTGATTTATCATTATTCCATCTTCCTTTCTGCTAGTCTGACTCTCTGCCGTTTTCTTTCTAACTTTCTCCCAGTCTGTCTCTCTATCTTTCTCCTCCTCTTTCTCTTAATCTTCCTACTCTGTTTTTCTATATCCGCCTATATGTCACTCTCTCCCATTATCTCTCTCTCTCTCTCTCTCTCTCTCTCTCTCTCTCTCTCTCTCTCTCTCTCTCTCTCTCTCTCTCTCTCTCCTCTTTCCCTCTCTATCTATCTCTCTCTCTCTCTCTATCTCCATATCTTCCGCTTCCCATCTCTCTTATTCTCTATATCTTTCTCATTCTATCTCTCTCTTTTCTACCCCTCCCTTGCTCCCTTCCTCTATATTTTGTTCTCTTTATTATACATTTCTTCTTCGCTTCTCCTCTTTCACTACTTCACCCGTTCTTGCGCTCTTTTGATTTCTCTCATTAGTTTTTTTGTTTTTACTCTCACTTGTTTACTTACTATTCTCTCTTGCTGGCTGACGCTATCTCTTTTATTTATCGCCTCTCTTTACGGTTCTCATAGTTTCTGTGTTTCGCCGATTAGCTTCTTTATGCTTGTTTAGAATAGCCAAAAACATTGTTTTCATTTTAGGTATGCCTTGACTTGATTTAATTGGAATTCAGACTTAAAAAATAACCAAGACAGGTCTTTAATTATCATTCGCATGCCTTGTTCGCATCCAAAGCTGCCATCTTCTGCCTGCCTCTATCAATTACAAGGCTTTCCCCAACCCTAGAGTTTGTCCAGCTGATGCATCTTATTCAATTACAAGGGCTCCAAATTAGCAGGCATTAACATAAGCAACGGTCGCTCCTCGTGAGAATTGTGGGAGTAAAAAAGAAGAAGAACAATAGCCACGCATCATTAGGAAAATGGCGGCGAAATTATAGAAATTACCAGGCGGTCGGTAAATGAGGCGCATTTATTTGAATGTAATCCATTATGAAATCGCATAATGAAGAGATTAGCACGCATACGAGCCGCAATTAATAAATGACCCTGTCCAGCCGACCGGGCCAAGGGCAAGCCAATAGCTCTTTGGCCCCAACCAAGCTAGTTGGGTGGCTGCTTGCGTGTCCGACAAAAGAAATCTAATAAATTAGGACAACTGACAATGGGCCATGGGTAATCATTAGTTTTGGATGCCACGCATATGACGCACAAAATATATATAAATCAAGTCCTTGAAGTTCTGAAAGCCTTCAAAGAGAGCTGCCAGGTGGCGCACACAGAGACAATGGAGCGCTTATTAAATGGAGCTTAAATTGTGACTAAAAAAGGAAAACCCTAAATTTCAATGGCTGCTTATTAACCCATTGACGGCCAGATTTTAATAGCACTATACAAAAGTTGCCAGCAAACACTTTGCACTTCATTAAACTTCTTGACTTTAACTGAGCAGCCGCACAGCTGGCCAACGGGGCGGCCAACTAAGATATCTTCTTCGAGGTCGTCTCCGCATGCTCATCGATAATTAACCACAGAAACTTGGCAAACAAAGCCATCATCAGGGGGCGGAATGTGAGCACAAAGGGCGGCTGTAAGTTAAGGGCTTAATGGCTGGGCACGAAATTTAATTAAAAATGCGTCGTTACTTTTATTTAAAGTGAAATTGAAAGTGCAAGTAAATTGCCCTTTCAAAATTCTGGGCCAACTCTAAGCGGCTTTGTGCGAAATTATAAAAGCATTTTCGATTTGGGGCTTGCTTTTAACGAAAGGCTCACAGGAAATTCATAGATTAGTTAAAGCCATCAATATGAACAGGTAGGCAAGAGATTTTCCATAAGCCAGGCAAGGGCCAAATATATAGTATGGGTAAACGAAGGAGTATTTATTCGTGTAAAAGTGCTTAATAGTTGGCACAATCGTTTTGAAATCAAGAAAAGCCATTAAATAGTTTTTGAGCTCGTCTAATGGAGGAATACTAAAATATATAATATACATATATCGAATATAATAAATGAGTAGTATTTATACTAATAATTAATATTAGGTATATACAAAATGCTGACAGTCAAAAGGGTTTTGATAAATGCGAACTGCGGGTGGAAAAAGCGATGGTTGCATGCGATGGTTGCAAAAGTGTGCTTTCCGAACGTAACGTCGACAGCGTGCGTGACTTTGGTGTCTGAGCGTAGAACTAGCAATCTTGGGGTCGCTGGTTCAAATCCAACTGAAAATTGCAATATTTATGTGTGTGAAAAGCAACAACTTTAAAGTCAAATTGTACGACCTGTCTAATCAGCTGCAATTTATTTGAGCGGCTTAAAAGTCGCTGGTTCAAATTCTGCTTAAAATGTATATATTTGTGTTTGTAAAAAACAACACTGTTAAGCTCAAATTGCAAGACTAAGCTTATCAGCTGCTATTTATTTGAGATGTTTAAAGGCCGCTGGTTCAAATCTAGCAGGCGATTTCCCTATTTTTTATTTGTTAAAAGCATATAATAGAAATAAATTATTATGCATAAGACTTTGTGTCTTTTAAGGCATATTAATATCATTATGTACAGCAAGACATGTCAAGACAAAAATAATACAATATATTTATAATATTATTTGTATTATATATTATTGTATCTGCATAACAGTATGCGTGAATGTTTGCTGTAAATAACTTAAATCTTTACAAGTTATACGACAGCTTTGTGGACAGCTATATAAATTAAAACTTCACCCAGCTAAATTAATGAAAACATTTAAAGCTCTTGGTTGTTTCTCATTTGATACTCAATCTTAAGTATATCTACACGAATGTGTAATAGAAAAATTGTAATTAAATCTTATAAGCCGTTGCGGAGTCTACAAAGTATCTTACAAAATGCTCACTACTTGGCATATCATTTATTTCTTTCTCTTTTCTTTGCCTCTGGGCGACATGCAAACAATTTTTGGTCATGCAACGGTTTTTTCGGCTGGGCGAGCTTTACCCCACACAGCTACAAGCCACAGCGCGGCTGTTTGCTGCGGCTGGGCGCAGGGCCATAACCGAAAACGCAACAGCCACAGTGAGCCCTCAATTCAGAAGCCAACAGTGTGGCAGCTTTTCAGCCCACATCGTGGCCCGACGCCGCGATGCTGTTTGCAGCTGGCTGCACATTTTGATTAGCCCTCGGCAGTGCTGGGCTTGCTGTGGTTTTGCTTTTTAACATTTGCCGCCAGGTTTTAAACACACCAGAACGCACACACACACACACACACACACTCACACTTTGCCAGCGCTGCTGTCTGGCCAACTCATAGGAGCCGGAAGCGCATTATAAAGGGCATTTCCGGTATTTAGATTGTGTTGTTTTGGGCTCACGTGTTCGTGTAGTTGCTGCGATTTGTGTTTATACAGTGGAAACATTGCTAACAATTTTCAAACGTACGCGCACCATCTATTTAGTATCATTAAGTAAATGAGATTATTTCATAGCTTATTATAAGTATTCCTAAACTAAATTTAAACTAAATTTATAGTTTATTATAAATAACATAAAGTAAATAAACGAAATATTTTGTTTGTCTTAATAAAATCAGCTGGACTTTTCAAGGTGATATAAGAAGAAAATTTACCTTAATTATTGATAAATTATTTATTTTTAGTATTTATACGTGTACATATATATATTATTTAAACAGGAACAGCTGCAATAGTAATAAAGCAATAGCAAATATCCCAACATCATCTTTGAATAATTTAAAAATATGAAACCATATTATTGTGTGTCAAATATGAGATATTATTCATTTTAGCCGAGCTAAGACATGTAATTTCTTCTAGTATGTTTTATATGTATTATATTAGTTATATTATTTTAGAACATATCTTTTTAATATAATATTTTCTAAATGTAAAGTGCTTCAAGCAAAATATTAGAAACAGGCAGGAAAATAAATATTTGATCACGTTCCGACCGTCCTGTTACATTCTCAAAATGTTAATTACTGCAGCATATAAACTAATAGTACAATAATTTCGCGACTTACAAATAATAACGTGACCCGAGGAAATTTCAAGATTAACATTCATTACATTCTTTAGGGTTATGCGGGATTCCGGGAGTCCATAAAATATATGAAAAAACAACTCATATGCCAACATCTCATTTAAATTTATTAAATTAATGAATGATTAATCAATTAACTCCCATGATCCGTCGGACAAAGCTTTCAATCACAAGGCGCGCTGTTCGCTTAAGTGAGGTTTTCACTGTACTTTACGTCAAATGCCTGCGCTTTAAAGTTGGGACAATGCGCATACGACGTGTGGTACGCGTGCATAAAATATGAGCCGGAGCATCTCAAGTGGATCAAACTTTGTCCAATCAAAATTAAGCTCTCTCTGATTGTGTCCGTGTGTGTGTGTTTGTTTGTGTACAAAAATAAAAAACAAGTTCAAACTTTGAGATGCAATCTAAAACACACACACACACACACACGCACGCACACACCGTCACAGACAGTTGGAGGCAAAGTCAATACACACGCTTCGAAAAGTTTTGTTGGCCCTTTCGGTAAAGTTTTTTTTTAGTAACCCACTCGACGAGTGTCCAAAAAGTGTTTTAGGTTAAGCGCAAACTTTACGCCAAACGCTTTTTGACGGTCATTTTAATAAATTGAAAAGTGGAAAATGTGCGAAAAATGGCATATCGATAAGGACGCGCCGGCGAAAAGTTTTATTTATTTTTCTTCTTCTTTTTTTTTTATCTGTTGTTGTGTCTTGCGTTGTTTGTGCAGGCTCATAAAATCTGTTTACAGGCTTATAAATAAGCAATGTCCAAGCAGCCACTGTCTCCGTCTCTGTCTCTGGCACTCGCCCTGTTGTTGGTGTTAACGATTTGTTTTATGCTTATAAACAAAAACTGGGCAAGCAGAAAAACTTTCGCTTCCTGTTTTGGGAGGGGGGGATGCGGCAACTTTTCTATAATGCCATATCTTATGCATGTCAAGGGCCAAACTAAACAAATCAGCTTTAGCAGAAGGCTTCTACGGCAAAAGTTTTTACATTTTTATTGAGTTTGCTTTGTAATTTAAATTGTTTGCCCTCAACTTGTTGACATAGAAATAAAGGCGGGTGCGGGTGCGGGGCGGCTGTGGGTGGGCGAAGGGCGAACTGCTGCACTGTGCCGCTGTGCCGCTGTGCAAAGCGCTTGCTAACAATATAAACCAATGGCATTTAATCTCTTCAGCTGACTTTCAATCAATCGCATCAATGTTCATTGTGGCGTCTAACAAATTGTCCGCCTGGCTGCCCTCCACACAGGCCAAAGCATAATCGATGCTGATATAACTGCCACGGCAGCCGAGAAAAGGGCAGCCAACATGCGCATGTGTGTGTGTGTGTGCTGCGTGTGTGGGTGGGTATTCCCAGTAAAAAGCAATATAAACGCACAAATACTGATATGTACATTAAATCACAACAACTTGTCATTGCTGTGCTCACAGCAACATTTCTCTTTTCAATTTTGAACAATGACAACATCATCGGTGCCATGGGGCGTATACGTTATGTGTGCTTCTGTTAATGCTGCGAGACCTCGCTCCAGCTGCACAACTCAATTCATCTGAATTGAATCATATGGCGAATTCTATTGCCCTTTGAGAGTCTCTTTAATGCTGCTTCTTCTCTTTAAACAACTGCGATTAATAAAACGAAATTGCGTTTTAAGGAGACCAAATTTATTATATAAATTGCGTTAATTTGTCTTGGCATATATATAATGGCCAGCCTGGGTTGGATGTGTGAGCGTCGAACTGCCAAATGAGCGATCGCTGGTTCAAACCTAGCAGAAATTTGCAATTGTTAATCTTCTTTATAAAATTTTTATTGAAAAACAAAGTACAATATGAAAGGATTATATCTGAAGTTGACGCGAATTGCAGAAGCAATTTTGGTTTCACTTTCAGTTTTGACATTTATTATTGGTTCTAGACACAAATATAAATTGGTTAGTTAAACAAAGCCTTCAAAAAGGAATTTTATTTGCTTAGTTCGAAGTCAAGATTTGCTTTAATTGATTGATACACAATATATGTATATGGACTGAAAGAAATATATTTTATGCTATATTTTATTCAAATAATTTTCTATATACTATTCCATTGGGTTTTATGTAATGAATGAATTAATTTCAAACCCAAGAGAGAGAAATGTTTTTTCTGATAGATTTATAATATATATGAACTGTAAGAAGTATATACTAGTCTATATACTAATCTTTTCCGTTTTATGTAATGAATGAAGTAAAACTAAGCTCAGTTACGTTTCTTAGAATAAGAACTTGGAACTTGGTTCAGCGTTTCGTGCTCGACGTGAGAGCCACAAGACCACAAGTCTGTTACCCTTTCCTTTTGCACGCACTCGTCTTAAATGCCAAGTCCACACTCCCCGCCCCCTTGCCAAACCCCTTTGGGCGCCATTCACACTCTTATGTTTGTGTGGCACGGCTCGAATAACAGCATAATTCATTTTGTCACTTGTATCTGCTCGTTATTAAATTGTTTTGTGCAGCCACTCTTAACCTTGCCACACTCATTCAGCACACCCTGGCCGCCCCAACCCTGTCATACCCTTCGACCGCAACTCTAGCTGGGAAATTTATGCAAATTATAATACGCAAATGTACAAGTTATGCTCGGGCACAATAAACAAGAAATGTGCAGAGCGCGCTGTGGACTGAGACAAAAGAAACAACTGGCAGGCAACGACAACATTAACTCGGCTCGACACGGCTTGGCTTCCCCTGACTTGGCTCCGCTCTGCACTGCGCTGGTTGGGTCTGTCCTGGTCCTGGCCAGGATAGATGTCCTTATGCCCTGGCATAATTGCAAGAGCTGCATGTCTATTTGTCTGACTGCCTGCCTGCCTGCCTTTGGCTGCCTGTCTGCCTGCATCTCACATGCCACATATGCAACGTGGCTCCCAAAGCGAGTCGCCTTATGTGCGTACAAGTCGAGCTGTTGCCTGACAATAATTGCAACAATTGGATTCGTTCTTGGCTCTGCCTTTTTCTTTGTCATAGTTTGTTGTCTTTGTGGCCGCACTCAGTCAACACTGTACATAATTGTTATTACTGTATTATAAATGTTTTATCTGCCAACTACTTCACGTTGTCCATTTTATTGTTTTCGTCATTGTGAATAATACAAAATATTTAAATTCATTATTACTGCAGAAGTGTAACCGACGACTTCTCGCTTGCCGGTCCGACGCGCAGACGCTAAAGACGCTCATCACTCTCCTTACTTTATTGTAATAATTTGAGCATATATGAAACTTTATATTATCTTATTATGACTCTCCCCACTAAGATTTAATAATTGCTGCTAAACTTGAACCTGTAACTTCCCGCTTGCTGGTTCGACTCATAAAACTCGAAGTCAGGCACTCTCTTGACTTCACTTTAATCATTTTTTCATATTTTTATCTCTCCATCACAGAGATTTGAAGTTATACCTGCGTCTGCTCACTTGCTGGTTCGACGCACAAAAATCTAAGCCATGCACTCATTTGACTTTATGTTATTTTTATTTTTCATTTGCGAAACTGTCTAGCGTTTTAATATTTCTATCAGGACTAAACTTTTAATATTTATAATAAATGTTTTTCGCAAAAATATCAAGCGCTTTATAAAATCGCCTCTGTGTGCGGGGCAACAAGTCCATCAACTGGGTCTATTTAAGTCCGTAGTCCGTTTTTTTTATGCGCCCTTTAGAGGCCATAATCCATTGGCATTGGCTGCTGGCCAAACAGTTGGCACTTGGCGGAAGCCATTTCGGCGATTATGAATAATATTTTTTTGTTCACTCTGAAGCAATATGAAAATGCATAAATTGAAACTGAAACTTGAACTTTGTGCAGCTAATTGAAGGCAGGCAATTCCGGAAAAGAGCTGCGCCAGCCATTTGATAGATCGCGTCGGGTCAAATGCTCGAAAGCCGATGCCAAAAATTATTCCCTACTGTTTTTTTATACCCTGAACCCATTAAAAATGGGTAAAAGGGGTATTATGTTTTTGTGCAAAATTCAAATGTATGTAACAGGCAGAAGGAAGCATTTCCGACCCCATAAAGTATATATATTCTTGATCAGCATTAATAGCCGAGTCGATCTAGCCATGTCCGTCTGTCTGTCCGTCCGTCCGTCCGTCCGTCCGTCCGTCCGTCCGTATGTGTGAACGCAAGGATCTCAGAACCTATAAGAGCTAGAGCTGAAATTTTAGATGTAGGTGCTCCTAGTGCCTGCGCAGATCGAGTTTGTTTCCGATAAACGATAACTTGCCCCGTTTCCAAGTAATCGATAAAAATGTATATCGAAATCCTGTTTTTTGAGCAATTTTGGTAAATAATAAGAGCTAGAGTCACCAAACTTGACATGTAGCTTCTAGAAAAGTATATATATATCGATTATCTTTCATTTTATACCTATCGCCACCTCCCCGCTACTCTCTATCTATAAGCGCGCGCTGCATTTGGTGTTGGAATATGAGGGTTCAGGGTATCCCCTAGTCGGGAGCTCCCGACTAGAACCTCTTACTTGTTTCTTTTTTGCATAAAAATTCAATATGACTGTTGCCGTAATAAATGAATAAAAGAAGATATTAAAGCTGAAAAATAATTCAAATATAAATGGATAAAAGAAGATATGAAAATCATGAAAAAATACAAATTTGTGGGTGTTGATGCAATTGCAGTAAATTTCTCAATGGGCCCAACAATTTTAAACGCAATTTAAAAGCAGCGACTGGGTAATTAACATTGATGACTGCCCCGACGGGGTCAGGGGTCAGGGGTGCGGGTGAGGGGTGAGGCGTTGCCTAGAGTAAATAAAGTGCACAGCAATTGCAAATGTCGAGACTTCAATCAATGTGCCTCAGTAAATTGGCAGCTGCAGCGGATGCAGACGATTTGCCCTTAAGCGTGGCCAAAGGGCAAAGTGTTTAATACGCTGCGTTATGGCGTAAGCTGAATTAAAGTCCAAAAGAGCTGTAAAGTTCATTAGGTACAACTTTCTGATATGGGAGCAAAAAAAATAAGTTAATAAGCCTTAAGCAATTTTAAAGCTGAGGATGTTGTTTGCAACTGCGTGCGCGTTGAACTAACAAACGAAAAGTCAACGTTTCAAAATTAGCTGCAAAATTTTTCATTCTTGTATTTGCATATTTAAAGTTTTTAAAAACCTCGTAAAGACAACATACTTTTCTTAAGTTAAAAAAAATAAGTTTTATTTTTTAAATTAAGAAAAAAAAAAATAGGAAATAAAAGTAAATACGTTTTAGATAAACTTGATCGTTATTTTGAAAAAGTAAGTTCTTTGAGAAAATATAATATAATAGCGGACAAAGCAAAGCCTCGTTAAATTTAAAAATTTTAAAAATAAGTTTTGTTTTGTTTAATTTAAAAAAATAAATGAGTTTCAAGATAAAAATAGGCAAATAATAAGTTTTATGCAACCCTTAAATAAAAACACAGAACCAAGCATTATCATACTCTGAGCAAGAATAATATAATAGTGGCCAAATTTAAGACGAAGCTTAAGATCGAACATTTTTTTTTTTTTTTAAACAAGCACCTTTTAATTTAAAAAAAAGTGCAGAATGCAATCAAATAGTCGTGAAGAATTTAAAAACACATTTCGAATAAAAAAGGGATAAGTCCCAAAGTAAGAAGTATTATTCTCATAACAAAACACAAATACCAACATAATTATTAAAGCTCAATGAAAACTAACAGTTGATTCGATTTGTTAAAATTGTATTATGGATTCAAAATCACGGTCAAATGGATAAATATATCTTTTAAAATTGCCTTTGCACATTGCCTGCAAACATGTTTTGTATATATATTTTTTCAAGGAATGCACCAGATTTGCCCAATGACAAGCACCGAGCGTAGGTTGAAAGTGTGATGGCAGGGGGTGGAGGGAACTCAATTGCAGCAAAATGTGCTGAGCACAGCAAACAAGTTGCGAGCAAGGACTACAAATCGGTAGAAGCCTTTGGCATTTACCTATTGCAAACGCGGCCAGTCGTAGCTGGATTTATGCTCAATAACTAACTCAAATCACGTTCGGCAAATGCTTACAAAATGTTACAACAAAATTTTGCACGATGCAAATCTTTTATTGACAGCACGTTTTACTTGTAGACAGGCGTTTTTCACATGTTTCTCAACTCATGTGCCGCTGTGTGTGTTCGTGCCTGTGTGTGTGTATTAAAGAAAACTTTATAAAAAAAAAAAACACAATAATAATAATATTAAACCCAAAAAAGTGTTGCGATTTAATTGATTTCTGTTGAAAATGCATTGCCAGCAATTTGTTGGTTTTTATGCCACACAATTTTTGCTTGCCTCAAAATGTTGCAACAAATCACACAGCTGCGTTTAATTGAAATATTTATATAAGTATATATATATATTTATTTGATATAAAAACATTTCGCATGTGCGTTTTGTGGCGCTTTTGATTGAATTCACCTGAAATGTTGGCTCGCTCATAACGTGGCAATAGAAATTGCCTGAATGCCGGGGCCAATTGATTGATTGATTGATTGATTGCTTGATGGCGGCCACGTGTCGAGCGCCCTTCACTTGGGGCATTTTATTTTTATGGCAAACTCGTAATAAAACGAAGTCTTCTCGTGTAAGTGCAATTAATTTTCATTTAGCACCCAGCAAATCGTGCCAAATCGCAGTACATATGTCAGGGCGCACGGTTTTGTGGCCTCCGCAAATCTGGCTTCCTTAATCATAAAATAAATAAAGAAATCAACAGAAGTAATAAAAGAACGTTGCCAGACGAGGCGTCCCGACAACAATTTGAGCGCCTCTCTTCATTTTCAGTTAACAGGGTTTTAAATATAAAATATGCCCAAACACATTCGGCCGGGATTTAAAAGATACTTAGAGGTATTTGAAAATGAATTTAAAAAAAATACCCAAAATCTTGAATGAATTTGTCGATGCAAAGATTTTCATATTAAATGAACAAAAAAATATATGAAATATAAATATTATATTATATTTTACAAAAAATATATGATATATTAGAATTACATTTTATTTTACTTCCTGTTGCGAATGTAAAGTAGAAATAAGCACCAAAGCTTAAAAATATATATGAAACAATATATAGTTATAATAATAACAACAACATAATAATAATAATACAGGCAAATAAAGTATTAAAAGTAGTAAGAATAATAAGAATAATAAGAATAATAACTCTGCTTATACTAATTAAAACTATAAAAATTGTTTATCATTTTATTTGAACCAATTGGTTTATTTTGTTTAAGCCAATATAGAACAAATTGATCGAGTTTTGAACCGGCAACCTGCTGGAAGTAAAGTGCACTTTAAGATAATAAATACTTTAATAAATAATACTTTAATAAATAGTTTAACCAAAGGGTTTGCTAAGATTTATTTAATATATTTCGCTGCCCTTAAGCCACGAAATTATAAAACTTAAGAGCACATTATATTGATTTGAGCCGGCAACCTTCTGAAAATAAACTTAACTATAATAAATTTTAAAATGAATACTTTAACCAAATGGTTTGCTAGAATTCATTTGATACCACCAAGCTATAAAACTTAGGAGCCCATTAAATTTAGTCTGATTTGAACCGGCGTTCTTCTTGATATAATAATTAGCTAAAAGCAATTTTTTGTGTTTATATTTTAACCAAATTCCTTGATAGGAGTCATTTGAGACATTTGCTACTCGTGATTTGAGCCAGCGACTTGTTGCTAGCTAGTCCAATGCTCTGAACACTTACTCAAACGGGCTCTTAAATGATAAAAAAAAGGTTTTCCACTTGCCAAATAAATAAGTTTTATATAAATATGTTAATTAGAGTGCACAGATCCAACCGCCTAATCATATTATCCCTCGATTATGCCATGATATACATATGTATATATGCAGCTGCATTAGTTTTGTTCGATATTTATTTGCCACTCAAGCTCATATTTAAGCTCCACACAAATCGCTTTCAACGCGAAACTAACTCGCCATGTGATTTATTGGCATATCTGTGAGATTATTGCGCTTCACGGATTAATGCACTAAATGGCACTCGACGTGCTAAAATATAAACTAAAAAAAGAACAGTAAACAAAATATTACTGCAAATATTTATTTATATGTGCACACAAAATTCCATTAAGCAAACATTTGCCTGGGTGTTCATTTATTTTGTTTTAACTGCCAAAACATTTCAACTTTTGAAATGTGTGAAATATTTTCGAGTGCATACAAATTTGAGGCACTGTTGTGTGAAATTTAATTAGTTCGTTTGCTTTAAAATATACCAACGATTTTTGAACACATCTGCGGCTTGGCAATCAAGGCAAAGGTACTTGACATATGCGCTAATTGTTTTGTTTGCTTTACGGTTCAGTTAATTAATTAATTTTGTAATTTAAATGTAGTTCCAATGAAATTGCAATACTGGTTATTTTATTTGACTAGAAATAGAAATCATTCGAAAATTTGTTTACATTTACATTTCATAAAATTTGGTTAAATTACATGGAGCTTCTCGTTGCACACATTTGTGCGTGGTAGTCGACTTGCCACACGCTGCTTGCCACATGCGGCACCATCAATTTCCACAATTTCACGGCTCTGACTTTTGACTGCCGCCTAAAGCGCAGATACATAGCTTAGCCCTGGCCAGCGTAGTGGCTGTTATAATTAGTTTGACTGCATTTGCACGCAACGTGCCTCACGGCCAAACGTGTGGCAGCTGCTTTTGCCACCTGGCTTGCTTAATCAAAATTGCGCGCATTCCATTGGCCAACGCACTTTGCCCCAAAAACCAGGCTAATGGAAATGCCTGACAAGCCAACTGCTTATTAAGTACTCCGCAAAGCCAAACAGCTGCTCGGAAGTGTTGCGCCTCGTCTATCAGAGAGTCGTCAGATAGTGAAAATATTGAATTTCATTTCAATTGCCAGGTGAAGCTGTATGAAATAGAGGCAAATGAGGAATACTTTTGATGCAAAAATGTTAAGCAAACATTTAAGTTTGTGTTAAAAAATTGTAGAGGCTATATATATTCTAGATCAGCATCAACTGCCGAGATGATAGGCCATTTCCGAATACGAACTAGCCTCCCAGTTTTAAGGCTTTCGTCTAGAAAATTTGCGGTCTTTCTGTTGGAGGCAGTACATATGTATCTGCAAAATAGAAATGTCAAGAAGGATATCTATCCTTACATTCCGATTTTTGCTTAGATTATTTTTCATAAAATCGCAGGGACTCTAACAATCTAGTTAAAACTAGTTAAATTGAGAGTTAAAAAGGATATTTGTGTTTGGAATACGACGTATTTGGCAGCTCAAGGTCGGCCTGGGGGACCGACGGTTGGAAAGTGCTTGATGTGGCGAAAGGATGATGGGGATGAGTATTTGGGCAAATGGTCTACTCCTTAGCCTGATGGTGCGGCGAGCCGTTGGACGTATTTGGATTTGGTCTTTTGCCTAGGAGATCTTCAAGTCCGTGTAAATTACACTTGAAAAGGTGTTGCCGATATCCGTCACAGAGTTCTTGGAGGGCTTGCACTCTTTTGCGATTCGATGGAACAGCCAAACCCGATGCAGCAATGGTTAAGAAGCCATTTCAGCTTGGCCAGGCTATTCCGACAGCGCAGGATAGTTCCCTTAATGTGGCTGGCGAAGATTAGGCGCTTGTCAAAGGTGACACCCTGGTATCTTGTCTAGTTATCCTGCTTGAGGGCTAATCCGATTGGTCTCAGAGCTGGCGGATCTTCCTGTTTTATAAATGAAGCGGCAACTAAACTTAAATTTTAGTTGTTATCGTCCGTTCCACTGAAAATATTGCATTCAGCATTGCAGCGCCCCAACAGCACCCCAAGATTTTTTTAATATAAATAAAGTTAGCTATATATATTTTTTGATAATCAGTTTCCAAAGCCTTTAAAATTTCTTAGCAATTTCTCTGGCATGTCAGCAGAGTATCTTCAAGCATGCAGAGAAATCATCTCATCTACTTTTTGTCTTTGCCAGCTACCTTACACTCCCTGCCTCTATCTCCCCCCCTCTCTCTCTCTCTTTCCGTCTCACTCTCTCGCTCTCTATTTCGTCACCCGCTGGGCATTTTGGTTGCCTTATTAAGTTGGCGCCTTGACGGCAACTGAAACCTGCCCCTCTCGGACCAACTTTGTGCATGCCAATGATACTTTTATACAACTCATTTTTCTTCTACGTTTTTTTTTCCAACATTTCCTTGCCTTTTTTCTTTTCTTTTGCCGCGCCGTTTCGCATCGTCATCGTTGCAACTTCATTGTCAAAGTTGTGCAAGTCGTGAGAGTCGCGCAAGTGGAAGAGAATTCCACAAAAATTGCAGCCCTGTGCGTTGAGCAAATAGCACCAAAAGAAACTGAACGAAACGTTGCCTCCTCTGCGGTATTTCAGTTAAGCGCTAATTATATGTAAATAGATCTAACGCGACGGATGCTTAAGGTGCGAGATAATTGGAAGCCACGTTCGCGACGGAAGATGACAACTGACTCAAGTAACTGCAAAGAAAAAAGAAGAAAAACAAGGAAATATTGTAATAATTTCCCGAATGGCAAGAAATTATTTCAACTGCGCAAGCTGGACAATCATCTAAGGTTTTACTGGAATGCAAAGAATTACAAAGAAATGAGCAGGTAAGACATTTTTATAATTTTATTTAAATTTTTTATATTATTATATATTAATATATATTCAATTATATTATGTAATATTCGTAATTGTTATTAATAGGATTGTACCGTTTAAATACTATTACAATATTTAACGCCCGAACGAATGCCTCGCCTTGAGGTTCGTAACCCTTCTTTTATGATTCGTAAGCCTGGTTTTTGCCATACTAGAATCAAAGTTCTGGTTTTAAACTCGGCACTCATTTTTCAATATAATTAAAGAACTCTTTTTTAAATTTATTTTTTTTTAATTTGGTTCATAAATAAACAATTTATATAATATATATTTTTGTAAGATATACAAATTATATATATTTTTACATTCAGAAAAGAAATATATATGATAAATATATATATTATCTTGTATTCAACGTATTAACACTATCGTGAGCGCAATGTCAAGGCACTATTTGCCATATTTTGGAATATCCGAAATAATAATTAGAAAATAAATGACTTTCGACTCAGACTTTTATTTATCATACATTATCATTATTAGTTATAGAAATTGGTTAATTTTCATAGTTAAAATAATAATATGAAACCATATTTGTTAGAGTAGGGATTATTTTTAGTTTTGCATTGCGCTTTCGAACGGAACCGGTTCGCTTAGCACCCCCGATTAATCCCGAGCGTTTCGTGGGCACTACTCAAAGTGGGCGTAACCCGTTTGCATTTGGCTGACAATTTATTATGTAAGCTTTTTACTTTTAATCAAATGTCGCTGCAATTAGCCAAAGCCCATTTGCATAAATTCCTCTGCATTTAAGTCATTAGCACCCGAAAAATTTCATTACACTTTGTCGTGCGTGTGCCCGAGAAGAACACCATTCAAAATATCAAAAAAAAAAAGTGGAGGGAGAGAGAGAAAAAAAGAGAAGAAAATGACAAAATAAGTGCAGAAGGTGGCTGGGCTAGCAACATGAGAGGGCATGCGGTTGGATAGATAGTGGTGGGAGGGGGGTGGGGGGTGCCACATGAGCGACAGCAACCAACACGTACAAAACGCATAAACATTCTTGCTTAAGTGAGTTTGTACATAAATATTCCAACTTGAGCTGCAGCTGTGGGTGGCGAAAGGGGGCGGCGGGGGCTGTTTGACTGTGTGTGTGTGTGTGTACAAAAATACTCAAAATGTATTCGAGTGTTTGGGTTAGCTCAGTTTCAGTTTCAGTTTCAGTTTCGGTTTCGGTTTCGGTTTTTGGTTTCGTTAGCATTTGCAGTTTTATTTATATAGCCGCAGGCGTTCCAAAGGCAACTACGAAACCAAAAGAGTAAAAAATGTTTCAGTTAAACATTAACTGTAACTTTAATCTATTTAAGCTACTCTTAAGCACTTGCACAAATATAAAATTAAATTAAAGACATTCTTTTCGCTTTGTGTTTCTCTCTTTAAATTTAAGAAATGATCTGAAGTCAAATGCATAAATAACAAAAATAGATAGCTGCATAGTGAAACTCGCTGACTCACTCTCGCGCTCTCCCGCTCTCCCGCTCCCTCTCTTCCTTTGGGGCGACTATCCTGAAATGCAGCAATTACCAACATAACAGCTTTCATATTATGCAAGCGTCCGCTGGGAACTGCGAAGGCAGCCACAACTGTTCGACAGTTGCAAAGTAACTGTCAAAAAAACCAAAAAAAAAAAAAAAAAAATAAAAGACTTCAACTGCCAACTTTATTCGCTTTATTCGCACGCCTTGCGGTGGCTTAAGAGAACCGATTAAAGAGCGACAATGCGAAGAGAGCGAAATGTACGCGAAAAACACATCACTGACCTACATTAAGCGGAAATTTATTTGTGCCGGCTGCCAAATTGGTTCCCCAAACGCGTTGCCCTTATGACTATGACGGATATGGTTGGGTTTCTGTTTAGCTGTCGACTTGGCTCTGTTAACGTTGTAGCTGCTGCTGCTGCTGTTGTTGTTGTTGTTGTTATTGTTGCTTTTGCTTTTCTTGTTCTTGTTGTTGGTCATTGGCTCTAATAATAATGGTTTGTAATTTGCATAAATAATGCTTGATTTTTGCATCGATGGCGTCCGCCCTCTCTGTGCTTGTGTGTGTCGGTGTGCCTGTGTGTGGTTAGTGTGCGTGTGCGTGTGTTTGTGTTTGTGTGTTGCTGCATTTTAAATGATTGAATGATTTTGCTTTGTGAGGGAATGTTTAGTTAGCCAGCTGGGTAGATGGACTCAATTATTTCGATAAATGGAGAAATTTAATTTAAGTGTAAATTTGTAAACCTTTGCAATTAAATCCATTCAAGTTACCTCGTAAAGAACTTAAAAATAGATTGTCAATTATAATAATATTTAATTAAGATAATAAATGACTGCCAGAAAGAACAGAAAGACGAAATTTGGATACATACAGAAATTCCTTTATAAATTATTTCTATTGCCAACTGAATTATCCAAATTCCTTTATTGGGATGAATTTGGTCAGGATATGGATCAGAAAAAATATTTGAAAATCTTGTTTCTCAACCGATTTTTATATAAAAGCTCCATTTTCGACCGATTCTTCCAAATGGTCGCAAATGATTATCATAATTATCCGATTCTACAAGATTCTGTAAATATAATGGGATGAATTAAGTCAAAATATCTGATGAATAAGTAAAAATATCAGACAAAACGTATTTTAATAGCTATAAAGTAAAAAAAAAAATTGAATTATTTTACCAAATACATTTTTAGAGTAGCTTTTTATATATTTTTACACACACATCTAACATGGGAAAAGAATACAACGTATTTAAAGTTCCTAATCGATGTCTAATTTTATAAAAACATTTGTTATCATAACAAAGCAATAATTGATTGTTTTGCCTAGCTAATTATATGCATTATTTGTCTAAAAACCAAATGCCCAAAGCCACGAATAAAACCAAAGTAAAACAATAAATTTTCAATTGGTAAACCTCAAATTATGCATTCAGCGGTTCGCAGCGTTGTTTACAAGACCGCAAAAGCAGCTGGTTAACAGCTCGCTGTTAAGTTTAACATAGCTGCGCTCTGTGCAAGTGTAACTCTTAAGCGAACGCTGCGCTCTCTTGCAATGCCTGCACACACAGACACACACACACACGCACACACAGGCACATCGAGCAACTTCGTTGTTGTGTTAGTCGGCAACTTCGTTGTTCACTTCAAAGCGGCACGAACTTCGCGACTCTCTGGTTCGGCAAAGCCGATGGCCATTAAACGAGAAGCAACGAAGCGCAGCGTCTGGCCACTTGGTGTAATCAGTGCGTGCTGCTAAGTAAATTAGTTTAGTATGATTTTAGTGCGCAACGTTGACGGACGCGCCGCGCGACAATTCGCTAAGCAGCATTACAACAACGACAACGACAACGACATCGCGCTCGTGTCTTTTTATCTCGTCTTTGTGTTAGTGAGAGTGTTAAGCGTAACGGTACTTCGATTCAATTTCATATGCGTGGCCAATAAGTGCGGCCGCAGCATTTAACGGCACGCGCCTGAAAGCATGCAGCAACAAATTCAATACTGTACGTAAGACAAATTACAAAAATAAACAAATAAAATACAAAATAAGTGCAAGTAAAAGTCGTGTTAGTTTAAAATTTGCTACTTCATCATTTCACACGAACCTATATGCAAATTGACTCCATTTGCCGCGTCGGCTCCTTTGGTAAGAAAAGGATTTCCTTTTGTCTTTTGCCCGCTGTTAACTTAGACTCTGCTCCCCTGTCCTGTTTACTTTTCGACTGCAATTTCGAGCTGGGTTTGGGCCATGATTGCATTCTCTGTGCGCCCACTCGAGCGTGCTTCATTACGACAGATAGTATTCGGCGTGCAGCCTGTTGCAATAAAAAAACAAATTAAATAAAAATAAAATAAAAAAATAAAGCAAAATATAAAAAGGAGTTAAAGCAAAGACAATAACCATTGCCATGTTTATGGGGCATAGCATGGAATATAGAACAACTCTTATGCAATTAAATTGCGCTGTTTTTTCAGCATTTGTTTTGATTGAAACAAAGCTGGTTTTTGTTTTTTGCGCTCAAACAAAATTTCGTATTACATTTTTAATTGAGCAAAAACCACAACAGACCACATTGCGCTTGTTTTTCTATAATCAAGTCACGCAATTATATTTTTACCACTAAATATTAATCGAAATTTTGTAGTGATATTTTTTTTAAAGTGGAAACAAAGCGCAGCCCCACTTTTGTGGTCAATCAAAATAGCTTTGAAAATATTAAAGAAATGTTCAAATCAGAAGCACTTTACAGATTTGTAAGTCAGTCTTCGAACATATATTTTCTATATACCTAGATAGTCTCTGAAAAATATGACTGCCAACGTTCCCTTCTTTTATTGCGCCCTGATCGGCGATCGCGGAACCGGAAAGACGAGTTTCACCCTGCGCCACCTGACGGGCGAATTTGTCAAGAAATATCGGCCAAGCTTAGTTTATGAGAATTGCCTGCTCGAATTCCATACAACCAAGGGCGATATTCGATTCAGTGTCTGGAACACGGTGCAACTAAACGATTTGCACTTCCTGAATGTCCGGTGTGCGATTATTATGGCCGAGGCGAGTGCCAGTAAATCATTTATCCGTGTGCCCAGCTATCAGAGCGAGCTGCGGGCGCACTTTGGCGACATCCCAATTGCGCTCTGCGGCAATAAGATGGATCTGGGCACGCGCGCCTCGAAGTCATATCAGCTGTACCTGGCGAGTGGCGAGAAGTTTGAGTATTTTGATATATCCGTTAAGAAGACGCTCAACTGTGAGCTGCCATTCCTATGGCTAAGCCGCCAGCTGCTGGGAAATGCCGAGCTGAAGTTTGTTGCCAAGCCGGCACGCTTTCCGCCAGACATACCCAAGCGCCGCTGGGAGAAGATATTCGTGGAGAACGAGCTTATTAACCAGGTGCCACCCATCGCGGATGACGAGTGGTAATCCTTCGCAGGTTCCTCTATTCATTCAAATATGCATTATATATCTATTTTTAAGTCAAGCAATATACTTCCATTCAACATCTATGTGAACTCCTTTTACTCTTATTAGGGTTAGCTTACATATATATTTACATTCATGGAAACGTCTGCCTGACTTTGCAGTGCGTGTGTATACGTTTTTTTTTGCTACTTTTTGGAACAATTTGTCTGAATCTTTGCTGCGAACAGTAAATATATCGAAGTCAACCGAATCGGATCATAGCTGACATGTTATTGTCAGGCTTTATATTATATTAACTCTTTATATATATATTGACAATATATAATAAAACGCTATAAAATACGAAGGTTTTGTCTTAGGCATTGAATCCCTGTCAAGGCGAAAGACTAAATATATTCAATATTTAATAGAGCTCAGTCATATATCTAGCTATCGCTTGAGCGTGAGCAATATGTTCTTTATTATTAAATAAATTGCTTTCAGTTTCTATGTGATGTCTAATTAATTTTGTATCTAATCACACTAGAAACCATAAGAATCGCATTGCTTTTCAGTTGCAACATTTAATTCTGCGACGCGATATAAACATGGCTAATGAAAAGTCGAAGAGGTTTTAACTAAAACTAACAAATAGCGCCAGTTTGCGTCTGGCCATATTGCCAGCCACACACACACACACACACATGCCCTCACACAATGCAGCGCCCAAAGCAGCACACACACACACTCGCACACACACGCACGCACTTGCCATAAAACCAACATGAAATTTGGTGCATCCACTGAACGACCCTCGCTTGTGGCTGACCATTCAATAACCAAGCTGAAATATGCGCGCACCAGAGGCGTCCGCAAGGGGGGCAGCTGAGAGCCCGTCCATAGCAGCACGTTTAGGGGACATCCTTTTAATAGAATGAGCATATAATTCTTCTTTATCTTTTTCTGTTTTCAATTTTTTTTTTTTTAAAAGTAATTTATTTTAAATAAGTCTATAATAAAACTAAAGCTAGAACTTAGGAACTCCACTTAATTATTTTGTATATGTTATTTCTAATAAAAAATACTTTTATTTTATTTAATTTTTATTATCTTTTTATTAATGTCCATTTAAATTTACACATTGTGTTCCCTTTTGTATTATGTGCTATTTCTTTTATTTAATTTAATTGCATTTATTTACGAGAATAGATGCATGAATAATGAGTACACTTTGCCCTGGACACCCATTTCTAAAAGTCTTCCGATAAATATATATTATAATATATTGAGTTTCCTTTCCCTTGGATATCCATTTCCAAAAGCCTTCTTCTTAAAATATCTATATCTATATCCTGAGTATTCTTTGTTCTCCCCTAAGCCCCTACAACTTATTTTCTTGCTCAAAATATTTATATTTACAAATTTTAAAATCTATTTTAAGTTTTCTATTCACAAAAATTCAGCTATTGATTAGATTTTCCAAGTGTAAGCTGGGATAATAAAAGCTTAAAATAAATAATAATAAATATTTTGAAATGATAATAATTAATAATAGCAAGAAAATGAAAAAAAAAATTGAAAAAAATAAATAGAAAAAAAGGTTAGTTTAAAAACTAACCCTTCGCGAATTCCTCAGCAAGCCACTGACACACACACGCACACACAACTACACACACACAACTGCACACACCCAACTACACACACACACATATGCGACTGCCCTGGGCCGTCGGCCTCGTGTGCGTGCGCTGCAAATATGTGTTTTATGCTCATTGTGCGGCTTGTATGGCATTTTGGGTTCGCGCGATGCTGTCCGCTAATTAGGCAATATGCACTCGATTCTGTTATAATCATTAAACCCAGCAAATGCATGACTACCACGGACACTCACACGCACACGCATACCATTTTCATAGCATAGTTTCAGGCATTGCAATAATATTTCGCTTAAATGGCGACGATCGCAATTCGAGCAACAATTAAAAACCGCCAATAATTTTGGTAGCTTTGAAATCAGTTGGAGCTGTTGCTCATTTTGGTTTTGGTTTGGTTTGAAAATAAATTTTATTGTTTAAACAGTCCAGAACCAGAACTATCCGACTGTTAGATATTCTTCTCGTGGAATAACCACAGGCAAATAGTTTCGGCTTACTTTAGGAGAAAAGTATAATTGATGTTGGGAATATGAAGACAGGAATATAAAAGGAAATAAATATAGATTTTTTATGCTTTTTTTCTATATAAGAAATTAAAAAAATATATGTATATATTTCATCTTAATCATCTGAAAATATTTAAGATGAATTATATATTTAGTTTTTTTGCTACTAGACAATTCAAAGTCTAGTTAAATTTGGCAATGTTGTAAATGGCTTGAGAATATAAAAAAAACGCACACATTCAAGATATTTTAAAAAGTTATGATACTCAAAAAAAATATATTGTGCCATATTTCAGGCAAATTTTCTTAAACTTTCCACAAAGCTTACATGGCGAATTTTAATACCCTTCTAGATGTTACTCTTTTGCAGGCATGTGAGAATAGTGTAGCTCGCAAATACCGAGAACCTATGCAAAGTGTTAAAACGATTGTTTTAAAACTGAGAGACCAGTTCGCTTAGAAATAGACAGACAGGCAGACGGATAGACGCACAGACGGACTCGATTGTTGACATAAATTAAATATATTCACAGATAATCTCAATTGGCCTCTCAAAAAGAAGAATCGTTTAGAGCTCGGTTCTTCGCTGCTTGATTAGGTACACAATTTCTGCCGATATTGAGCATATAAGATTTATATATAAATCGCCACTTATATAACTTAGCATTTAAAGGTTCGTTGTTGTCTTCCTCTGCGGTTTTTATATATTTTAAAACAAATTTGAAGGGATTCATTAAAAACTCAAACTAGTTGTTATCTATCAAAGATTCATGGATATATATATGTATATCTATTCTTTTTTTTTTCGAACAACTTACAGTTCCTGTGCATGCCACGACAGATACGCTACAGTTATTTAAGTTTTGATTTTATTTAATATGTGTCTGAAAGTCTTTCCGGTCCGTCACGTAGGCAACTTAAAGTCAAAACTTTGCAGATGGCTGGCACGGAAAACCAACAGGAAACGGATGTGAGCGAAAGCAAACACGTGTTGGGGAAAATCTTTGCTGCAACAATGTAAACACTCGCCTTCAAATACACACCCCACACACGCACACACAGCCCTCGACACACCCACACACTCGCACAGAACTCCCTTACCCTCATTGTATATGTAAACCGGCTTGTAAGCTGGCCAATTTTTTATGTATTTATGCATTTCTTCCTCTTATAGCAACATCCCTCGCTGCACTCCCTCCGCCCGCTGCTTGCCCATTCTTGACTCGCGTCCGACTTCGTATTAAAATTGTCGGAGGAGAAAATGCAGCAGGGCAACAACAACATTGCCACGCCCATCATCCCATAGTAGGTTAATCAAATGCAAGGCGAAAAAAAATTGCAATACGCGGCTCTGTGCAGCTGGGGGGATGGGTGGCTGGGGGGCTGGGGCTTATGGCCGGGCTAGTTAGTGTGCGCGGGTGTCAGAGCTCGTTGGCGTCGCTTTGTGCGTTTGTGTGCGTGTTATATTAAAAAATTTTCCAGCCGAGAGAAGAGGAGACCAACAGCAACAGCAGCAGCAGCAGCAGCTGCTGAATACAAAAGAAAACTGACAGCTGACGCGGAGACGTGGACACTGGGACAGTGGGACATGGATGTGGACGTGGACGTGGACGTGCAGATATGGCGGAAAGGACACGGACTTGATTCATTTTACTCGATATCCAGCGAGCTGCAGTCACAGCGTGAATTGCACGTCTATTCTGCTAGACTAACTCAAATTAACTATTCAAGTGAATGCTTAAAGCGTTAAAAAAATATATAGGATGAATGTTAATTAACTATACACAGATATATACCAATTGATAAACGGGTTTGAACTTCGAACTTTCGCCTAAATGCGAGCTGGCAAATTTGAAAAATTTTGAGTCTACAGAGAAGGATACATAAAACTCTTTGTCCTGACAGACTGTCTGACAGACTGACAGAGTGGTCCAATTTATTTTATATATTTTGTTTCGATCTAATCTTATTTATTTTTATTTCCTTGTTTTTATATTTCATCACTCTGCTTTACCTCGCGTTCTCTTTTTCTTTTCTTAGAGTAGCCAACTTCAATTATTTACAAAATACTTATTTATAGCTTAAACTTCGATTGCTTTACAACACTAGTTGTTGTGGCTGTTGACTTTTGAAAGTTTACATTTATGTTCACTGTTTACAGACCCTTCAAATATGTTATCTCAAGATTCTCCGAGTAGCCGTTAGGTTCACAGAACTTCTGCTCATATGCTTTAAATTTTTTGCCAGTATTAAATCTGAAGAACATGAGAATTGATATAGTTTAGCAGTAAATTGTACTACTCCAATCAACAGTTAGATTTGAGAAACTTTTCTGATAGCTTACACCGAACTTTCACGTAATTCATTTTTTAAATATTTCAAAAATATGATAAAATTTACAAAAGACAACAGTTCGAAGAGCCTCCGTTCCGAGCAGCTGTCACTGTTTTCTTTAACCTGTTGAGAATTATAAGCGATAGAGAATGAAAATCAGCAAAGCAACAACAATTTTCAGGTGTAATGTTCTTAAATGACTGCTGGGAAGAAGTTGAGAACTTTTTAAATATTATGAACAGTTCTTCAGTCTACCTCGGGAATAGATTTATGTATTTGGTTAAAAGTTAAAAATAATAATTGAAAATCAATTTGTAAGCTTGAACAATTGTAAAATGTGAAAAAATAACTAGCAAGTGTCAAGAATTGCAAGCAGGGCTTCTTTTTGGACAGCGACTTCCGTTTGAAGTCAACTGTTTTGGCAATGCCACAGAACAGTTGTGTGCCAACAGTTGATACAAACAAAATACTTGGTTACCAAACACGAATTTGCCAGACAATTTTTTATGATATTTGGCTTAATTTGGAACGCTTTTATGCATATTATGAGCGACAGCTACGTAGCCGACAGCTGGATACCAGCAACACCTTTGTGAGTCCGCCCGAAACGATGCCAGCAGGTGACATAAAACAAGCCCGTTATGTGACAAGCTGCTGTTGCAGCAGTCGCCGACACGCAAGGCTGGCTGTGGGGAGGGGAAATGCAAAGGAATGTGGCACGAAAACATCGCGTGAGCAAAGTGAAATATAAACGATGTCTGGAAAAGGGGGGAGAAGTTGTGGCTGAGGGTGAGGATAAGGTGAGATTGGGAGTGAGGGTGCAAGCATTTGTTATTTTGTAGCCGAAATAAGCAAAAGAATGCAGGATTAGTAGCCCAAAATGACAGTTGAAATCATTGGCCGCCATTTTGTTTGGACAAGCCGCGTGCGCTGTTGCCACATTTCATTGTTTGTCATTTAACGATTGACAGTTGGCGATAAAAACGAAAGCGAAACGAAATGAAACAAAACGTAAGGCTAGCCAAAAACAAAGCCCAGCACAAAAGCCAAACAATAAGCAAAGCACAAATGAAACGGCAACAACAACAAAAACAGTTTAACAATAACAGCAACAACAACAGCGTAACAATAACAGCAGCAGTAACAGCACCTCCAGCTGCCAGTGTTGACAATCGAAATGTAAATGTTAATGATGCGCCGCCAAAAGGTGTCAACTGCTTAGCCAAAATTGCTTCTTGGCTCAAGATTTTCTTTTTCCTCTGTTCGTTTGTGTGTGTGTGTTCGTTGATGTCTGTGTGTGTCCGTCGTCCGTCTTCGCGTCTCTGTGTCTTTTTGGGCTATTTATCATTATGACATTGTTTGGCTTTCGGGCTGATTTGACTAGGGAGCGCCATCTGGGTCGCTTGGGTCTCCAAGCTGTTAATCAAAGCCAACACAAAGTTGAGAGCGAACATTCAACTTGGGAATATTTGGATCAAATATGAGTGCATCTCTTAGCACGCTGAACATCTTAAGAAAATGCTTATTGAAGATGCGCAACACTTTCTAATGGGCATTAAAAGGCCTGCAATTGTTTGATTAACTAATTAACCTTTTAATTATTTAATATTTATTATTTATGGTCTAAAAATTTTTTTTTTTTTTTAAAATAATTGGTTTTTTTTTAAATACAAAATATGATTTGCATTGGGCTGTAGAAAATATTTTAGTATAAAGTTTAGTTGACTTTTAAACCCGTTTCTAATCTTCCTTTTCAACGGGAGAACGCTTAAAACAACACATTAAATAATTATTCATTTTCTTTGACGCCTCAGGTCTCTAAGCAGAACAACAAACCTAATATTCAACAACTAGCCTTTGTTTGTTTCTCTTGGCATAACATTTAAAACTAGTTTTATTTAGTTCGATATAGTTTTTAAATAAATGTCCTTTTATTTGATAAACGCAAATTTGCCCATTTTTGTATGATTTGTTTATTTATTGCTCAACTCTAATACGAATTTAATTCGTAGTCCCAACTTGTATATTGCGCAAAAGTTTACTTTAAAGCTCTTCGACATAATTTAATGAATTACAGCTTACAAAAAATATACAGTTAATTTATATACAAGCCTGAACACTTGTAATAGTGGTATATTGGATACTCAATATTAATTATTACTGTACTATACTAAAAAAATGAAAATATTCAGTCAGTCAGCTCGAGGTTTAATGTCGACTCTTAAGTAGTGCATATATGGAAACGGAGAGGACGCCAAAATCAGCATTGAAAATGTATTTATATATAAGTATATATGCACTATTTGTGGGCTGACATTAAAGTACAAAGAATCTGCCATCAATGCGTAAGCCCTGGCTGATAATCATTTCACATTTACTCAATTACGCCCATAAATGTCAGATCCTGGCCCTGTTTGGGCTGGCAGAGAGGTAGATGGAGTCTATGGGCCGAAACACGACAACTGGTTAAGCCAATTTATTAAATAAAAAACCATTTGTCACACATTTTATTCAAGTTTTCAACACCGGCTTTTTGTGTGCGTGCTATCTTTATGACATTTTCAGCGTCCAACGAAACTGAAACCCCAAAAGCCATAAAGCAAAAAAAAATATATATTAAGGGTGAAAAAAAAAACAGTGGAAAAGCTGGCCAAAAGAGCACAAAGGGCGATGAGCAAACGAGCTGGACAAAAGGTCAGGCTGACATTTTTCTTCATTAATTTCACCTGGCCAACTGATAAAAAGCCGAACGACGACAGTCGCTGTAGATGATCATAAAAGTAATATGTAATAAGCAGATAATAACAATGACAAGCAACCTTTTCAGTTTTATTTTATATCATTTCGTTTTTATTTTTATTCTTTTTTGTTATTTTCAGTTACGTCTAAAGACCGATTGTGGACGTTGTCAGGACTTGAAACAAGTCGAGAGGCGAAAGACAATGCCGCATAGAGTCCTTATGGCGCACCGCAATTAGTTGATTGCCGAGGCTCAACTCCATCAAAGATTGTAAGTGCTTTCAATTTCATAGCTGTCCATGCGGCTGTCAAACCCCCCCTTGACTCTCTGCCTCTAGCTCATTTTGGCCAACGCTCTCGACGGAAATTAAACTTGTCCAAAAGTTTAAATGCCTTTCTGCCGCTTTCCGTTGTGTTTCGCTTGACTTTTGTTCTCAAGTTGCCATTTCTATCCCCCCTAGCTTCCCCTCCCTCTACACCCGCCCCGGGCCAAGGCTCTCTCCCACATAGTAGTAGTTTCCATCTTGGTACATTTATTGTGTGTGCTCACTCGGCGAGTTTTCTAATTTGCGCGCTGCAAGCAATTAAACGAGGCATCCGTTTTGATACCCAGCTGCAGAGCAAGCTACTCCTCCTCCCCCCTCTGGCGCAGTCCCCTACGCTTGCGGTTGATCCATTTGCGAGCTGCTTATGCAACAAATGAAGCATGTCAAGTTACTCATACGCCTCGTTATCCCGCTTCAGAAAACAGCAAATTGCGCTTACCTGGCTCAAGTTTGTCATGTGAAGAGCCTCGACTATAACCTTGTTTTAATTCAGATGCCTCTCTAGTAGCTCTAGCAATGTGTATGGACTTGTATAATTAAAAAGGGGTTAGGATTTCCTACTCCCCGGCATTCAACATTAATTTAAACAGTTACTCATTTTCCATTCAAAGAGCCTATTTCATTTTAAATGTGTTCAAATACCAACTGGCATCTATATTTGCTATAAAACAATTTTTAAAACTTTGTACAGCATTCGGCTAAGCCGAGCATGCTGAGCACAAAGCTTAAGGTTCAAACTCCCGAGAATATATATTTTACTTGTTTGCAATCGAAACTTAGTTTATTATAGTTTAAGAGTTTTATCTTTTATGAGATATCACATGTTTTCAATTTAACTTTAACTGACGTATCTATATTATTTTTTTTTCAATAAATATAATATTTTTTGAATTTTATATTTTTAACTATTATTATTTTGTTAAATGTATATTTTATCACTTTACTAAAATGCATATGTTTGCAGTAGGAATTAAGTTTTCTTAAATTACAATAAAAAAAACGTCAAAGTATTTTTCTATTGTATTTTAAGATAATTTGTAACTTATACATTTTTATCTCTTATCATGTTTTTCATTTATTTTATTTTATTTATTTTCATTTTTACTGATATGTATATTTATTAACTTTTTAATAAATTAAATATTTGTTTAAATTAATATTATTAATATTTTTTATTAATATTTTGTCAAAATTTCTCTTTTATATATTTATATAAAATATTTTTCCACTTGTTTCTAAAGTATATGTATATTTTTTGAAAAAATTTGTTTTTTGATTAATTATATATTTTGTTTAAAATTATTTTAAGTCAATATATTATAGTTTACTTGTCAACAATCGAGACTCTTTTGCAGTTTATTTTATTTCAAGAATTTTGTCTTACATTTAACTTTAACTAATGAGTTCATACGTTCTTTGCAATATAAAATCCTTGTTATTATATTATTATTATTTTGTGAAATTAATATATTACTATTTAATTATACTTTACAATTTTTGCAGTAAGACTCAAATGTGTTTTAATTTTAATTTTAAGTTTTCTATGTAATTTAAATTTCAGCCGGACAACGCCGGCTTATTTCTGCTAAATATATTCTCCTTTTGGGCTAAGTGTGTTTTAAATAAGTGCCTGAGTTTGCCTCAAACGAACTTGAAACGGTTTTTAAGTAGCTCAACTGAAATCGAGTTTCATCTATTTCTAAAAGAATATTAAATGGATTCAGTGGCTCTTTTCCTCTTTCCCCCCCCTCTCCATCTCACCCACGCTCTCTCTCGCACTCCGTTTTAATGATAACCGCTGCTCATGCAACCATAATTAAGCCACAAAGTTGCCAACTATTAATACCGGCTATATATTCGCTGTTAGCACATAATTTATAAGCACTCGTGGACGCCGACGCAGTGGGGTTTATTTTTATGCAAATGAATAAATAATGAAATGATATTTAATAATGCCACGATGAAAACTAACAGAAGTGCACAAAGCAGTTAAATAAATATTAAAAAATAAAACAAAATGTGTTATAATAGCAATAATGAATACGCGTAGAGCAAAAAAAAAAAAGAATTAAAACATGCCATGCATTTTGATATCATTTTTTAATATTTCTCTTCTTTTTTTTCATTTGCAGCGGAGAACAACGTGGACTCCAAAGGGAATGTACGCTGCGCAGCGCCTGCAGCTATGCAATGGAAAATGTATTTTGCCACTCAGCCAAGGGCTGAACAAATTGTTGCGCGTAAATATTTAACAGTCGCAATGAATTGCATTTGCAGCAATTGAAAGTAAGAGCGTGCAGCTAAAGAACACATTTTCGCACAGATAAAGAAATATGCGAGTCGAGCAAACAAACTATGCAACGCGCAAACATTGACAAAACCCAGCCAAACAAATAAGCATAAAAAAATACAAAAAAAAAAAGACAGCAGAAGAAAAAAACAGAAGAGAAAAAAAGAAACGCATAAACAAATAAAAATGAAAATTAAAATATTTCCGCTGACAGCGGATGCAACGTTGGCGCAGCGCCGGCGCCGCGTAATGAAACTGCAGCGGAAACATAAAATGCCGGAAATATGCTCATGGCTAATTGTTGCCGCTGCCGCCGCCTCGGCCACTTGGCTGACCCTCTCCCGGTCCCTGGCCGCCGCCCAGGATGACGACGACAGCGAAATGCATCAGCATCATATGGATCTGTTGCACCATCAGCAACAGCACACGGATTTCATTATTGGCGAATCCGAGGA